>CM046855.1:13135533-13735533 GCA_025617745.1 Heliocidaris erythrogramma | reverse complement strand
CTATACTACAGTGGCGTATCCAGTGCAAATTGGAGCCGGCGTACCCCCCCCCCCCCCCCCACAGTTTGAAGACCTAACATAAAAAAAGATGGTACTATTTTAAGTTACGTTGGGCTGCCAAGATACATTCAGTCTCCCCCGTTATGTTATAGGTCATGAAGGTGGGGATTCCACTCCGGCCCCCTCCGCTTTCTGGATACGTCACTGCAATGTACCGAAGAATAAACAAAATCAGCCGGCAGTTGGTAGACCTAAATCAAGAAAAACGTAAACTGCATGACAAGGAAACAAGAAATACATCACAATTGTTGTATTGTAGCCAACTCTGAGCCACGGTGTAGAGCGTGTTGATAATGGGACTCCAGTAAAAGTGTGGACCCCTTTAATTAAGATAATCATGACGAAGTCATGTTAATAATAAGTTCCTGTTCAACAACATCGAACAATGTTAATTCGATGCCATTTACCAATTGCTACACCCCTTTTGGTTGCAGAGGCCTCCATGGGGAACCCACATGTTGGAAAAATGAAAATGCGATCTAAACCTGCATGCAACACATCCTCCGACAATTCATCTTATGCTAGTAATAGTTTCCTATTTCTTACAATTATTTCCACAACGGTGAAATAACAAAGTTGAATTGAAAAGACAGTGATCACTAAACTGATTCACACGTAGGTGGAATCCAGACATTATAAGTGGTGTATCCTGCTAAATCTAGCTACATTACTTAGTTCAGGACCCAATGCCAGACATGGCAACCCACCCCATGGAAAACGGCGGAACTACACTGTAATGTTATCTTGAATGATGAATATCTCTCTCAGGGGGTCACATTTTACAAATTTGCCTCCGGCTACAAACATGTTTGAAGGAAAAAAATGTTGCTTGCCTCTCAAGTGTTGATATAATTTGTCTGGCATAATTACTGCATCATAACACTCGAAAACCCCATAACAAGGTCAGTATATTGTTTACAGTCTTTTACTTTGGTTTTTCTTTCTTGTTAAAAAATAAATAAAATGCCTCTGGCTTTGTGCATGATATTTTACAAATCGCAAAAGTTAACGAGAGTAGAATAGGATACACGAAAAGGTAATGTCAGACAGTGGAGTTGAACCGGAGGTGAAATGGCACCCCCCCCCCCCTCTCACTGAATGGTAGAGAAGGAAGGCGAAAGATAAATAGAACCTGAGACAAGAACACAACCCCCCCCCCCCCCTCCCTCCACGCCCATACACGCACACACTCTTCAAATCGGTCGCTCAGCTCCCTCGTATTTCTGCCTGAACAGACTGCTGGGACGCTATACCTTAATGATGTCAAACACACCCCTTCCGTTCCAAAACAGATTATTCAGGACGATCATTCACCTATACCATGATCAAGTGTATGTCTTACCTCATCAGAGCTGTTAACATTCTCTCTACAAAAAGCGGTAATTACCACATTCATTTTGCCACATTTCGTATTATTTCGATGCCATGAATGACATGCTTGTACTATTCATCTCATTAATGTGCAAGGATATAAGAAGAATCGTTGCGATTTATTATAAGCGTGATGATATCATATATATATAGCGACAACATAAACGATATCACCGCACACCACTACCTCCCCATCTCCCCATTTCTCTCCCTTCTCCCCTCTCCCCTCTCCCCTCTCCCCTCTCTCCCAATCTCTATCTCTCCCTCTCTTTCTCCCTCCCACTCCCTCTCCCTCTCCCCATTTCCTTTCCAGTTTATATTGGCCCAACAATCTTAGGCCCTCTCAACGCAGACACAAACTAGAAAGGCCGTCAAAGGCGGCAGACCCACGCCTTAGCGGCGCTACAGATCGAGTAGTTGCATTCTTTCCCTAATCGATTCTTTCCTGTCACTATATTTTATATTTTATATTTTTCTCTTTTTTTATCGCAATAAAGACTAGGCGCAAATATTCACTCTTGAATGATAAGCGCCTTAAAACATAAATAAACAAACAAACAAACTTCCTTTTTTTAAGGCCTGTATCAGTCAATTATGACTATTTAAGCCAAATCGTCATAATTGACTGATACAGGCCTAAAAAAAAAAAAAAAAAAAAAAATTGGCATAATGTACTATTTAATACATGCATGTAAAATATGATGGTTACTTATTGTTATTATGTAATTTGGCACAATGATACTGCATGTGAATATATTTGTTTGTGTATTTTACCTTGATATTGTGAAAAATGTTATTTTTAAAAGGAAGTAATAAAATATTCTTTAAAAAAAAAAAAAAACTATCCGAAATGAAGTTCCTATAACCGATCATCACCAAAAATCTAATCGATTCTTTTCCTAATCGATTCTTTCCTGTCACTAAAAAAGCAATTCACTTATATGCAAAAGAATCCCTTTATGCAAAGTAGACTAGATTACTGGATAATATCGGAATGTCTAGAGGAAATGGTTATGAAGTGTGATATAATTCCATCTGTTGCCCCTGATCATCATTCAATATTTTTACGCTTATTTGATAAAACAATTAATAAATCGAATGGAAGAAAGGGGTCATATTGGAAATTCAACAATAGTCTGTGTGAAAATGAAGATTATGTTAGAGAGTTAAAGAAGAAAATTTGTCAATTAAAAAATGAACTACAAATTGAAATAAAAGACAAGAGGTTGTTATGGGATTTTTTGAAAATGAAAATTCGGAGCTTTACACAAAAATTTTCGAAAAAATTGGCTGATCAAAGAAGAACAATAAGAACAGATTTAGAAAAAGAAATACAGTTTTTAGAACAACAATTGACAGAAAGCACTAATGTAAATATTTTAGAAAAATTGGAAAACACCAAAGAGAAATTAAAGGAAGTTTATGGTTATGTAAATGAAGGAATTAGGATTCGATCACGAGCCTCGTGGTACGAAAGTGGAGAAAGGGATTCGCGTTATTTTAATCAGTTGATGCAAAATAACAAAAGAAAAAGTACTATTAAGAAAATTAAAACCTCAGATGGTGCTATCTGTTGCGATGAAAAAAGGATAACTGAAGAAATCCGGGAGTTTTACAGTAGGTTGTACGGTAAAGTACAGTACGAGTGCTCGGATAACTGTTACGATAGTTTTTTTCAAGGTTTACCGAAATTGACAGAAAAATCTCGAGAATACTGTGAAGGATTTATAACTAATAAAGAATGCCTAGAAATCTTAAAAGAATTGAAACAGAATAAATCACCTGGAAATGATGGTCTTTCTTCAGAATTTTATTGTACCTTTTGGCCGGATATTGGAGATTTAGTTAAAGATGCCTTGAATGAAGCTTATAGATCAGGAGAATTAGCATCTTCACAAAAACAAGCAGTAATTACGTTAATCGCTAAAGATGGGAAAGATCCCTTTTTATTGAAAAATTATAGACCCATTTCCCTTCTTAATGTCGATTATAAAATCTTAACAAAAATCTTGGCTAAGCGAATCAAGAAAGTATTAAATGAAATCATTATGGGAGATCAGGTGGGTTATATGAAGGGGAGGAATATTGGTGAGGCCATTCGCATTATTGATGATATTATTTTTCATACATCCCGTTATAATTTATCCGGTTTTTTGTTGGCTATAGACTTCGAAAAAGCTTTTGACTCGGTTTCACATCAATTTCTTCAAAAAGTTCTGTCATCATTTGGTTTTGGTCCATCTTTTCAAAAGTGGGTTAAAGTTTTATACACGAACACTTTAAGTTGTGTATTAAATGAAGGAAGGTCCACTGGTTATTTCAAAGTAGAAAGGGGAGTAAGGCAGGGAGATCCTCTTTCTCCGTACCTTTTTATCTTATGTATTGAAGTAATGGCACACAAATTACGAACAGATAAATTGGTGGAAGGAATTAATTTTGGAGATAAGGAAACTAAACTAGTACTTTATGCCGATGATATGACAATTTTTGCTCGCAATGAAAAATCAATTGATAGGTTAAAAGTACTATTTGCAGACTTCGAAAAACTTTCTGGACTGAAAATAAACAACGACAAAACTAAAATATTAAGGTTAGGTTTATGCCAACGTTTAGATTATGATTTTTCTTTTGGCGAAATAGTTGACTTTCTTAAGGTTTTAGGGGTTTTCTTTTCCCTTGATGAACACAGGAAAGAAGATTTAAATTACAAAGAAATCTTAAGTAAAATAAAAACACTTTTAAATTTTTGGAAGCAAAGGGATTTAACACTCATGGGAAAGATTCAACTATTGAAGGTGCATATTTATTCTAAAGTTCTTTATCGGGCGTCACTTACTCCTGTTCCAAAATGGGTTTATGATTCACTGGATGAACTAACTTTTGGTTTCATATGGAAAGGAAAGATAGATAAAATCAATAGAAATACAATGTTTTTAGACTATAAGCAAGGGGGATTGAAGATGTTAAACTTTTCTGCACAAGTGAAATCGCAGCGAATTATGTGGATTCAAAAACTTCTAAATAAAGATGAAGACATGAAATGGAAACAATATTTTAACTTTGTCACTAAACACCTGGGTGGAGATTTAATATTTTCATGTGACTATATACCAGGTTTATTAAAAGTGACAGCTCCACAATTTTATATGGATTTATTAGAAGATTGGGTGAATACAAGACATATAAGGAGTATAGACATTGGTGATGTGGTAATTTTCAATAATAAGCTTATTCGATATAAAGGAAGTTGTATATACGATAAGAGGTTGTACGACAAAGGAATTTACAAATTAAAACATATTCTGGGAAACGATGGTAAACTAAAATGTGATAGACACTTTGTCGATTTAGGTGTAGAAGTGAATGACATTGTAAAGATCAAGCACCTTTATGCCTGTTTACCCTTTTGTTGGAAAAATAATATTAGAATGGAAGAAAAAAATAATTCTGGTACTGATTTCACTTTGGGAAAGAAAACAACTATTATAACTGATGTAAAATCAAAACAAATCTATGTACAACTAATAAAGAAAGATGGATTTAAACCTTTGGTTTTTGAGAGAATTGGAAGGAACTATGGTTTTTCCTGCAAGGAAATAGAAAACATATTTTTAAGACTAAGAGAGTGTACACTTAATAGTCGATTAAGAGAGTTTCAGTTCAAACTTATACATAATATATTATATACAAACCACCACCTCTTCCGTTTTGGTCTTGTCTCGACTAACTTATGCTCATTTTGCGAAACAGAAGAAGAAACATATAAACATTTATTCTATACTTGTGAATTTGTACAATCAGTGTGGGAAATGTGCACAAGATTTTTAGATTTTGAAATACATAACTATAGTTGGGAGGAAATTCTGTTTGGGAAGGAGGAGAGAAATAAAGGAAAACATCAATTAATGAATCACATTCTAATTCTTGTTAAATATCTGATTTATAGAAATAGAGAACTTAAAAAACCACCTTCATTTAATGAAATAAAGAATAGTATTGTAGGGGATAAAGTAGAAGAAAGGAAATTGGCAGCAATGAGGGGGACTCTTACTATCCATTTTTCTAAATGGGAAAACCTGAATATTGGACAAACAATTGGAACCCAGAGCCAGTCGTCCACCGGTTTAGGGGGGGGGGGGGGAGGGTAAGGGGGAGGTTGGGTAGGGTAAGGTAGGGTTGTTTGTTGTTGTTTTTTTTTTAAAGAAAACTTTCTCTCAGGTCAACAGTACAAAGGGAGTATAAATTACGACATTGCAAAACAAAATTGTTGCATTATACAACTGGATATGTTTATCTCATTAAGAATTAAGTTTGTTTTTTTTTTCTCTGGAAATATGAAATCTTATTTGTATGATGTATGGAAATTGAACATGTAAGGAAAAAAGGTGGAAACGCTTGTCATAGGAGAATTAAGAGTATATGATTAAGGATATCAATTTATCCGGTTTTTGTTTATGGATTTTTTTCTTCAATATTCAAGTAATATTAATTTCTTTTGAAGCTTTTTGTTAGATGAAAATTTATATTGTTTCAGAATATCATATTTGTAGTATGTGTTACATGTGTATATACGATGATTGTAATTTGTACCATGATTGTAATTTGTTTCAAGAGAGAAAAGAATAAAAACTGATTAAAAAAAAAAAAAAAAAAAAAACTATCCGAACTGAAGTTTGGGTCAAAACTTCAAGGTCACACAGAATTTTTTTTTTTGTATTTAGTAGTTTTTATTTCTCCAGAACTTCAATTTCAACAAAATGAAATACATATAAAACTTCAATTTTTCAACAAAATGAAATACATATAAAACTTCAATTTTCAACAAAGTAAAATACATATAAAACTTCAATTTTTCAACAAAATGAAATACACATAAAACTTCAATTTTCAACAAAATGAAATACATATAAAACCTCAATTTTCAACAAAATGAAATACATATAAAACTTCAATTTTTCAACAAAATGAAATACATATAAAACTTCAATTTTTCAACAAAATGAAATACATATAAAACCTCAATTTTTCAACAAATTGAAATACATATAAAACATAATATAAAACATAATATTATACTTTTCAATTATCAATCTATCCGTACAGAAAAAATTAAAAAAAAAAAAAAAAAATCTTTCCAAAATACAGTAAACAGAATATACAAATTGAAGCCCTGAGTAATCATTTTATTAAAACTCCCCACTTCACCCTCGACCCCCACCCCCCCCCCCCCCAATTCCCTCCTCTCTAACCACCTGACAAACAAGGTCCTTCATCCCCAAATCCCCCAACCCCTTTCTTCTCCCCTCCCCTTCCCCCCTTTCCTCCCCCACCCGTCCCTTGCAGTTCTACCTGTGTGGGGATAAAAAAGCGTTAAATATTACTATTCTACTCCATTATAAAAAGTGTGAAAATAACTGAAAGTGAAAAGTTTAACATAAAGATTCAACCTTTGTACTTTGCTCCATATCCAGCTCTCCATCTAGCTCTCCATCTCGCTCTCCCCCAAATTTTCCAAATTTTCCCATTTTCTTAAATGTAAGGGATATTTATTTCTCCCTACTGCCAACTTTCTTTCCTCGCTTTCTTCTTCTCTAAACTTGCATTTTATTTTATCTATATTTATTTCTGACGTTTTTTCCCTTCCCCTAAAAACCAAGTATTTTACTAGAATTATAAAATGATTAACCAATTGTTCTTTTCCTTGTTCCCGTAATTTTATCCCAAATAATATTTCTTTCCAACAATTTGCAGGGGTCAACCGATCATCACCAAAATCTAATCGATTCTTTCCTGTCACTTTCCGAACATTCCCTTAAAATTTGGTGCAAATCTGTTCACCCGTTCTCTAGTTATCTTGTACACAAACAAACAAACAAACAAACAAAAAACAAAACAAAAACAAACAAACAAACAAACAAACAAACATACGGAGCCCTTTACATAACCCTGCCGATTTTATCGGCGTGGGTAATAACCCTGCCGATTTTATCGGCGTGGGTAAAAATATTCCGCATATTTATACGCATACAATAAGTATATGACAATTTTATGCACACGTGTTCATAAGTCAATCTAAATACTGATGGATAATTGGAAGATAATAGGAAACATCTGGGCATAGCCATTCCGTCTATTAAATTGACATTGGCCTTTGACTTTGTAATAAAAAAAAATTGAAGAGGACGCCACGAGAACAAACGCGACCTAATGAGGTCCGATGGATGGCATATTGTTGACCATCATGGATTATTAACACGGAAGGAGAGTCTGAACTTGATTTATTTTGGACTGCGATCTTGTATCCTATAACATCTTTATTCACTCCATCTTCCATTCATGTGTCATCTCCTTTCCATTATTGTATTGACCTCCAACTGCATAATTTTATTTGAAGATCCTGGCCTTTTTCCAGCTACCATCTTCTTCTATTGGATTTTTCTTTTCTTAGCTCTATTCTAGCAAGGGGTTTCTTTCTCTGTCATCAGATCCTCGATGTACCGTAGATGCAAAATGTGCGAGAAGCACCCATTCCTGTATCGACCGAAAAGCACGAAAATTGGCTTATACGGACCTGGTGGGAACCATCTGGAAGATGACAAACGGTCCAGAGCGAAAGCTTTATACGAACATTTCAAGATTTGCCAAACTTTCTTAGAATATGACATTAATATAGTGTGAGAACGAGTAGTTGGCACTCGCTGCTTGAAATATGTTATCGGAGAGCTCGTTCCTGCACTCATGGTCAGAATGGTTTGGTTGTGAATTGATAATTTCCGCCATTCGCCATTCCCAATTAAACACGAAAATTAAAAGAAACAAACAGGCAAATATTAGACCTACGGCGAAATGAATTCCTTTCTGAGAACAGTCCCGATGATCACTATTGGTAAACTTTAATTTGGTTTACCTGCATAATTGTGAAACGATGAAAGACCTTTTCCTCGAAAAGAGGAGCACAATTACGGTTCCCTGACCTTTTTCATTGTTTTTGCCCACAAGTTTTACACCCATGCATAAGACATATGAGTCGAATGTTAAGTTCTATGTTATCTCCTGTTTCATCATGTCCTGATTAACCGAAACTCTTAATTTCATATCAATAAATTGATTTGAGTTGAATATTTTTTTTAATTTATTATAAAGGCCTAGAAAATACATCCGGTGTTTTATAATGGAACGTCTCACAGATATTGGGTAGATAGTGGGGAAGGGCACGAAAGTCAACAAGTCCCGTCCAACCCCAAACCCCCTTCTTTGACGTTACATGAAAAGTTTCATTATTGATAACCTGTTATCACCTGTTAGCTGGTTTATTGGGGAAACAGCTCTAAATGTAGCCCTGGAGGAAACAAATTTCCTATTTTTCCTCGTCAAGATTGTTCTGCTTCTTAGCAGAGTGTGTTTTTACCATGTTTACCCCGATGCATATTATTGAATATCTTGGCATAAAACAAACAAACAAAAACATGAATTCAAATAGGCGCCGAGAGGGGAAAAAATAACTGATTTTGAAATAAAATCGAACACATTTCGAGATTCAAGTTTTTAATTCTAATCTCTAGAATGACCTGTTTGTTCTGCGCTAATCAAACTACTTCATCCTAAGTCCATTTCTATGATTTCTATGTGCTCTGAAATAGCCTGCTCGCACATTGTTCCCCATACTAAAATATGACATAAAAATTCTTGCTTATTACACAATGGTTATATCCGTATAATGTGAATGATGACTGTGACACACTAGGTTTACATCTCTCTATTCTTTTTCTGAAGAAAAAAAAATCCACATTCTTTTGTTGTTGTAGGTGATGATTTATTAAATTGGTTACTGTTAATGTATTTAATCAATCAAAGGCTTAAGATACTAAATGTAGCTTGGTTACTTGCGCACATATTCTAAAATAGGTAACGATTTTTAATTCATTTCTTATTCACTAGCGAATTATGTTTACGATTCAGTTATCAACTGCGAAATAATTAGCCGAAGCATTCGATAGGTACATCATTTTTTTTTTTTCACTCGTTCCACTACCAACGCACACGCACGCGCTCACCTGCACGCACATCCACACATATACGCACACAAGCGCACACATTACGTATGTCTGAGGGGAGGGGGTCTTCCAGCAACATTACCAACAACAAAAAACCAACTCAAATTAAAACGTCTTGTGAAGTTTACAAAACAGAACAATTGTTATTTTATATTATGCATTAATCCCTTAGGTTGACAGAAACACGTTGCCAATTTGCCAAACCGTTTCATGTAAGATGAATTTCTTAAACTCAAAGATGATAAATTCTTGCGCAAAACATATGATCATAAATAACTTCGTCATATTTGAACTAGGGATTACTTGAGTTTCCAGTGCATCTAACTATTCAATAAAGAATGTGGACAGTTTGAGAAAAATGGTATTGCAAAAAGAATATATTTGGTTGGAATACCCTGTCCTTGATATAACCACAATATCTGCAAGCATGGTGTTATGGTATTACGTCAACTTATATCAATCTATGTATGATGTCAATTTTATATAATGAATAATAAAGTGGTTCGTAGGACAAAATACAAGGGAATAGTGGCTGGGATTACTTGTGATAACAACGGATACTAAATTTAGAATCATTGTGATCTAGGGGCTTTGTGCCTAACTAATCGGTCTGTAGGCTGATGGCCATTTTCTTGTAATCCAAATGAAATTGAATAAATGAATCCCTTAAGGCTTGATGACGCATTTAAGTCAGAGATGGGATATCACTGGTTCAAGTTCATTCCGAGGAAAGATTGAATATTCCTGGATCTTGTTTCATTATGCTATGCTACAGGGGTTCAGTTATCAGGTTCGTGATTTAGTATTGGATGTACTTAAAGTAGAACTTTAATGATTTTAAATATTGGCTTAATACTTATTATTGCATAGATGGCATAAATTAAACAAGGTTATCCAAATTCAACGCTTGGAAACATTTGAAGTAATGATTATTATCAATTATAAAACGGTAAAATACAGCCCCCGATATAGCAGCTGAAGAGCTCCTCGAACGCTGCTGAGATATGTGACGACACACCATGGACCAGTCCTGTCTAAGCAGACGATGTCCCATAACATCTTACACATTTTTCAGAGCCTATTTTGTCATCTCCTCTTCACTTATTTCTCTTCCTTCACTAGCGTTAGTCTTAAAGGACAATTAACCCCACGTGATATTCTAGATGCACCTATTGTCTGCTACGTCTTTCCATGGAGGCTGCCATTTTGTGCATGACACGGATCATTAGGTACCATATGCATTGATAATAGCCTACCTTTACAACAGATACGTCGCTTTGTTCTGATTGTATTACGATTGTTATTGGCCATGGGCCTAGATAATTGACGACCCATGAGTTCTAATAGCCATCCTGTAAAGCAGATTCCTCGCTTTGTTTTGGTATTGTTACGATTGTCTCCGTCCTTGACGTCAATTCTCCGTCCTTGACGTATATTTTTTATGAAGTATATTTTTTATGAACAAATTAAGACCTTTTAAAAAATATATAAAACTAAACTTACATTTCAGAATATGTGACTTTATCTAATATATATTTGTCCTCTAAAAATCAATTACAAGTTAACGATGAAGGAAATTTTACTTGGGATGAAAAATATGTTCGTGTACACAAAAAGTAATGGCAGCCCCCTTATTATTGCTAGCAGACGATAACTTGGCTGGAAAATAGTGATTTATATCTATATCCTGTGTTTTTACATGAAATTGCATGTATCAAATAAGAGGCATATACTACACCATTCAAAATAAGCTAATTCATACGCTGAGGTTAATTTCCCTTTAATGTTAGTCTGTTGCCTCA
Organism: Heliocidaris erythrogramma; assembly: GCA_025617745.1. Lineage (NCBI taxonomy): Eukaryota > Metazoa > Echinodermata > Echinoidea > Camarodonta > Echinometridae > Heliocidaris > Heliocidaris erythrogramma. Next base: position 13,724,246 of record CM046855.1, on the reverse strand, counting down.
CTCTTAACTTCGTGTATGGTATTATTTTGATGAAAAATGCAGCGTTAAAAAAATAAAGGAATCAGTCACTTGTAAACAAAATAAGACGCCATTGTATTTTCAGCTGCTTGCACCGGGACATGTTCGGCGTTTCAAGAGGGAACGAATACCATCCTGCTATTATTCGGAGGGCTTTTCAATTTGAAAGTGGGGTTTATTTCATTGATCATTGACCCTTCTCCTATGTATTTACAATTAAACGGTTTTAGCTATCAGAATCAGTTTCACTTTCCCTTTATAATGGTGTGAAATAAGGTCATGTTTAAATACACCAAACTCTTTATAATTTGATAAATAATTGCATTGCAATTACGTTCATTCATTATAGGACGTCGTCTGCTTAAGCAGGATCGATCCCGAGTGTGACGACATCAAAACATCGCTATATTTCTGGCGAATCCTCGGATATTCCAGATGCTGAGAAGAGCTTTTATTTGTGTTGTTTTTATAATCACCAGATACGCAGTTGACATAAAACTTATACGATTGCCATCTGTAAGCTTCCCAGTTTCTAGTGATACATTAATTGCCATATTTGTGATTTTCCTTGAATATCTACTTTAAAAAGTTAACATTAACTTGTATAATAATAATACCACTGTTCTTGTATAGCGCATATCACATTATGATATAACGTCCCTATGCGCTTCCAAAGGGTTTTGGGATATTATTACCCTGGCTTTAGCTCCGGCAGCCGTAATCAGCGCACAGTGCATTTCAAGGAATAAATCCTGCCAGGTACCCATTTACTACACCTGGGTGGAGAGTGGCAAATGTGGATTAATGTCTTGCCAAAAGACGCTAGTGCCGGGCTGAGATTCGAACCCTCAACCCTTGGATTGAGAGTCAAGTGAATGAACCACTATACCACGACACCTTCAGCGTGGGAAGAAGAGACAACTAATTGAAGCTGGAGGGTAATTAATACAAGCTATAGCTATGAAATCTCACGTGCTTATATAAGTTCTGTTAATACACCATTGTTTATGTCAATCCGCGGGGGAGATCTGAGAGGGATCTAGGGCAGAATCACCCACGGCTGATCGAGAGATTGTGTAAACTTTTTCGTTGCCTGTGCTTCAGACATTAGCAATATTTCATAATTTTCGGGGGGGGGGGTGGGGGTGCTCACAGATCCCATAGCGCCTGCGAGCGTTCAACAGCCCAGAACCCCCTTTCCTCTCCCGCTTGTCAATTTCTGGATATGCCTATGGGGGGGGGGGGGGGGGTAGCATGGTGAGTCCGGGTGGACACAGTCACTGGACAAGATTGGATATCGCAGTTGAAAGATGTTAGATACGGGTCACCATGAGAGGTCGAGTATGCACTACAGGGTGGGGTGTTGACATGTGAGGCAACGACGAGGGATAAGTAGTCCCATTCCTCTAAGGTGTTTGAATAACAAACACACAATCAGTACTAGGTATACACGGGATGAGATTAGTGCTAAAGTGCTTATTGAAAGATGGGCCGTCTGAACGCACAGCACACAAAGGCCTACAATGGAACTAATAGGACCGCTTTTCAAAAGAAACTGATAGCTTTTCCAAGGAAATGTTCAGTATGGTACGGTTGCAGACGAAAAAACCTTAATCGCTATCTATTTGTATACCATAAAGTGAATGGTCTGACAATGCTAAATTATTATAAATTCACTGTAATGTCGGTAATTGAGTTATCTCATGATTAATCAGTATATTTATTGCTAATATATACGCCTACCTGTCAGGCGATGGTCCGGGAAAAAAAGAAGAAGCGTCAACCATAAATAAAACAACTACTAGTATTACATCTGCCCATTCTATCACCCACTCACATACACAGACACCCCCCCCCCCCCACACACACACACACACACACACACTCTCTCTCTCTCTCTCTCTTCTTGTAACCAGTTGAAAGTGAATTCATGTTATCGTAAAACCAGAATGAATAACTACGTGAGGTATGGCACAAAAAATATCCGCAAAACAATAAACACCATCGCACTGCAAGGAATGCAATCTGGATTCAAAATATTCAGAGATGACACATTCTATCATGTCCCGACAAAAATCTCTCCAAAGAAGATGTGTACGAGAAGAAAATAAACAGATTTGATTCGACCATTTTGAAATATCAACGAGCACAATAAAACATATATAACAATAATATGAAATATACAGATTGATTTTGTCACTTTCAGATTTTGAGGGCTGTTTTTGTAAAAATCTTTTAGAGATCAACAAATAAAAACTATTTCCTCTAAACAATAACGATCACCAATCATTTATTGTAGTACGATGTCCCCATTGTTCGTTTTTTATTTTTTTAAATAAACGTTCACATAATTTTTGTGACCGACATGTTCTGCTGCCCTTTCATCATTATATATAATATTTGTAGTTTTGTTTTTTCTTTTAATAGTGTCATGTCTGTTTTTTATATGACTTCATTATTTAGACTGTGATTAATATTTTTTTGTTTTGTTTCTGTTTCCTATTTTCTTCGGTGTATTATCAATTCATACTTAAGAAACGAAGCAAAGGGGGAAAACAAGATCGTAAACATGCTAATAAAAAGTTAAAATCCTTTCTTTTTATGTTTGTAGAATTGACAAGACAACGCAATAAGAGACGGTTTTTGCACGTAATGGAGGTGTCTTTCGTCAAGATTTGTGTCAATTAACTTTTTGACACGTGAATGAATCAACAGTATAAAAACGTTTGATAACAAAAAAAATGAAGGAGATGTTAAGGAAAGGTACGTGCAACCATTGAGACCACACACAAAATCAAAACAAGGTGGTCTAAAGAATCGCTACACGTTTTCCGTGGACACCTTAACAATGCGTAAATGACATAATTATTTTGGGCAATGTGTTTACAACAGCTTTGTTGAAAATAAATAGGAATTAAATGTCAAAACGTCTTACGTCCCTCTTCAATTTGCCCGTTTCCTTCGAAGTTCCCAGTTAGTCAATACTCATTCAACTCTAAATAAATCTGAGCCCGCTTAAACGACCATAATTGATTAAATAGTACCGAGAATTCAAAACATTCTTTATCGGCTTATCCCAGGAATGGTTGTTAATTGAAATCAATTGTATTAAAAACGTCACTTAAAATGGCTGGGTATAAGGAGTACATGCACCACAAAAACACCTCGAGGAGGGAATACAATCATGCTTTGATCAACACAAGAGCGGATTGAGAAAGAGGCCCCCTTAAGAAGGACTGCACCTCTGGATCTAACAAGGATATATACGAGGACCACCTTCCTTTTTGTACAAATGATGAAGGAAAGAAACCCTTCTCATTAAACACTCGTTATTCGTGGACAAAGGGATATTAAAAAGAAGATTAAATGTTAGCTAAGAAATGCACTGAGTATTACAAAATAAACAGAAAACCATGTTGGACTATTCCAAAGGTCTAAACGAGAGATTAACGAGGACAGAAAGATGGAAACAATGAATGGGAAATGAGAAAATGAAGACAAAATTTCATTTCAGGTATCTGTGAAAGAAAATGGATATCCATATTTTGATACACGTACTAAAGTCACTTTAGCTTCTCGTCAATTCAGAAATTAATAAATTCAAAAGTAAATATTGGGCTCCACATTTGTGTCCGTAATCAGGTAATGTACGTAAACCACATATACGGGAGCCCAACCTCGTAACCCTGTCAACGCAGGAAAGTACATATTGTGAGCCAAATATGGCAGACATGTACCCCTCATCACATCGACAACAAAGTCTAGAACATACATCCCCTCGACCACACCCTGTGACCACATTTAGTGGTCGACTGCTACCATTTTGAGATCAATACTCATGTTTATACACTGTACTTTAGACGTGTTTTACATTGTACCCATCAACACACTGGCACTTCACAACTGAAGGCTTTCGGTAACACCATGTAGGAGCCTCTGTGAAAAGGGTGTCGATATATTTTTTTCGTGAAAATAACTCACTTATTGGGCGTTTAGAGGAATTTTAGACAATTGAAAGGAGAGGAATTTTAGACAAGTGAAAGGAAAGGAAAGAAAGGATAGAGATGATAATGGAATGAAATTAAATTAAACACTTACACAAGACTGTTTATTTTTATTTTCGATGTTTATACACCAGAAATGAGGTGAAATGTAATGAGAAAAGAGGAAAAGGGAGGAAAAAGGAAGAAAGAGTGAGCAGGTCACAGGAGATTGGAGAGCGTAGTTCTGAAAAGAACTGTGTGTATTCCTCTGTAGAGTAGAGTCTGAAAGAGAGCTTCCGAACACTGGCACTTGTAGCTTCTTGGCACATGTACCTTTTGGAACACATCAGGTATAGCCTAACCCATAGAAAGCAGTCCTATTCAACATACTGTGTGCTTGACGTCTCCAAAACCTTTGTATCACTTAGCACAATTTAAAACCTGGAGCTACACTGTGTGTCATACGTATCTGCATCCGTTGGCTACATCAATTGGTAACGCCCAGTGACTAGGCGTGACCACTAGGTGTGACCAGTAGTGGTAAAATCCAGCAGTCACACACAGTATCCTCATACCCATGCACGTACACACTGTGTGCAAGACGTATTCAACTTGTAGTTACCCTTGTACATACACCTTCTAAATCGCACCCTGTGGCTAAACCTAGAAACCTGCACCACAAGTGTCCCTACCCTCAAAGTGAAGTACTCACCTACACACTGTGTGCCAGACGTATCTGACATGTACCCTTCATCACACCGACACCTGTAGCTACCTTGGGCGTTCAGACATGTACCGTGCATACAGATGTTATCAAATGCGGTGCACTCGTCCACATCTAGAAACAACATAAAAGACGTAAAAAGTTGACGAGAAAACGAGATTTATCAGCATGAAAATATCAGAAGCATTATCGTACATTCATAATTATAGGCATTCTTCCCCCTTTCTGCGGCAAACCAATCATTTCATTCGTTATTATGTCCGACTACTTTCTCACTACTATGTTTGTGTTAATACTCTTGTCAAATGATTTCTTTTTCTTTGTCAAACCATGTTGGACTGATAATGTTATGTTTACCTTGTGTATTGTATTCTACTTTTCTTGAAATAAAGAAATGATATCAACAACCTAACACAATTCATGCTAAATACGAGGCTACAATATTCGACGACATTGGCCCTTATGTTTTCAAAGGTTTTCATTTTTACAAAATAAACTACTTATTTACCATTCTCGTGTGAAAACAGTGCAGTTCTGCTTGGTAACATTCTTAAAGCAAATACAACCAATCATATTAGAAAAGTCTTAAGATGATGTGATAATAATTATAATATGATGTGGTAGGTAATCGTTATAACAGAGAGAAACAGTTAATGGAAATGAGTGAAAATGCTTCCCAAACATAATAAAATGCAAGTACAATACGAATATCATATTTTACCCCAAATCGACCTTCCTTTCTCTTTTGTTGACTATCTAAAACTAAAAAAGTTTGAGTGGGAGTTCTGAATCTTTGGAAACACTGGAAGAACTGATGAACTTACCGATACACTTTCCCGTATCCGGTGATTTCTTAAATCCGCGGGGACAGTGCAGTTCTTGCCCTGTTGGGACCAAAGATATCAATAACAAATCATTTTACGTCATTGTCTCACTGACTACGCACATGCATGAATTCTTCAAAACAACATTCAATTAAAATGTAATGTTCTTAATTTGCAGATCAAAGAAAACTATTCTAGCCTTGCTAGATATATCACTATGGTAACAGGAAAAGGGTTTATAAGGAACTCACGTCAACCCATTCAGTGGGTTAGGAGGCGATAACAATTGCTCTTTGTTTTGTTTTTTGCCTACATTTTCTACTATAGGATTTCTCGGTCAATTTTAAACTCTTGCCAATCAAATTCGTAAAATGGTCAGTCAAACTAAACGATACCTCGCGTATCATGTCTATCGATCAGTCAAATTAACACAAACAGCAAGCAATTTCATTTTAGAGCACGTAATTTCGTTTTTGAGCGATCAAAAGTGTTAATAGGAAAACAATTTTATTTTAGGCACGCAATTTCGTTTTTGAGCGATCAAAAGTGTTAATAGGAAAACAATTTCATTTTAGAGCACGCACTTTCGTTTTTGAGCGATCAAAAGTGTTAATAGGAAAAAAAAATTCGTTCATGTGCGGTGGAATTTTTCCTCTATTATAGAAATTCGTTGGCATGGATTTGCCCGACTTTAGAGGGAAGACCTGTCTCATTGGTAGGCCATTATATAGCGTACGCATGGAATTGGTATGGATGTACCCCCTACGCTCGATGGAAAGAGATGGGCTATAATTATGTGAGATTGTGGCTTTGCTTCGGCGGGAGCCCGGATGGCTCGGTTGGTAGAGCGCTGGTCATGTAATCCAGGGTCCCGGGTTCGAATCCCGGTCGGGGCATTGTAATTTTGTCACATTTCTTTATGATATATTCAATCCTATCAATTATGATATTTAATAAAAAATTTACTTTCAAATTTCTGTTTTCTTGTACATGTTATCTACTTATCGTGTGACTTTTCATTTCTTGTGTGCATGTTTCTGTTCATCCAGTGACGGATTTATGGAGGGGGAGGGGCAATCCCGGCCATCCCCCCCCCCCCCCATTTTGAATGAAAAGTATACATTGTGCCCCCTCTTTCTGTGATTGTGCTCCCCTTTTAGAACTGATACCTTTTTTTTGCTTGTCAGAAAATTATGGAGGAAATTTAAACCCCATAATTCTGATACCCCCTCCCCCACCCACTAAGCGACTTTTGGAGGGCTGGCGAGAAGAAAATAATACGGATCTCCCTTTTTTCTTTTTTGCTTGTCAGAGAATTATGGAGGAAAACTGGACCCTATAAAATCGTAACGTACAAGACGATGGTCAGCCATGTGTTTTTTTCCATATAGGTTCCACTTAAGTCAGTTCAGTAGTACAATATTATGTACTACCCGTACTTACTAAATGCTCCGCCTCACTACCCCTTTTTAAACATAATGTTTGCGACATCCAAGTGGTTAATTGATTTCTTTTTTCTTTGCAAGCTTGATACATGTATTTTTCTTTACCCCCTCCCCCAGGCTCTCTCCCTTTCTCTTTTTACATAAATTTATTATTGAAATGAAATGTATCATTGTATGATTTTATATGTTTGTAATGTTTGTAATGTATGTTATTTGTATCATATGTATTTTGTTACAGCAGGGTTCCCTTGGGAAAGCAGGCCTTGCGGCTTGAATTTGACTACCCTGCTTTTTATTCAGAAGACATTAAATAAAAAATAAAATAAAATTGTCAATGTCAAGTTTGTAGAGTGAAATGAAATGAAGTAAAATACAGCAAGCTTTCTGGATGTCGGGAACAACCTTTGTGTAAAAAAAAAATATGCATAAAATTTGAATGTGTTAGTAAACCGGTCTATTACGCAATAAATTTAAGGAACATTATTAGTGGATTAGGGGAGAACCGGGGCATAGACCCCTTAAGAAATCAAAACACCATTCCCACAAAAGAGATCAAATTTCCACCCAGATTTGACATGAAAAGAAGGAGAATGTTTCTGGCTATTTGCAAAATAAGCATAACAGCACCTTGGCCAATTATTGACATGAACTAGCGTTCCCCAAACCTCTCCCCATTTTGATTTTCTATTTGACAAGAGCTTCACTTTCTTTAATTTGATTGCATTTTTTTCAAATATGTTTGCTCCTTAACGAATTTGAATGGCCGCAAAGACGAAAATGTTACGAATGGACGAATTTGAATTACGATTGACGAATACCACTGCTCATTTTGTCATAGTGATTAACGCAATTTGCAATTTGATCTCTGAGTTGTTGATTTTGAGCGGCCAAAGACGAATTTGAATTCTGATTTTTTACCGCGATCGCCTTTCGGGCGAAATTGATTGCTCGAAACGTTAAATTGATTGGAGAAAGTTTGAAATTGACCAGGATATCCTATATTTCATTGTTGGCGGAAAAGTACGATCAGTCGGTGATACTAATTCGTCTCATCGTTTGTTCGTTAGTTTGTTTGTTTGCTTTTTTATCACACCGTAAAACCATAAATTTGCTACTTTCTCAAAAATATTTATAATAGGCATTTTCTATGAAATTGTTCTCTCGCTTGAGGGTTTTAATCATATTTATGGCATCATACATAATTACTCGTAAACGGTAATGTATTTCAGCATTTATAATTGCATTCCAAGTGACCGATTCTTTTCAAGATGAAAATATCTTTGTCTTTTGAAAGAACCGTCATGTTGGCTCATGAACGGGAGGTCGTGGGTTCGAACCCCGGCCGAGTCAAAAGACTTCAAAATTAAAAAATGGGACCTTCTGCCTCCTAGCCAGGCGCTCGGCATATTAGAATTGAGAAGGGTAATAATAACATAATGTTATGCAGGGCCCGCTGGAAGAGCAGTTTGATAACTGAAGTGGCTAGCTACCCTGGGTAAACAAAACGTTATTATTATTATTATTGAAAATACACCTCATATTTTTCTTTTCAGCTCAAGATTCACATTACATTCTTTGACATTAGATTGTTTTGAAATACTCGCAATATATTCAGTATTCATATTTTCTCCCACAATAATGTCAATGTCTATTTGTGACATACAAATAATATCTTTCATATCCAGCGCATCATAGAACCAAAAAGGGCACTCCAATAAAAAGAATGGAAATAATTTCAACGTACTCTACTTTGGGAAATATTTTTAAAATTCAATCAAAAAATTCATGTTATATTTGGTGTAATATTAATCATATATTCAGTGTAAATTCAATTACATATATCAACAACACCTGACTTTAAAAATTAGATTCATATCTACTTAAGAAAGATGGGTGGTCATAGGCTGTATGCTTTTAAATTAGTTCTTTATCACCAAACTGATGTTCTAAGACTTAAAATGCAATGCCTAGTTGTCTAGGTTCCCTGTTGTTTACGTACAATCCCTTTTTTTTACATTATTTCAGGTAAAATAATCATCAATTTGGAGCATTGAAACAGAGCACAAACACAACTGTTGTTTTTATCTGTTATGAAAGAATCTTCCTTTCATCCAGAAGACATGATCTGAAATACTAGACTGTTAAAGTTCGTATATTTTGGTATGAATCAATGCTTCGGGGGAAAAGAGGGGAATGAATAAAGATTATAGGTTAAGCAGGCTACATGCGAAGTATTTCAGAGATAACTTAAGACCACCGCTCATTTATCCAACCAACGCGCTTCGACGAGTCATGCCCTATACAGCCTCTGAAAATGTTTTTAGGGGATTTTGATGGATTTAATGTGACACTTTTGACCGAGTTCACCACATTTTTTGAGAAAAATACCAACATTCTTGTCAAATGGAGGTACATGGATACCAAGTGAAATTACAAAAGTTACGACAACATAGAGGCTGTATGGTAAATTCCACTTCCCTTTCACGGAGAAAGGATAATATGCAAGTGTTTATAAATATGCCGGTGCCCGGAAGGGGCAAAACACAAATTCTCACCCAATTTCGACACCCAGGCAACAAAATGAAAACCCTTTATATAGTTACAATACTGATACACGGAAGCACAATGGTAGACAATTATGTGGCTTTGTGTAGCTTTCAGCTACGTCACCTGACTAAACTACTTACTAACTTGTCAGAATGTGAAGAAAACGCTAAAGAATGAAAAAGGAATCACTTAATGTTTGGGTGGCATGTCAAGAACTAGACCGTGAAATAATAATAATAAAAATAATAATAATGGTGGCTTCTTGTATATAGTGCTCATGTCCGTCACGTTGTGACGCTCCTGCCGCTTCAACATTACATCCGTTCGTTAACCCCTGTGTTACCGATATGCATGAACATAACCCATAAAACCTTTCCATCTCATTTAATTGTTTTTACTAAAACATAAATTATTCTGAATCAACTAATTTAGCCTAATTTAATTAAACACGATTTGTAATTTGTATAAGTGGTTGTAGTATCAAAATATGTATTACTCATCACTGCTATCCATCTACATAATACATTCGTTCATGTATTACCTGTATTACATTTCAAATCAAATCACCTTGTTCTCTTTTACAGTCCGCTCTGAAATGAAGTTCCTTGCAATGTGTCATATTACCATGATTACGGCATGTCATTTCAAAAACTCCAAAAGAGTTTTGCACTAAATGACTAAGAAGAGAAACCTTTACCATACGCTCTTTTACAACGCATGTGAGATTAGATCATTCTGTATGGATAAGTCATCTTCATGACTTGCTTTGCTACAAGATGTACTTTTAAAATCAGGTTTGGAACATATCCTAAACATTCTTTTCTTTATGTTGTAAAGCGCCTTGAGCATTTAATCAAAATGGATAATGGCGCTATAGAAATCTTATGTATTATTTTATTATGTATTATTATTCTTCTTCTTGAGTAAGTTTAGAATGTTGCCTAAACAAAGGACAACCGAATAACACCAGGGTCGTATATTACCGAGGTATTCACAGTCCCATGGATACAAGAATTCATTGTACTGATCATAAATATTTTTTTTCTTGTCTGTTACAATCATTGTCACAACGATATCCATCTCTTCGAGAAAAATAAAAATATTAAATGTCATATCGGCTTTTGTTTCACACCGTGATTACGGCTCCTCCATAATCCTCTTGCCGATGACAGAGGAAATATCCTTTAGCAAAGTTAGCATGCTATTCGATGGCTTTATCTACAGGAATATACTAAGAGAATTGAAATGGATTATAATTGTCAATGAACAGTTTTATATCATTCTGTCATTAAGTGGGTGGTCTGTACATGACACACTATTCTCACACTATCGTATTTGAACAATCCATCAACTTCATGTTTTTGTGTATTTATTTTAACCTTGACAAGCAGAGACATCGCTTTACAAGTGTAGGGTTACGACACGTCAGAGACATCACCCCCGAGCTATTCTAAGTGATGATAATTGTAAAATGACAAAAGCAATTGTTGATTATGGGGTAAATTTGGTCACTAGCGCAACCAAGGGGGGCGGGGGGGGGGGGGGTGGGGGTGGCAGGATGCCCTCCCCTGACTGATTGTGCCCACCCCCTTTTAGAATTGGAACTTTTTTTTGGGGGGGGGGGGGGCTTGTCAGAGAATTATGGAGGAAAACATCTGGGAGGGCTGGCGAGAAGAAGGAAAAATACGAATCTCCTTTCAAGCAGTTCCCCAAAGCTGACAGCCCTGCATTTGTGTGCCCCTCCCCCTGCCCCTTTTACAAAATCCTGGCTACGTCACACCGGTGATAACTCAGTCACACCGCCAAAATTCGATTCCACACCAACCGATAACCGACAAAATCTTGGCAATTCGGGATAATGTAACTTTTGTGTTCGGTCTACCGTCAATCTGGTGTCGGCCTCGTCGGTGAGACTGGGGTTTTACTTTTTTCTACAGGTAGCTGTCTTACCTAACACTTGTGGGCAGGCGTAGCAACCATTGCCCCATCCCTGTCCCACGGTAGAGCAGCAATCATCATGCAGGGTTGTTACATCACTGAGAGGGGCCATGCAATGAGAGGAGCTCACTCGTCGGAAACAAGGACCCCTCATGGTGAAACGCGCTAGGGTATGCGACGATGGTAGGCCAACGGCACTCGTCGAATAGGTTGATGATCCCGACGTTGAAGAAGACGATACGGGTGACGATGGGTAGATGCGCTGACCGTTGGTGGATACTACGTTACCTGTAATCGAACATGAAAAGACGGTGATATACACATGTAAATGAATTAACAAGAGATTGTCAACAATGCAACAATTCTAAACTTGCAATGGGCAAAGTGGACTATGATTGATAAATGGGGAACTGATAAAACGTAGACGTCATTTAACGTATGTCACAAAACAAAACTTTCATCCAATTATGGTACATGTCAAAAAGATAAGAATTTCATCTCATGAAATATAATAAATAATAACAAAAACAAACATAACTTTATTAAGGGGTCTGCTCGATATTTATAAGGACCGCTATTTATAAAGGACCGCTATTCATTTAGTCACGCGTTATGGACAGCAGTCCTTATGAATAGCGGTCATTATGACTAGCGGTCCTTATGACTAGTGAGGTTACGCCAAATGGCAAACGTCATTCAAGTTTGCAGTTCAAAAACACGGCCAATGTGTGGACGTAGCAACCTACAGCGACCGTTTTTCTACATGATCATACAGCTCCCAAATGACTGCCTTGTTAGCATGGAATTTTACAAACAGGTGGGAAATTTGATATTTACAAGGAAATCATGAATGAAATTTATAGGAGTGGAGGTAGATTGAGATGTTGTGATAGTCAGTACACAAGAATCATGCTGAATAGTGGGAATTCTTTTAAAGTAAAATTATCGATGTTTCTACTTTTGTAAATGGATACATATTTGACATTGTGTTATTTATTGAGTGTGAATGTGTAATATACAGATTCATGTTAGGTGAAGGCTATTTAAAAGATATGCAGATAGTCCTGCGGTTCTGTTCTTTCAGTTTGGTGCTCCATGCTAATCACCTTAATAGCGACTTTAAACATCTGTCCCTATAGTCATGACCTTAAGGTAATCACTATAAAGTATCAATTACTTATTCCACCGCCTCTGAAATTAATGTTTACAAAAAGGTAAGTAGCAACTACAGAACAAACAAAATTTAATTGACATAGGTATAAGAAGACCACGCGGATTTGTAGGCTCTACTTATAGGCCTGTGCATGAGCGATGACGATGAAACACGATTCTAATCTCTTGCGACTACTTCAGTCAAATCACTTGAACATCATTATACTCCCCTTTCTGACACGTTAATGGATTTTGAACCAAATCCATCCACAATCCATAGACTCAATCCTGGCAGATTTAAAGGGATATTTCCATACACCCCACATTCTCCCACATGCATACTTTCGTCCAATCACACAAAGTTAATGGTGCGTATAAGCTTAAGCCAAATAATGTTGTAGGGGCACATACTCACGAGAAAGAGAGAGAGAGATAGAGAAGGTGGGCGCAAAACCAAAAACAATACAAGAAAAAAATACAGATCTGTAACATATAAAGATTTAACCATTGTTCTACCAAGGAGTATTACTCCTTGATTCTACTCGGCTGCAGCTCAGGGGTGCCATTTTTAAAAGGCCCAAAATCCACAATCATACCACGTGTATTTAAAGCTATATGTTCGAGTTACACCGAGTTTCATCTTACGCAATATTTACACAGAAACCATTGAAAAGAAACGTAATGTCCCCCAAACTGACGATCTGACTGCCCACCCACTCTGCGAATATACCTTATTAATGTATTTTAGGGAGAACTGTACCACTAGTATTACTGATATCATACTCTGATAGGTAAACCTATACTAAAATTCAAATGAAAACATTTGCTATATTCTCAATTTTCTTTAATGTGTGTGCTCTTGAAAACTTCATCACGGACTAAGAGTTTAGTACATGGAGCCACTATATGTCATCCATATTTATTACATCACAAATCTTGGGAAAGGGGGATAACAATGTGGTTGACGTCAAGTGCACTCGATGCCACTTTCATTAAGATAGATAATAATGACCTTGCAATTCAAATTAATAGAAAGGATAATTTGTCATTGTAAGCCTCTAAAGTCCATAATGGTTATTGTCAAACATGCAAGGTCATAGCGAATCCACGTAATCTTCTCCCTCACCCGTTCTGTCTCTGTCTCTCTCTCTCTCTCTCTATGTCTTTCTCTCTCTCTCTTTCTCTCCACGTCTCTCTCTCTCTCTTTCTCTCCACGTATCTCTCTAATTTTCATAATCTTTACCTGGGGTCAATAAATGGAATGAAGGAAAAACACAAAGAGGTGTGGGGGGTTGCATTGGAGAAAGTTTAACAAATCCCTTTTATCCCTCTTATTTTAGGATTCGACTAAAAATTGTTTACATTTTGTTAGATGCATTGTCCCTCTTGTGCACATGAGGGACATGCCATCAACTCATGCATGCATGGGCAATGACGTAGATAAAGAATGAAAGAAACTTCCGTAACTTTGAATCCTTAACATAAATGGGCGATTGGTATGAACGGTCGAATGAGAATCAAAGTACCCCTGTCCACAGAGACTGACCCTCCTTTTAAGGTATTTTCTTATTAAATTTCATCTAAATCCAAACCAAGCCATTAAACTCTTAAAGATAATCTTGTCTGGATCTAAATACCACACAAACAAAATACCATCCTAAATTGTCAACAAGCCTAACGATCGGTAATATATAAACAAGAAGATCCTTTCTGCTTTAAAAGTAACACACAGGGATTACAGAGGCATTTGTATGACGTCATTGGAAGATCAAAATTAATAGCTGGTAAATACACAAGAGGAGGACAGTATCAGAGAGATAGTGGATAAGTGAATTTGAAAGGGTTTACAGGGAAATTGGATGGTAGAGAGATCAGTGAAAATGGACCAAGGGATAGTGAAGAAGAGAGGAAACAAGGCAAACGTATACATGGTATAGAAAGTTAGGAAGACTTAGGACTTAGGAAGAGATGACGAGTGAGAGAAAGAATAGAGAATGGCAAGGATTAAAAAAATGGAAGACCTGTAATTTATAGCCTAGGAGGAATGGAGAACAAAGACGATGTGGTATAAGTATCACCAGCTTTTCTGTAAAATAAAGAGAAGAATAATCACGATGACCGCTATTGTGTACGATTAGAACAGGGGTGGGAGTATAATAATGACAGCTCCCACGACAAACATACAAATAGGCAATATTATCAATCGATAATCTTTCATGTGTGTCCGTGTTTGTTTCAGAATACTACTTTAAAACATCTTATCACTTTAAATTGGATAGGGCGATGTACCATTTTGGTTGCGATTCCTTGATGGAGTTTAGTCCTTCATTAATTTCCAGTAATTTCATCATATTCCTGAGCTAATAAAAAATAGTTAGTGAGGATTAGATATTGTTTCATTGGATAAAATTGTGACAAGCCTTTCCGTTTGGCGTGCGCAATCTTCTTAGAAAATTACCTAGTGCAAATTTTCTTATTCGGAGATCCTGATTGGCATTAGTGGAGTCAGTGATAAAGTACTTGGGGCATAAGTCCCACTGGTGCCTTCAGCAACAGGGCATTGACTTGTACCTGAATGCTGTCACGGGTCTCCTACATACCTTAGGTTAAAACGAAGAAGGCGGAAAGGGGCGGGAAACGGTGTGTCATCCCAAAGAGAGCACGCTTGAAATTACTAATATGTGCTAATCGGGACCAGTGAAGTCTCTCCATGTATGGTTCCAATCACCTGCAATGACCTGATTAAAGCCCGGGAAATTGTTGACCTGAGGAATGGCCCAGGAGATGATTCCAGTCTGATGATGAAATTAATGTCAGGTATACTAGAGTCCATCTTTAGACCTACAGCGTAGAAGACTGTCCTCATGACATAGGGTTTATTTCTTACCATTCACGTGAAAGAGAGTTCAAGCTCAAACATCAGTATACGCTAGGTCATGCATGTAATTTTATTTAAAATGTACAGTTGTCAGCTTACAGAGAAAAGAAACGAAAGGACTCGATGGGAAAAATACACGAAGGACTCACTGGCAACTTTGCATTTAAAAAAATGAATGAAGATCGTTCTAATACAGGTAGATTGAAAGATGAATTGAGAGAGAGAGAGAGAGAGAGAGAGAGAGAGAGATAGATGAAGATGGATATACAACTAGATAGAGGGGAGGGGGCTGACCATGCTGACAGAGAGACAAAGACCAAAAAAAAAAGGGTATAGAGGATGCGTATAACATGGATTAGGAATCGATAAAGATTTATCCGATTTATAGATGTATAGGTTTCTTGAACGTCCTGCCTGGGGAACGAAATCAAATATCCAGGGACGTTGTCAAAACGGGAAATCCCCGTCATAGAATCTGAAACTTGATTTGATTTGTTTTATGACTAAGCTCAATCCACCAAGGAAAGCATTCGTGATCACTGTTACTTGACTCTTTCCTTAGTACACTGAACCCATGATGATGCACAGAAGTCGATATACAAGAACCAGAGACATGCCATTAACAGATAAAGAAAAATGTAGCAAAGGAAACAGTTGAACGTTATAATAAAATATGTATGGAAAAGGATCGAGAGAATCAAAAGCGTGCTAAAAAGACATGAGTAAAAACACGAAAAAGGGAAGAAATAAGAAAAATATTAAATTTCACAGTAAATGCTGCTGCTGTCCAAGTGTAATATTCATCTCCATAAGGATATTTTCGAAGATTTTCGAAGAAACATGACCAACAGTTCAAGCTCTGTCAAATCAATAAAACATTTGATGACATGTAAGTTGAACAATGAGCCGTTTCTTCTTTTAAAACAAAAAAACGGCAAACACAAAAGTAATTTCCAATGTGTTACTGTCAAATTTCTTTACGTTCTTGGATATGTCACTTAATTGCCTAAAAATGCTTCATCATCTTATGTAACCATTAGGGAAAAACCACAAAGCAAAGTTGCTCCGACTACTACTCGATGTATACTTTTCTTCATTCGAGTTTTTTTTCACAGATTTTGCTCGTGACAAAATACATTAGGTATTTTTTTCTACGAAGACATGTGAAAATATGAGAATTTTACCTCAGAATGAAATGTAGATAATTCATGTTTTATTTCGAACTATTTGGAATACTCACGACCTGCTATTACATACATTATTATATTAGTTATTTAATTAACTCGTCTAGATGATAGCTGCGGTGTGTAATTGTCTTTAACAAAAATATATACAATTAATATTTACGATTAATAGTACGATATCATGGAACTGATTGGGAAATTCAAAGAAGAAATCGGGGGAGTTCGGTGGGCATGAAAACTTCTCAGAAATCAATTTGCATTCACGAACGTTATCACTTAATTAATGCATGTATACATTTCTAAGAAAAAAAGCCATAGTATGGAGGCGTGTCTGTCGAGGTTTGTTTTTCTGTCTCTATCCCAGTCCCATTCTCCCTGTCTCCACCTTCTCTCTCTCTCTCTGTTCTTCTTCTTCTCTCTCAATCTCTCTCTCCCTCTCTCTCTCTCCACACACACAAACACACACATATACACCCACACACACACACACACAAAATAACTCGGAAGGTGACTATATTTCAAGTTAACAATTGCTTTATAATGCAATTTCAACTTTACATGAACATTTATTTCATTTTTCGAAGTCTACATTTTTTTCTTATCGTTTAATCTTTTTGTCAAATATTTTGGGATGAAATTAGGAAGCCTCTCCTGGGGTAGAGGATGCAACATGTGGAATGTCTTCATAAATGATTGGACAAGTCTGCGATGGCAAAGATTAATAGACTCAATCAATGCAGCCACAGCTCAAGGATGACTCGAAAGAGAGGAGAATGAAAGAAAGATCATGGCATTTCGGAAAAACCTCAGACTACTTAGAAGAGGTACACTTCGGATGAAAGTCTGACGAAGTTTTATGGGTACAAGTACTATACCTTAGAGTCAGGACGTTAACCTCTCTGTTCACCAAGTTTCGTTGGTGCCCTTACTTATCTATTAAGAATTAAACAGAGACATAAAAAGCAGAGGTAAGGGGAGCGGGGGGAGCGGGTGCAGCGAACGCGATGCGATCTGTGTAGATCGAAACCCACCAGCTGTATGGAGGCACATGACTGGAGGATCTGACAGACACATCCAGTGCAATGCAGCAAAATATCCTCTCCTTGAAATGTATTATTAGATTCAACTTTAAATATGGGAACTTTTAAAAAAGGTCTACAAGGATTATGTTTTCGCAAATAGTCCGCAACTCGCCCGTGTAGCAGTAATAGGGAAACCCTATGCACCATCATCAAGTCAGGCGCCATTTTAGGTTTCGCGGCGTAAACTAATACACAGGCAGTCTGTCAGGTATTGCTCAGAATTTAATCCTTCTCTCCGCAAAAAATGATAATGATACATTTTCATTTACATTTCATTTACACTGACAGTCTGTCAATGTACTGCTCAGAATTCAGTCACTCTCATCACATAAAGAGATATTGTATCAAAGTTTAATTTACATAAGGTATCATTTGCAATTGTTCGACATTCTATAATTCAATTAATGGTAAGAGTTTATTTGGGTTAGGGTGCCGAAATACAAAAGTATGAAAGTCTGGCATGATTACAAAATTTCTTTTATAATCGTGTTTTATTTTGATAATAAATGGAGCCTTTATTGATTGGGGCTTTTGAATACCCTTCCCCCTATTTTTCTTATTTCAAGCATCTCGTAAAAACTGTATTTACATGTTTATAATGGGTGAGCCTTTATTTGTAAGAAAAACACCCCCACCCCTGCTAACAGATTCATCATATAACATCGTAACACATTTTGTGATACTTTATCTCAAAACTCCCAAATGACTTTCTAAATGACATGTAGGTTAATTCGCAGTAAGGTAGTAAAGTCATAAAGTAAATTCGTCAGAAGCCGTTTAACATGTTTAACGTACGACAAAATATCATTGCCCTTGTACTTTCATCACAGCAGGAAGATACGGGCTGCGACATACTGATAGGTTTGATATGTGGATCAAAGCTTAACCCCTTTCCCTCACCTGGAGGAGTCGAATGTGAGTGAACTGGCAGCACCCCTAGTATTTCCTGCACATCCTGTCTCAGCCATAGGCTTCCTAATTATTAGATCAAGCCTGATTAAAGGTGAATGGAGGATTTAGTGAAATTCGTTTGTAAGTATTACAATGGACCAATGCGGAATAAAAGCTAATCGTAAAAATTCCCGAACATCGGGTTTGTGTTTCCTTTCTTAAAGGTGAATTTAACGAGTATACTATCTTGGTCGGCTTTTATTTTTCTGGAAAAGATACGTATGATATCCAACTGTCATCTAAATATCTTAGATTAAAGGGGCTAACCTTTTAACTCCTCTAAATTTTACTATACTTTGGTGCTTAGCCACTTCTCTTTTGGGAAAGTACACTGTGCTCTTCTAAACTCATAACATGTGCAAAGACCTTGCCGACCGGTTATCAGTTTCAAATAATTACCAGGTAAACCTGGGTCATCTTACGCTACTTATCATCATTCACTTGAATCGGATATATGCTCAATGGCAGAATATCCCGAATGTCCTAATCCGGTCAACCATGTTTCCAATTCTGATCAAATTAAAGGACGTTTCCCATCGCTTTGCATTTCCAGTGTGATTTGTTTCAAGGATAAGATATTATGTCTGAGGGACATAGAGGGAAAAAGGTCCTAGATGATTGTAACACTAGCGTATTAACTAATTATCTAAGCCCGGGATCTAAGAAAATAAAAAGAAACCTATCATGAACATCAAATCGATCAGGGAGCATTCATCATAACATAATATCACATTTGAAGATCTGTATTAACTTCGGTACTGCATTATCATGCAATTAATACTTTTTAGTTTTTACTAAAAATCATCCTTCATTCTTGTAGGCATTATGAATCTGCGTTCTGTACTGGTCGGGACTACGTCCACGATATTTGCCTTCTTTCTTTGTTTATTATCACGATTACTGAGGTATCATGCAATATATTTCCTATCGAATCTGTTAGGCAGATATCCTTTTTCTATGGTTGAGAACGTTCAGAATCAATTCTGTCGGGTTCTCTTATAACTTTGTTTTCATCAGCAGAACTTAGAACTACACCTTTAAGTGGCAGTTCGCTGATGACAAATGAAATCAGTTAGTCAGCTCTTCCCTCCTATCCATGGTTATGACCTCCAAGACGGAAGAGGGGAGGGAAAGATAGAATACATGTGTAATTGGCTACAAAGAAGCCAGACTAGTGCCCCTTCTGCAATTCACACCTACTTTCATCAAGGAAAGGTGAGAACATGGGCACCAATGCCTGTTAACGTTCACTGTAAGATAAATTCATTTCACGAAAGCCTACATTCAGTACTAATCTCCTATTGAAGAAAATCTATTCTATAAAATTGAGTATGTTCGTAAGAAGAATGGTACAAAAGTTCCAGGTTGAAATGATTTTCGATGAAACCATGTGTAACCATAAAATCTTGACATTTTCTTTTAAATTGTGTGTTATCCACAACACACAAAGTATTAATGTGTGTTAAAAATATAACATCTTACAAAATGTCTTTGAAGTTGTCTTATTTACCAAGAATTCAAGAGCCAAACACGAAAAACGAAAACGACGAGATAGAGGGAGAAGGAAGGGAGAATGGAAAAAAAGTCTTAACACTAGATTTTTTTTTTCATTCACAAAACTTCACAGAATTGTTTGTTATCTCAACCTCCTGTCTTCGCTCAGCCAAATATTCTTTTTTTTCAAGGAATGTCATGAAAATGATGTCACATATATCTATGCAATACAACATGCAATACAGCATCACGAATAAGCAGTGAAAGAGGGGGGGGGGGAACAGATGGTGGACCCACAAATAAGCTGTCCACCCATCAACCTTTATTGACAGGAATAAAGATCCATTACAAACCTCTGCCGACTCGGGTTATTGAAGACTTATGGCAGTCTTCCGGTAATGTTTCGATGCTGACACGCTTAGAGTAACTTACACGTGACGTAGCATCCATTAAATTGTAATTGGGTATCCACAAGCAGAACAAAAATGTAATATTAGCCGATTATACAACGGGATGGGACCGTGACAAAAGGGATTTCTATGCATAAGAGGGGGTAATTATAAAGAAGAGATGCAGAAGTGAAACAGGGACAGAAATGTATAAAATAACGTTGTGAAACAGCAAGTTTGCAAAAAGTTTCATTCTAGTGTATTCGATTTTATTTGCGACAAAGATCGCAGATTTCACCGCCATTGAACATGAGGTGGGGGAAATTCGAGGACTGGATGTCTTACCCCACCATCTGGCGAGTTGTCTTCAAGCCGCTTTGATGTCAATATTCATTTTGCGGCAATGATTATAATTTCACACACAATAAACTCAACAACGGAATATCGTTTAAAGAAGGAAAAGGGAAAGTATTACACGGATTTCTCTTTTAATTTGGTAAGAAATTGCGATAACATGTATTGAAATAGATACGAACAGACGATATAAAAAGAATTATTGTTACGAAAGTGAAAAAGGGTTTCCACAAAGAAATAAACAGCCTTGAAACAGACATACAGAGAAAAAGGCGCCTCTGAAAACGTGACCTGCCCTGGAAAATCTAAATGTGCAAGATGAGCAAGATTGAATATCTTGACTTTAACATGAATTCATACTTCCACCAGATAGCAGACGCTTATTACTTTAATGTTTATTTTGTTTTACACATCACGAACTACATGAATCCGGAAAGAAATTGTCAAAGAACTTTAAGATTTTACAGTATCCTGATTAAAAAAAAACAGCTTCGTTCAACGCAGTGTTCTTTCCCCCTAATGTTCTATTATGCAATACCCACTTTCAATTTCTTCGGATATCTCTGTTTCAATTAGGTTCCGCAAGCTGCAGGAAACACTGTCGTGGAAAACCTCAACACTTACAGACAGGCCAGTATGGTTAGCTTTCATCCTTCTCGGAGGCAATCAATTACACTTCAATAAAAGTCGTTGAAACCTCACAATGTCCTCTTCAACCCATCTTGAACTTAACTTCCAAATAGAAAATGATCTTTTTGGGATATAGGGTTAGAGGAAGAGAGACGAAAACTAAAAGGGATCCCAGTGTCAGACGGAACAACGACCTCTATACAAAACAGGTGGCACAAAATTGACAGATTCGGTGCCTGTTACAGGGGAAAAATCGTGAAAGAATGCTAATAATAATGATGGGATTTGAATTTCTGGTGTAGAACCGGAACCCTGAGAAGCTGGGGTAGGGGTGATAGCTGCGACCAAGGCTAGGAGCTCGCAACATTGGAATTCAACAAAAGCGAGATGGGACCAGGGCCCCGTTTCATAATACTTCTTATGAATAACAAGTTACCACAATTATTATAAGCTACTGAAATTATTGAATCTGATTGGCTCAGAGCAAATTTGTCTTACAAATGGGGCAGTTGTTATTGGTAACAAGTTTGATGAAATAGGGCCCAGGTCTTACACGGTCTACTGACCCTCTTGTTTGTGGATCACGAGTACCACAACAACGATGGGATCATTGTTGAACGACACATTTTCCAAGAAAAAAAGAATCGAAGATTTCAGAGATCACACGATGGATTATTTTTATCATCCTTCAATGAAAGACGTATATTGCTGGAAGATATTTCATATAATTATTGTCAGGTGTCGAGGAAATGCACGTCAGTGTACGTGTTAACCTTTAGTCCCTAACATGTATGATCAATATACATGTTTTAAGGAAAAGAAATTAAAAATACGAAGTTAATTTTAGACTACAAAAGATTACTTTCCGTTTCCAATTTGCCAGATTGCCATCATTGTATTCCATCTACCATGAACATTTCCATATGATTACAACATCATGGAGAGAGAGAGATAGACAGACAGACCGACAGAGCAGGAGAGGAAGAAAAACAAAGAGACATTGGTAGTTAAGAGAGATTATTGAATAGAAAAAAGTACAAATTATATGTAATCCTTTAGAGCAGTTGAAATAAAGAAAGCAATTCATCATGGCGGGACCCATC
This sequence comes from Heliocidaris erythrogramma, assembly GCA_025617745.1. Lineage (NCBI taxonomy): Eukaryota > Metazoa > Echinodermata > Echinoidea > Camarodonta > Echinometridae > Heliocidaris > Heliocidaris erythrogramma. Next base: position 13,701,550 of record CM046855.1, on the reverse strand, counting down.
ACAATCAGAACACGATTGTTTTTAACATTTAGCATGTAAAGGTTACGTTAAAACATGACCCTTGCAGGAAATCGGAATCAATTGGCCCAGTCCCAAAGCGCTCAATGAAATATGACTTCTGCTCTTACTGACAACTCCATTTATATCCTGCTCTCTATTTTCTGGTCTGTCTTTTCTCTCCAGGGAAAAATTGCTCGTCTTTTCGTCTTTTACGAATAGTCAACGAAGAGGAAAGGAAACGGACGTGATAAGATATAACACATCTAACGATTGCCATACTTTTTCGCAACAAAATTTTTTTTATACACATTTTATTTTCATTTGAAATCTGGATTTTAATTTCCAATTTTTTTGGGGGTTCTAATTGCTACATTGTACCAGTGGGGAAAATACTTGGGCGCCCATAAGGCGCTTAGAACGATTGCACTATGCTGAGAATATATATCTGTTGTATATTTTGGTCGGGCATATTGTAAATCAAGAATAAACTACACCCTTGAGCATGTATAAATTTATTTGGGGGAGGGGTTAGGTTCTCCTTTAGGACTAAAACCCATTTACAAATTGCAGAAGGGACTTATTTTTGCACGCCACGTTATATTTGCACCAAATTATGAACAAAATTGCTCCTTCCAAAAAGGTCGACGACCCTCCCCATATTGGTTGAAGCATGGACTACAGACTGAGGCAGTACCATCTGGTCACCTGTCTTCTCTGCATCCTATCATCTGGGTAGCACGATCAAGATTAGCATCTTCCAAACGGATGCCTTCACCTCTAAAACCTTGACTCTGGACCAAAAATGGTCCATGCTTCGTAATTATATAGTGTATTTTCGTCCTCACGGTTTGGGGCCAGAACCTTGACCCAAGTGAAGCAATGAATTTGTTAGATGAAGATATCACGTCATCAATCTCTCCCCACCAGACAAATTAGAAATATATGAGTATAATTGATTCAATTTTGCCAAGCTATTAAAACCAACCATTGTACTGATGGGAATATTTTTTTCAATGGATATGCTCTCAATGAATATCCATACTGAATGCGATAATTTGATGTATTCCATCAAAGTGAGATGGGTAAAGTTTATTAATTCTGATTATGATGAATGAACTTCATCAAGTAAGCTTGTGGTCATTATGAAAATATCAGTGTTGCATGTCACGATTTCATTACCCCGCTCTTGCTGAATTCTGTCCTTTCTGTCTTTTCCTTGCCCGAAACCTATAGCTTAACTCAAAATCATAAAGATTTGAAGAAATAGTTATGTATTTTGATATCTTTCATGGAATTCTAGAAAAGTCTTGATATAAATGATGAATGAAAATTTCAATTTCTATTGAGTGGCGTACCGGATAGACCATATGATATGACTGACAATGATTAGATAATCTAATCAGCAGGTTTCTCTAACTGTTTCTATCGTCTGGACATTGTCCGTAGCGATAGCTCGACAAATCAAGAAGGAAATATATAATTTGACGCAACGGATCGCATTGGAAACCGTGTACATAAGGGGAAGAAGAAGGTTCACCAACTTCATATGAACTGCTGTAATTCGAAGCAGACGACAAAGTAAAGAATAACCCGCCAAAACCAGGGGAACGAGAGAGGCTGGTGCTCATATCTTGGTTGAACACTCTGTAGATCGAGATGTTATCAGGGGCCTCTATAGGTTTCATTGAAAAATGTCATATATGTGGTGTGTTAATTTTCCTTTAAAAATGTTAGAAATGTGCTGATTTATATCTCTGTGTTCATACTTCCTACGTATTGGGATCATTTCCAATATCTCTGTGCCTCTTTTTAAAATCTTCTTAATCATCATAATATTGCATCATGTTTTCCAATAGTTTCGATTGTTCAAATCTTAGGTTAAGTGTTGTTGATATTACTGTACTTTCGTTAATACCGATTGCTACTCATATCAACCAAAGACGTAAGGAGGGGGGGGGGGGGGGAACTTGGGGGTTGCAGCCACCTTAGATTCCGGCAGTAAGGTTGATGTTTGTAGTTTCTTATCTAGTAATCTAGTACATTTTTTAGGGAATTGTTTCATTTTTCACACTCATATAGGGTCAAAAAATTTAATTCCTCCAGATAGACTATAATCCATAATGAGATTTTAACATATTAGTTTCAATTACACTCACCCCGACCCCCTGTTGTGTACGTTACGGCGTAAGTCCTGGATCCAGTCGTGGCGGTTCCTGGTCGAACCCTTGAAATGTAAGTTCTCGAACTTGTGGAGGATCCAGGTCTGATACTGAAGGTGGCAGTACCGGTTCCCGTGAGTGGTCTGGTCGATGTACTGGAAGTAATTCTACTGTACCCACCACTTCCAGGTCTAACAGAACCAGAGGAACTGGTGTGGACGGTCCCACCGCTTGCAGAACCCGAACCTATTCTTCCATAGGCTTGATACTGACAATAGGTTCCAGCGAAGCCGGTGGAGCACACGCAACTGCCTGGCCGAAGGCATCGACCACTGTTTTGACATGGTGGCTGGCATATTGCTGAAATATATAATGGGAAGAAAATTGTTATAAGAAACTTAAGTACAAATGATTATTTTGGATAAGAAAACAAATATTTATAACCATTGACATCTTATGAATTAGAAAGTGTATTTTGGAAATTGTTTAATATCTAACACACAGCATAGCGTGGGTACTGTCACGGGGGTAGGCCTACGTGCTCCTATAAGGAAAATGTTTGGCAACGGGCAATGAAGGGGGAAGGTCTGGTTTAATTAGAGGGAAATTTTTCTTCTTCCCACTTTTCTTTGGTGTAAATCAATGTGTGTGCGTGTGCATGTGTGTGTGGGTTTGCAGGTGTGTGTGTGTGTGTGAGACTCTCTCTCTTATAATGTTTATGAATTTATTATTTTATTCATTAGATTATGGGGGCAAGTATCACCCCACCGGCGTGACCCCACTACATGCTAATTCAACTAACTTTTCCCCCCACAGCATAGCCGAAACGTGTTTGATAGCAAAATCGTTATATTTTGCCAATTATGCTATTTCTGTATGTTCTTTTTCAATAGTTTGGAGGCCTAAATGATTGATTGATTGTTTGGAGTGTTCATACATCGATATCTCTTTTTACTACATAAAAAAAAACAGCAGCAGCCAGATTCACTTTAACAATGTCTATTTAACCATTTATATTACTCTTTACTATCCGAGGGGCTCTCCTTTACTATAACCTGGTATCAAAAAAAATTATGGGGATCAAATCATGGCAACGATGTTCATTAAATAATGCATACTATAAAACGTATAGCAAAGAAAATTTCAACTCGTGCTATTTCATATGCCAACAGGCAAACATCTGAATCCATTGTCCACTTAAACATATTGAATTTATTTTGAAACAACATGGACAATTTGAAACCTAAGCCTATTCTCGGGTTTCTAGAATAGAACTGATACATGGAAAGATGCAGGCGTGCAATGTGTCACACAGATGGTTTGAGACTCAATCCTTCTGGGAGATCACATCTTTCAGCAAGTAACGGTGCTTTACAATGTATGGATCACAAATGTACTGATAACAAAATGTTGCATTATAGATTTTTTTTTCATTCGTAACTGGAACCTTCATACATATACCTCGAGTGTCCTAATATTTCTTTCTGCACATCTTCGATGTTTGTAAGTATTTTCTTTTCCTGTGTGAGAAATATCTTTAATTGAATAGGGGGGGGGGGTAACTTTGAATCAAAAAGTCTTTTAAACCCGTCGAGTCAACCAAGACAAAAAAAGATAGCAACTTGAAACCATTTCTTGACAATATCAACGATCACTACGATCAATGGCACAGGCGAGTATAATGTCTTTATTTTTTGGGGAATACACTCGGGAAGCAATAACTTTACTTTCGGGGGGATATGTGTCCTAACAAAGTTGCAATTCGAGAAATACTGCATTTAACCTTTTGATCCTAGTGACAGAGCTTGCCTAAGAAGTATAGACACATTTCGGTATTGTAAGAGGCTGTAGTTTTGATTTGAACTGTAAGCGCATGGATACCATTACTATCAACATTCGATATCCTTCGCTCTGTAAAGAATTTTGATTTCCGCGAGGAATCTCATATACACACGAATGATAGATAACAGTACATGGGTAATCAATCTGCTTTATAAATTTATCAACATCTTACAGAGTATTCATGTGGGATGCTAAGTCTAATGAGCTTTCTAAAACACAATGATAGATTTACTAAATTTGTCATCTAATTTGGTGTTGTTGTTGCTGTTGTTGTGATGTATGATTATCAAGATCATCGACAGTCATGTTCTGCTGTTACCAACACCGATCTCAAATTACATCACCTGTAACATAACATGTATAACTCCCTTGTATAACAATATACAACAACATAATAAAATTAGGAATTACGGGCGTGGTGTGGACCCGCCCCACTCCTCCCTCCAACTGTTTACTTTCATATATGGCTATTTGTATTGACAATTTTGTTGTTCTTCTACATGAAAATCATGAAAAATTTGGCTACATCAATATTGTGATACTTTTTGTACTGACAAGCATCTCCTCCGCCCAACGCCTACATGAATAAGTTGACTATACCCGAGAAGCGTAGGATTTCCTCCCTTTTTAACCACTTTTATTTGTCTAATTATTGAAACGGAACCTAAGTTTGTTGTTTCAAAGTATTCGAACTTTTAATTATGTGTGATTCTAACCCCCCAAAAGGTACGCATAAAACACCCATATTCTCTCCTCGCAAATAATATGTTCTATTATAGTGTTATCTTCAGGATGAATCCTCATTGTACAACCCAAGCATAAATAACAATATCAAATAACATCGTCACTTTGCAAGAAGGCAATAAGGGACATGGCGACCGAATGGGATCACATATTGATGGAGAAAGCGTCAGTCTTCTATCATAGAGGCAAGTTCGTGAGTCACTATAATCCATGTGTTTAGAACATCAAAATTGATTAGTAAATTCAAATTTTGATGCAGCTGCTCAACTGATTTTCGTCCCCCGTCTCTTAGCTATTTCAAACCATACACACCTCTTCAAATCCCAAATATTATCAACCTTTCTACGTGTAATCAATCAATCAATCATGAAATCGAACCATTAAGTTACTTTCCATTATATCATCGCCCTCTTTACCAGATCCTGTACTCATATTTTCACATATTTATCTGGATTATCTATATTTCATAGTTCATTCACATTAGCAAATGTCCTTTTCTAATCCGTCTGATATCATTATTCATTTATTTCTACCCTTACTAAGAAGGTAATTGGTCTAACTCCTCCATTACTTGCATGGATAACAGAACAATGTAACAAATTCATCAACAATGCTGTGATCTTTCAATTGATCCTTTTAGAGCTTTATAATTATCCTCATGTACGGTACTGTTGTTGTGGCGTATATTGTAACAAATCCATGTCTCAAGAACCGAAACATTTCTCTTCACCCACACTGATCTCATAGTGGGTGAACAACCCACTCCACAGCAAAGCAGAAGACCCGTGTCAACGACCGTCTAAGGATCCTAATTTCACTTTCTTTCCCTGACAAGAAGTTATGGGAGCAAAAGCAGTAGATGGAAATTCTGAGATCCACTTATTAGAACCATTTTTGCCAGCACCTGCTCCTTTCTTTCTTCCTGCTAATCTTCACCATATCTTTTAAATTATCTTCGATCCAAATATGTCATTGCTTGAATGACCTCTTTCGGTAAGACTGCCACCCTTGTTCACAAGTCTCCATCTCACCGGCAAGATTTAAGAAGCGTTAATACTTCTCTATACTTAGGGCCTAAATACAAAACGTGATTTTTTTTTTTCTTCAGGATAAGCATAGATGAAGCTTTGATACAGAATAAGGAGAAAGAAAAGAATCCTAGAAATTTCTTAAACTAAGTGAGGTTAAGATATAGATGCAACGTATTGGGGGAAAACACCATCCACATTTATCGCTATCATAACAATATAGTAAAATGTATTGTGTATGAAATCAAATGCATCTAGGACTTTTGGTACGGGTCAAAGACCAGGGTTTAGTCCATCTTGAAGAGGTTTTGATCTTAAGTAGACACTAGAGATTAGGAGGTTATGTCTGGCACGCGAGCCCAAGATATAACTTCATGAAATTAAAGACGCACATCTCATCATCCGTCTGACGGTCACACTCAATACTTCTCAAGAGTGGATTGATTACAAAGAGCAGTTCACACTCAAAATCTTAGCCTCATCCAGCTGATTATTAGATAATATGTTACGCAGAAGATGACTTTATATTGATCCAAATCTAATTTGAACCGGTTTTCTACATAAGGTCTAATCTCTGTAACATTTTTGGTCGCTTCCCCCACCCCCTCCCGAATATGGTGAATCTGGCGACTGTAATAGATTGGGAAGAACTGAACAGATAAACCCAATTCAACATCATTTCTGTTTTGCTTTATTTAGTCTAAGTCGGAGTATATTTTTGATTTTTATTCAATTACTCATACATCGATGTTAAAAGGTTTTCGATACTTTTGTAATGATATTTAAAGAAGTTTTTGTATAACAATTCCAAATTTTCTCACATTTACTTTCTTTATGATATATTCAATTTACTTTAATCCTATCAATTATGATATTATAATTACGAATTCAATTGTCCTCTATAGAAATTCGTTGGCATGGAATTACCCGACTTTAGAGGGAAGACCTGTCTCATTGGTAGGCCATTATATAGCGTATGCATGGAATTGGTATGGATGTACCCCCTACGCTCGATGGAAAGAGAGGGGCTATATGTGCGATTGTTACTTTGCTTCGACGGGAGCCCGGATAGCTCAGTTGGTAGAGCACTGGTCATGTAATCCAGGGTCCCGGGTTCGAATCCCGGTCAGGGCATTGTCATTTTCTCACATTTACTTTCTTTATGATAAATTCCAAAGGCGTAAAATTGTTGAAGAATAGTTTGGGCCTATAATAATAAAGTAGTCCTATAAGAACGCTACTCTGATTGCTTGAAAGTCAAGTTGCATTTAATTTCTTATTTTATGGCAGGTTTGTTTCCATACTGATAAAAGAAAATTTCAGATATCTACATACAACATGTGACTTCGAAGAGGACAGCCTTGCAAAAAAATAATTTCTGGAACCCTATCCATGTATATTGCACTAAGTCCCAACCTGTATCTATAGATGGATTCTTCTGACTGCATCTTTTAACCACCCATCCGTCATCGAGATAAAAACCTTCCCAAAAGAAGGCGGATTTCTGGTTAATGCAGGTGAGAAATCCCAAGCGATTCGAGTAGGATTTGCCGTAGAATGAACCGAGTGTCCCTCATGGCTTAACTCTTTAAGAAATGGATCATCCACGGGATGAGGATGTAGCTAGAACATCATATCAGTGACGGATCGGATAGGAAGAAGACAAAATACAGGTGCACGGTGGGGATTTATTCGGGGGAACAGACGGTATTCCATTTACCATATTCTTCAAAGTCGACCGAGATTACGCTCTCTGTACACCAACTTAGCCAAAAAGCAGTTCAGAGTCCGATATCACATTTTGTCACGCGCGCACGTTACTCTTCGTGACATTCTAGGCTTATGCATTGATCAAGCACGAACTCGGGCGCACGCTGTTTTTGAAAACTTTATATATAACCTGTTTATTTTTACTGATGTATGCCCGTTTTCATCTTCCTAAATCAGCCTGAAAATTATCGAATGTTAATCGTTTTAATTTAACATAGATTATTCTTGATGACTTTAAAAGCTGTTTCGGAAAGTAGTCGAACAGATGCAGTTTGTTGTGATACCAACTGCGTGTCTATTTTGTTCAGGGGACCAAAATGTTCTCTCCATTAAAGAAACGACGTTCTCCTATACATTTTACACATTGATAAAAAGAAGAATTATTGACAATTGTAAACTCTCATATCATGTACTATAAATATTTTTGACCTAGCTCTATAGGGAAACTACCCAAGTACCTTTTATACAAACAGACAAAATGCATAAGGTCATTACAAAAAAAAAGATATCCAAGGTAATAAAAATACTAGTGAGAGTAACTGCAGAGTAGACATTCGTCACTATACATACATGAACACACACCCCACACACCCACATATATACATATATATCTATAATTCTTTTTCTTTGTTTTCATCATTGAAAATTGAATTCATGTCATGATATCGATTGTTCTAAAAGATCATGTAATTTCAAACTTTACAACTGAAAAGCAGATAAAAAAATGAAAGCTATAATTGAACTTACGTATTGTACACCTTCCCGTGTATGCATTTAGTTGCCAACCAGGGCAGCACGTTGATTTACACACATTCGGCCTGAGGAAAATGGAGACAAACATGAAAAGTTCAAATACATATTAATATAACTTTTGTAGGTGGCTAAATTCAAAAGGAAAGAGTCATAAAATATTGCTTTATTGTCATAAAACACTTTGTTGTTGACAACACGACTTTAAAAGTGGTAATTGTGCTGACATTCACACAGCCCATTTTCAAAACGTATCCTCACTATTAATCACCTTAAAGACAGCCAGATAGTTATGATAAACAACCCAAACTGACTTTAGCCCCCTCGTCCACCCCATCCCATCCTATCTTTCCCTATTTCTTCCCGTTTCTCGTTCCCTTCGCACTCCCCTCTTTCTCTCTCTCTCCCTTTTCTTCTGTTCAGATTCTCTCCCCTGTTTCACCTCTATTTCTCTCTTGTTCCTCTCTTTTTACTTTCACAGTCCCGCTAACTACCAAGTCAGAGGACTTCATTAATATCAGAAATATGTGTAATAATATATTGTAATAACTTCCTAAACTCTATTTCAACTCTGACTTATCTTTCCCCTCCTGTTCTAATATGTTTCTGTATTTCCTTCATCACATCCTCGCCCTATTTCTCCGTCTTCGTCATCAGCTTATCACGAACTTTACATGAACATGCTTTCTTCATTTCCTTCCCGTTCATGTGTTCCCCTCGATACCACTAATTTCTCGTATAGATGTACTTGGAATACTGCGTGAGTATGCTACTGAAAATCATTCTCTTTTAGGCGTTACATAAAAACTCGCCCAGTATGACTAGAAAATGAGATCACATCAGTCTGCAATTAACTGCAGTCACTCGTCGCCCTACGGAACCCACTTTTTCTCTTCCGAAGAGAGCAATTTCCGACACGCCAAGTTCTGGGCGAAATAAAGAGGGTTCAAACATAATTCGTTGCCACAGCTCAGTGCCCTTTTAAGATCATGGCCAACAGTAACAGAACAGCAATCATGTTAATGTTCACGCTTTTCCTCCAAATCCACGGAGATAACGATTTATTTTGGGAAGAAGGGAGGGGAGATAGCTTGGTGACAGGCAGCCCCCCATGGGGCTATACCCCTACCCCGGTAAAGTTCCGAAACTTGCAGAAAATGGGCCAAATGCAGGATTATGACTCTGCAATATCATGTGGTTTTGTTTGCATTTTTCTGGGTACCAAACATTTTGACGAATTGATTTGGAAAGTTATGTCACGGTTGATTGCGTTCATGCTCAAAGGAAAGACATAAAGCTAAAGGTTATTGCGACTGAGAGACAAACTGTTTACTTTTCTTTTCACTTCCCGTGTTTGTGTTTTTAGATATACATGAGATGCTTGTAGAATTCTCTTTATCAAATAAAAATAGCCACGCATTCTAAAACTGTTCCAATGTGAAATGATGTGTGAAATACAAAGTCATGTAAGCCTACAAGCTAGTTAGAACATGCATAGACATCACAAACCTTTGAGCAACATACGTTTCAAAAACCAATAACACCCTTTTGGGTCTACATCGTTTCCGTCTAAAAAATGCACAAAGCTACATAAAAATGATTCCTTCAATTGTATTAGAATTATTTCACTGGATAACTGTTCTCCCAGTTGTGTTCTACCTTAGAAACGACCCTGAGTCAACAATCTCAGTCAGGTGTGAATTGGATCTGTCGTGTCTTCCAGCAGTCCACGGTAATGAGGTAATGACAATCCCTCACACCTATACTGTCAATCTGAGTGCTCACTGTTTAGACTATAGACATCGCAATGTTTGTTACCTTAACAAATTGCTCATTTGATGGCATCATGTCCTATCAACATGACATGGAAGAATAACAAAGTCTACCGTTTTGAATGTCAAACGTCCTCTGATTAAAGGGTGAGATCACACATTTCTGCTTTTTAAACTCTGGTACATGTATGAAATCACAGAAATAGTCGCTTAGATGCATTTTACTATGCGTTGTTGAAAGCCTCACATTATGTTTTAACCAAGAAACCATAAGATGATGACCTGATAGATCCGGCCTCTTTCCACGGTGATACGTTTTGTAACTACATGTATTTCAAGATATTGTAAAGGCACTGTAGAACTTCTAAAACACTTCTAAAGTGAATTTTCTTCTTATGGCTAAAACAAATATCTACCACTTTACAATATTTCAAAAACTCGAGCTGTACGTCTCAATTTCCCCAAAAGTGGTTTTCCAAATGCGTTTGCTAACCTTTGCTTCATAGCGTTCATAGTTCCAACCAAATGTTACTAATATACAGTTGAGGTGATGATCGCCATTATGAAAAACACGGTCATTATTAGAGTATCCATTTTCTTTTATTGTTAACAAAACATCTGTATTATAATATTAGTTTAATGATTCTGTATAGTTAAAAGTGTGTTCGGCAAAATGTAAGCTCGCATCTGTTAGGAAGAACAGCCTCTGGCTACTGTGATAACGTTTAACCGTTTAAAAAAAAAGTAAAATAGAACAGTTTGAATTTATATATATTATCAGTTCATCTAGAGCGATTAAATCACTCCCTCCAATACACCAATACACACGAACCATCATGAAAAGCTGGCGGTGACTGCAATATGCGATTGTACAGCCTTTTTAGCATTTAGTGTTATAGAAAGGCGCCAGAAACCACCTAATGTATAAACCTCGTCGAGAGAATCTCAACTATGGAATGGATTCAAACATATTACTACCGTGATCAAGAGGAACATGTTTGTTCCTCCATGTCAATGACCTTACTGTGTGGGTGTGTAAAACGTTTTATCGAATCAATATGGAGGATTTGACATGAATGGCCTCTTTCACTTCAAACCACGTGTCTCTTAAATGTTATAAAATGCCATGTTCCAGTTCAGTCCTCGTCTTGACATCTTCCAACTTCCAGAGTCTCGATTTGGGTTGACAGGAATAGTAGGCTACTGACATCTGTGAGGTAGGTTCTCATGGAGTAAGATACAATTACACTATTTTCCCACCTGTGAAAAGGTAATAAATTGAATTTAAGCGAATCTATTTATACGTCCCAGTGATATAGACCAATTCTGAGTCTTGTTTCATAAAGGATTACGCGTAATGGGACGATATCTGTCGCAATAGCGTACAAACCAGACTTTCGTCTTTTGTGAGAGGACTGAGAGAAGTGTTGTACAAGTGGTGCTTCCCGACGGGTCTTTGGATGGATCAAAATGATGAAAGATGTATCTGAAATTGTATCAGATCAATTCCTTTTGACATTGCGTATATTATAAAGCGTAATTGCTTTGTAATCTACCTTTCATCATTTCAATTAAAATGTTAAAACATTATCTATTTAGCAAAGTATTTATCCATCGTTAGCACTCATCATCCCCAATCTTCCATATTTTTAAAAAGCCTACGTAAAAAATCATGAAGTAGAAAACACATAACCCGTTTCTAATTCACTAGATTGACACAGAAAAAGAAAACTTTAATCTAATTGCCGATTGTCATACTTTTTATTTTTTTGTAATCAGTTTTGACATTTATTTAAAAAAAGAATTATTTGCTAATTCGCTTTCGATATTATTATTTCTTCCCTTGTCAAGTTTATTTATCATTCCATACAAAGCTTGATAATTGCTTGATTCAAATCGAGACTTTAACGGTATCGCAATCCGATGATTGTGAAGATGCACTCGTTGTAGTAAACAACAAAGCACTTGGTAGCAATCATCAATATGTCCAACAAGCCTTCGATCCACTCACCAGCACCTTGCATGTGGTATCCGTTCCTCACAAGTCATGATATTGGACCACTTTGATCATCACGTGACCAAGCAATGGCGTCATTGGAATAGGATTCTACTCCAGAATAAACCACACTACAATCTAACACTCAAACAACCTTACCATATACTCCCCTGGTACAAACCATGTTCAAACGTTCCTGCTTTTAAAGTGGAGAGACGGTGGAAATCGTGCGTTTTGCATGACTTTCAAGTATTATCAACAAACTTTCACGATTATGCCAGGACGCCTCACACAAACCAAAATCATTCGTATTTAAGAAGCACTTGACGATGTTTGTTGTGTATCTGATTAAATAGCAAATATGTCATAAGAACTGAACTATCTAAACAACAGGGTGACAAAATTGCTGAAAAGTAATTTTTAAATGTTTGACGGTGAAATTTCAAAAATGTAATTGACAAGACAGGATGCAGAAAGTAGAGTGTAATTACATTTCTGGGAAAGCCGGTGGTATATATTTCAAATCATATAGCTAAAAGATTCATTTTGGGCATGTTTGATCGAGTCATCGACTGTATTAAATTATATAATTTAGATATACATGCCTCTATTCACTACGCAGGTTTGATTAAAAACAGTTAATTGACAAGAAGACATCAAAATAATTGTTGTTGATTTAGTTTCCGCATGCTATATGCCAGATAGGTGATACCATTGAGGTTATCTACTTAATTTCATTTGTAAACCGATTTCAAACAAAATAAATACATTTCGAAATATTATAATTGTTACACTGATCATATCGCTGCAAGCTATGAAAAGGTCCAGATAGAAAACATACTTCTAAAAGCAATTTATTTTTCTAAAGTCTGATTAAAAATTACTTGTCCCACTTGAAAACAGCTCTTTTTACCCTATGAAATTAATTAAACTAGGTGATTACTGCATTAACTGCATTAATAGCTGAAATATTGATATTTCAAAATCTGCTAACACAATATTTGAATTTTTGCAAACTAGTCCTGCTTTTATTAACAATTTTTAGGAGTTGGATACTTGTCTTGTATCCAAGTTGTGATTTAAAAAAAACACTCATTCATATTTTTCTTCATCTTGAAATACGTCCGAAACCTATAATTGTTTTATTTGTCAGGTGTGTTGATCGTCTCCATCGTATCTTTATAGTGGCTTAACTTAGGATGTAAGTTGTATACCTGGCTGGTTTCCTTCCTACTACTGATATCTCGTTTCCTAGAGGATGTTTTTATTATAGCTCATGTGGATACCATATCCTGGTGATGCTTATTCTTCTCTATCTATTTACACGCGTCAGGGGGTTCGTGACAACGTGGAAATACTCCGAACATATCCAAGATAAGTCCCTTATTTCGTCCACCTGTTGCACATGTTTTGTTTTGTTTTGTTTTTTTATATACCTGGAATTTCTCCATTCCGGTGGAATACTAAAGAATGTGATTATTCTCAGCGTTCTTGTGAGAAAATTGTGATAACGCATAACCTTCACATCTGCAAATCCTTCCGAATATTAAAGATTAATACTAAGAGTAAGAAAAGTGCAGACCCCTATTCATCATGTTCATCGGTATAAAAGCCTTAAAAGGTAATTTATATGAATCTAAATGCATTTCTAATCGACATGACACAGGAAAAATAAATCATTGTCTGTTTGGCTCTCGAACATTCAAGCACGTCTCCTTGTTATAACAAAAAAATCATGACGATATTGAACAAAAAATATGTGTAGCTAAAACAAAAGGCTGAAATATAAGTTTAAAAAGGGGAAAACATTTTCAATCTTTTTTCTATGTATAACCAAACCCCATCTCTCCCTTTCCCTCGTCACGTTTTTTTTTTTCTCTCTCTCTCTATTGCTCATATTCTGTATGTTTGTGTATATGTTTTTACAACACCGGTGACACTGCCGTAAATATGCAGCCGGTCATATTTTATTGCAAAGGAATGAGTCTATATATCAGACTTAATGCCATCATAAATGTGTCATTTTAACATCAACACAGATCAAGTCAAACGCAAGGTTCACCACACCACTACCAAGCTTACACTTTATCCTGTAAGATTTGTCTGACATCCTGTCTTATATTCATTAAATAAAATTAAAATTAAAAAAAACATCATGGAAATAAATATTTATACTAATACTGCTTACATCAAATGCAGAACACACATAACCAGTTTCAAGGACGAATGTGAGAGCAAGTCAGGATGTTACAGTTTTAATCTACATCATTTGTTACATACATAATGAATATCTGAAATCTCTTTTAGATTTAACACTAAAGCCCTCCACAATTTTGTTTTTCTTTGTATATGGTGAGAGTATCATATTCTTCAGGGTTTTTCACTAGGACATGGATATACCGTATCCATGACTAGGGCTGATCTTGATGATCATGTTAACAAAGCCTTGAAATGTGAATGATTTTTTAAAATTAACGGTGTCTACAAATATTAAGGACCCTCCTCAATAGAACTTACACTAGAGCTTCTGATCATATGTCAAAAATCTCTGACATGCGACCCCCCCCCCACCCCCCCCCCCCCAAATAAAAAGTGCCTCCGTTACGCCGCCCCCCGAGGGTTAACTTTCAGTAGCTACGTTTATACGGGACTTGTGGTTTCGAAACTTTAAGTTAACGAAACCACGACCCCCTAAAATTAAGCGCAACGAAGGTTCACACAAGCCCTAAACAACGAACTGAAACTACAAGCCGAGCGATCGTCGTGGTTAACCCCGGAAGTAGATACTACCAATTGTGTATACAGTATACATACAGATCCTGTGTTAATAATTCGCACGAAGGGTATGAAGTTTAACATGAACAGCGAGGTCATCGCAAACTACAAGCTTGCAAAACTTAAAGTTTATTCTGTCCACACTGTCCGAGACTGCGACGGAGGACCACCCACTGGTTGTGGTTTCGGCCTTAACCACAAGCTCGTTTGTGGGTCTAGAACTACAAGTAAAGTTAAAGTTTCGAAACTACGAGTCCGTTGATACGGTCTGAAACTACAAGATAATTACAAGTTAACTTAAAGTTTTGAAACTACAAGCGAAACTTAAAGTTTAGCTCCCATCGTGTGAACGTAACTAGTGTGTAGATACCTCTCGATTTCTCCAAGCATAAATGCGGATGTGGATCCTCAATCTGCCAACACATGAAACACCCAGCCCCCATCATACTTGGACCTGATGGAGGTGACATCTTAACCATCATATGTCACATGACACTCGACAATGCTATAGCCTGTCTTGATTTATGACTGTGGTTCTGTACCATTACATAGATGCACCAAGATACATATGTCTTTCTTCATCCACATGATTGATATCTCTTGATTTCTAGAGCTGTGATATAAAAGGAGAGACACATTTATGAATAACATTTACCTTCTCTTGTTGAAAAGTCACTTCGTGCTACAATGCCCATTAAAATGTGATAAGGATAAATGTAACTTTTCGTATTTGTAACGGCACAGGGTCCATTTTCATAAAAGCTTGCGTAGGTGGTTGTCATCTCACTCAATACCTTTTATTAGATACTAAACTTGACAAATTAGGTCTAGCACAATGTTGCAAAATAATTATGGTCCCAGATTCTGCAAGTGGAGCAGAATTATATAAACTCATCTTCGTCATTTGTATTGGCCTCCATAACATTATTTTATAAAGTGGGGTCTGTTCGATATGTTTATGAATTGACACGATGCCCTCTTGAGAAATTTCAGCAGTCACATGGCTTGTGACGGTGATGTTGGTACACCCAAGGAGTCTGTGATAACTCCTTGGTACACCCAAGGCCTGAGTGTCAAAAGTCGGAATATGTTAAAGAGTGGGTATATAGAGGATGAAATAAGTGTCTGTAAAATGTGGATGATAATTCCGACGTTATTAGATTAATAAAGAGGACAGAAATTCTATTGCTTTGTTACCAAAATATAATATTAATATAAAAATGATTGCAGTGGAAGTTTAAAGTATAATGTCACAATTATATTCATTTGAGATACAGACAGTAATATGCGGCTGAGATATTATTACACGTATGCCGAGTAATATAGTTTGAATACAATGAAATTGAAAAAAAAAGTGGTTCTAAAATTATTGTATCATTATTGCGTATATCATCGTGAACATCTTGAAATCCAGGAGGCACACACGATGACAGATTTCTGACTTTGTCCTTCTTGGATTTCATGCCAAATGTTAAGAGAGGCCAAACGGCGTGACGATGTAATAGCAACAAGCGATTATGCTCGTTAGTAAAGTTATACCTGGTGATTCGTCGGTATATCGGGCTGATGAGATATTGCTGAATAGGGCAACAAACCAACGTTTTATCATCACTTATTTTACAGCATATACTTTTGTCATCATTTGTTTTAAAATCATACTTTAAACTGTCATGACAATGAGAGGAAAAATGATATTATCAATATCAGTCCATGCTCGATAAGGGGGTGAAGCTATTAGTTTAGCCTGAGAAGACCCCATTTTCTTGACGATCACCACCCATTTCACATGACTTCACGATAAAGGAGGGTTTCATAAATCAAATGAAGTTATAAGCTTCAATGCAAATCATAAATCTACACACACTAATTACATTAAGCTAGTAATATAAATCTTACCATTTTAGCGTAATATGTGCAAATCTTTTCTAAGAAATTAACAAGACTTTACTTGTTAGAAATATCTCACTGGATGTATGTTATATTAGTAACCATGTTGATGGTAACACTTTCAAATGACTTTGTGTCATGTGTCATCTTAAATGTTGACCAGAACATTTCGAGTGCTATCAAGAACTAATCAGTTCTCGTGTCATTCAGAAAATATTATGAATGATTCATAAAAATACCACGCATGGGATTGATTTAAGTGGAGTCGTAAGTGGATGCCGCCTCTCCTCTTCCCTCCATGCCGGAAGATACCAAGTCACATTGTCAAGGACTTCTGAGTAGACACGAGGCGCTTGTCTGACTCGCACATCGTTTTCTAATTGTTTCACATTAATCACTGTCATTAGTAATTCATTACAGCCTGGATTCCTAATCCACACATTCACATAACTAGAAAACTAGAAGTCTAAACTGTAACGTTCTAATACACAATGTTGAGCTGTAGCGGCATAGTTACACTCATGATACCGACAATTATTTTATCAAATGGGGTGGATTGGAAATAACAATATTCTTTGCCCAAGGAGGGCCCACTCACACTTGAATAAAAAGAAAACGGTGGAGCGGTTGTAAAAGGGACTATGATAAATTCATCAAATTAACTTCTACAACAGCCGATCATATTTGCTACTGCATATTACCATTGCTACAAGAATGGGTACAAATCATTTTTCTCAATAATAATAACGGATACTATATTTCATTCATATTTCTTATACTGTTTGACCAAGCCCTTAACAAGGTCAAGCGTCAGCTGATAGAAAGTCAACAGGTCCCATTAAGCGGCAGCGGTGGGATATGATATTAATATTTTCGTTCAGTTTTTCATTTACGTTTATGAAAATTTTGCGCTTACGAGGAAGTAAAACACTCTTCCTGGAGAGACCTTCCCTAGAGCCCTTCCCTGTTGCACTGTCTTAGATGGGGTTCCCCTCATTATTTGGTTGTATTCTCAATTAGAGTGCTCAAGAAGGCCATGTTAGTGATTTTTAAGTCACTTCATGACCCTGATGCCAGGTCACTATTGATTACAGTATGTATCCTGTTAGCACCTTACACATCCCAAATTGACTTTTTATTGTGTCAATTTTCATATTTTTGATACTATCCTTGGTATGGTGGGTACAAGCCTTGATATCACTGGGCACTAAATTTATACCATATTCCCTCAATGGTACCAGCTGCAGAGCAAAAAATGCTACCACTTAGACGGCACACAGGAAAATAAACACAGTATTTAAACTTCACCAGAGTACCCACTTGTGAAGGATCTTATAGCAGGTGTCCATATCCAAGTGTGTCAGTTTGTGTAACTGAACAAACTTCTTAAAATGGCACCAACTAACATTTAGACCTCTACCATGGCCTTCCTAAACATTCTTTATGAGAATGAAGCAAAAGTATGAGGGAAAACTCACTCTCAGACAGTGCAACAGAGAAAAGGGCTCCAGGGAAGGTCTCTCTAGGAAGAGTGTTTACTTCGTCTTCAGAGTAAAATTTTCATCAAATTAGCAGAATACTGAATGAAAATAGCAGTATCATGGTCTCGTAACCACTAAGGCAATAACTAAACTACACACCTTGTATACATTAAATCTCCTTCTAATCCAAGGAATGCTTTGAAGACCAGGTGAAGGCATCTCTGGACAACATCCTCAAGGAAATTAAGGGATTGGGTACCTGTTATTGGCCTGCTATCTCAGTAGACACCTCCAGAAGCATTGGGACAGTGTAATGAAGTGTAATACAAGCTTTAATCACAAAGGATTTAATTCATAATGATCAGCAAAGTCAATGAATCACCAAGGGTATGAATAGTTTTGTACATCACCAAATTTGGATAACTCACTTTTTCTATTGTTATGCAAATGAGGTGAAACCAGAAACAGCATTCATTTGTAGATGATAACTAAATGTATTTAAGTGATGTGCAAGTAAATCCAGTTCCCCTTTCATTTGTGCAAAAAATGCAAAAATCTCCAATTTTCCAAGGGTATGAATAATTTTGAGGACGACTGTATATAGTATATACGAAGGAATTCCATGAATGTTGTGCGCACCAAAATCGGTAGCCTAGCCTGAAATATTAGTCTTGGAGCGCCTTGATCACGTTGTGTGGTAGATATGATCGTTATACAAGTATCCAGTATTAAGATACTTCTCCTTTCTTACATGGCCACTAAGTAATAATTTACACAAATATGAGCCGTTGCCATTATTGAAGGTTCTACCTGTACAATTAGAGCAGCAGCGGTGTACTAGTACATGTAGTTTGATTCCTTACATATCCAGTATCAATTGAACAAGGTATCAGCTCCTTTCAAATATCATGCTCTATATACATGATGTACACGCCTTCGTCAACTATATACTATAGCATACTCGAGATGTTCCAATGGCCTTGACTCAAATAATGCATCCATATATCCATCAGGCATAGCGATTAAAACATATGAGCGGTGTTTGGGTAATTGATAACAAGTGAGCTTTGCTGATGACATGTATATGATAATAAAGCATGGGTGGCAGGATGTCATTGTTGTATGTTTGCCTGTCTGTTGGTTGTATGTCTGTCTCGGTGTCAGGCCAGAGGCATTTATGTTCCGGAGCTAGTGAGTGAAGGCACGCCGTGCACCATCTGTGCCTTATTTCGAAGATGCGCACGTTAATTAAAGGGATGCCTTTTCGAAAGATAAAATGTTGAAATATCTTCTCTTATTAAATTGAATAGGGAGGTATATACCACAATACGTAATCAAGCGTCGGAATCTGTTATTACCATAATTGTCGGATACGTAGACTGTAAAGAAATAAAGCTATACTGATTGTTCTGTATTCATGATGATTGGTTATGGCCTAAACAATGGCTCTTGAAACTGGAATTTGCAAGACTTTCTGTCTCATAATTATTTTTGGTTCAAATAAACCCATATCGAAAGAAAAATAACACCAATCCTAAATCTTAGACCTATAGTTTCATACACCACTCTTTTATCCGACAAATCTTGGAAATCGAGGATGAGAGTGCAATTTTATCATTTTATCTAAAGATCTTCTCGATATCTACGTCACCGTAAAATCTAACAAGGAACCACATGATAGGTTACTTGATGGATACGATGAGTGACGTATGCTGTTCAGATCAATTCAGAAATCGGTAACAGGTATTTCTTGCCCCTTCCTTACTAAAATCAAACACCCTTAACCATTCGTTACTTCAGTTAACGAACCCAATTTTTGGAAAATAGGAATAGTATTACAATAGCGTTGTAAATTCTCAAGCCGGCCATCATCCCCTTTCTCCTCCTGGAATGTCGTCAGCCCGGTCTTTACTCCTAGCTCCTTACTGACTGGGATTAAAATTGGACTTGATGTACCCTTACTGGTGGGCCTTTCATAGCTCGTGAACCCTGATCTCTGGCATCACAAGATTTATCTTCACTACTGATTGAAAGCTCCAAACTCTGGTAGGAAACCTAACCCGTGTTACCGATCGGACATCATGATTGAAATGCTCATCTAATACCATACTGCAGCGAAGAATAAAATGTCACTTTCCATTTTTCTAAATACTTCGTTCCTCGCCAGCTAACATATTTACAATCACATACTATTGTTATATCATCCTTCTTTGCGGATCGGATGACATTGTTAGGTAGACAAAAAGCCACTAAATGGTTGCTATCAATCGGTTCGTGACTCGTGCTGGTATTTTGAAGTACAATGTCGTTTTTAATCGAGGCATTTTTGGCAATGAGATATAGGCAATAAATTCTTGCCAGTGGTTTGGTTACCTCGCTGTCAAATTCGAATCAAGAATACTAATATATAACATGAGTGGTCGAGAAGCCTAACCATATATTAGAGTGACAGGACATTATGAGCACTTGAAGCGAGGGATTCTGATATTGCTCTATCGAATGATCGCTTCAGTATATATTTTGAAAGCTAGGAGGCCCACAGTAAGTGGTCTAGAATGATATGGAATGTTTACACCATCTGGCTCAATGATACCGATAAATGCCGAAATCAGTATTTTACTCTTAGATCTTGCAGAATCGTGTCGGTATTCTACGAATACTTTTGAAGCCAGCTTACCCAAATGGTCTACAATCATCAGCATATGTCTTGGGGATAATGCTTAAGCTATGCCATATTGATTGTTGGGAGAACCATTGAGCTCTTGTTCCCATTATCCATTATCTATCCGATAACTTTGAGACGGTCGTCAATATATGCGGGCGCGTGTATGTGTAAATGAGAACATGGAAAAGAAGATGGGGAGCAAGCTGATATGTAGTAGACCATCCTCTTTCCCTTCCAATCCTTGTTTTTGTTTGGGGGAAAGCAGGGGATGGGGTAGTGGTGATATACTATGAAATATCTTTTTGATAGGATAACAGCACACTTGTTGTAGAATGACATTCCTACAATCATGCCCAATATTCCCAATATACAGTATATGCAGTCACAGACTCTGCAGACGCTTCCGGAGATCACGATTGTTTTGGTTAGTCTGAAAGCAGGAACATGTTCATTGTTTATACATGGGACTGGTTTTTCCTCTGACTTTCTCGATGTCTCTTTTAATCTTTGAAAATATGTTGAACATACCTAAGCCTTTTAACAGTATCATAACTTTTATTATGCCAGGAATGAGTCGGAATGCGTTTTCAATTTAAAAAAAAAATCATTTTTCAGGAAAAGTATTTAGTCTAAAAAAGATGATTTACAGATTTATGGTAAAGGTCATGAGGACAGAATTAGAATTATGCTGCACTGACTGACAATTGTGGATATTACCTTTAAGATGTACCTTAGCGATTTATAACACATTTATAGCTCCGCTTCCACAAAGTGACTAGGTACACATAACTCCGTTCAATACTCGGTTTGTACAGTAAGTGTCGTGTCTACACTGCAGGGCCCACGAGCCCCCAGTATCTTAATAAGATCCCATTGTTTGGATCTAATATTTAGACTTTGCCTTAAGGAAGCTGACAATCAAAAATGTGACAGTTCATGGCGTGAGAAAAAAATACACCGCTGCTTCTTGATACGACATGTAGATACAACATTAAGGACTTAAGTGTCGACTCGAGAATGAGAACAGCGAGTTTTGTACTTCATGGAGCACTGACCCACAGTACGATGCACAGCCCCGGGTTTCAAAGTTATGAGTGTTCGTCATGGAGGAAAAATAAACGATATATGCTATGAGGATACACATTCTATGGACAGGAAAAAAGTTCAAGCTGTAAACTGTTTGTGGTGCTTCAGAGTTCAGAACACGATTTTCGCCCACATTTCTAAATGAACTTTTATCAAGGCACTATATAACAAAAGCTCCCATCCTTCATATTCATCCTATACTTCTGAATCTCCTTCAGTGATATATCAAACCCCTTTTGATTCATTATCTAACCCTTCCTGAACACGTATTCAGCATGTTTCCATAACCTGGACATCCTTGTCAAGTTTACATCAGCTGAAGGCTCTGGGAGAGGGGAATATAGTTAGAGTTTACACACTACAGAAAGAATAAGTTGTTTTTATTATTTTTAGATGATGGTTCGATTATGAAGTAATTCGAGTATGGCTTATTAAACACATCGCTTATTAAACACATAATAGTTTTCAACATCTCTATCTGAGAGACTGATAAAATTGCGATTCGATTTTTAGGACAAGAATGGACTGAATTCTGAAGTATCGTTTAATATTCATTTTAATTTACATTTTTATTACATTGACTAGCTGGCCTACTTGTCAAAGTGTTTTCCAAATATAAAATACAAAAACAACACCACCATTATCATCTCATATACAAATTACTGCAATATTTATCACTAATACCCTACTTTATCAACAATCCTTTAAGATTGGCTTTGATGTTGATACCGTCCTCGGTCTAGTAGCTAAAGTATTGAAGACACCGCCATCAATTCCACTCATAACTGACAAGTTCATCCTCGCTATCGAGGCCGGTCTGACGACTGGGTCGAATGACAGTTTCCACTTCCACATCTTTCAGCAATTAGCACCAGTCCGCCATGGTGTGAAAAGGTTGGCATATTGAAATGCACTTTTCATATGCCAGAAAAGTATGTCATGACTACGCTGACCACAGTCCTTTGGTTGTGGGGACCAACCTGATGGCGTCTTTTCTATCGCACTGCATGCATCTATACTATGAGCTATTAGATAGGCGTTTAACAGCTTCTCTTGCTGGAAGTAATGGAAGACCTTTGGAGGAAAATATCACGACCATGACATCGGCATGAATCTTACATTGGTCGAGTCCATTACTTTGATTTGAGAGAATGGTACAATGTATAATATAATAGGAGAAAGGTTGTAGCAAGTCTTGGTATTTTAGTTGCTTTCTATGCACTGAAAACAAAAACCAGGTCGAGGTATGGTTATTGTGGTATGCATATTTTGACAGAGAGGGAAAGAGAGCATGAAAGAAAGAGAATGACAGACAGAAAGACAGAAAGACAGAGAGGGTGGGGGCTGGGTCTGGGTAGGTAAACGAGTAATATGGGTGCAGGTTAAACAGAAAAGATTCAGTAAAATAACCTTAAGTGACCAAACTGAGATCATGTGCTCAGTGTTCCCTATGTCTTCTCAGAAAACATCGTAATCGAGACATGCTTTAAAAAAATGTCAATACTATGTGGAATTTATATTTATCCTCCCGAAGTTAAAAATTCCTGATATAATTAAGATGGGTGGATATTGACAGGCACTGGAGAAGGGAAACGTATTATAATTGTCTCTTCTTCTATCAAACGAAACGATGACAAGGTAGCAGTATATGGGGAATGCCTGCAAAACCACACCAAGTTGCACTATACTACCGCTTGAAGGTTCGTTACCATCATCTGATCATTGTTTATTTCGAAATGCTATGTATTCTTGACAGTAAGATAAATCACATCCTCGCTTTTCATAATAGTCACAAAGAAATATAAAGTAACGTTTGGTATTTCATAAAATATGTTCCGTTAGTTGCCATTTATTTTTTCTCCTGAATTCATTTTACTCGCCGGAGGTTGTTTTGGTATAATTACATAGCTACATGTAAGAATTAAATTTTGTTATTATATCTCTGTACATGCTGTAAGTGATATTTTGCTCCCTTGGTGCACTCCTATGTAAATGGTCAAAATAGGAAATGCAGGTAATAATTAAAAATAAACGTTATC
Source organism: Heliocidaris erythrogramma (assembly GCA_025617745.1). Taxonomy (NCBI): domain Eukaryota; kingdom Metazoa; phylum Echinodermata; class Echinoidea; order Camarodonta; family Echinometridae; genus Heliocidaris; species Heliocidaris erythrogramma. The sequence goes on along the minus strand of CM046855.1, from coordinate 13,677,556 downwards.
CTTTGTACAGTAGAGGAGTCAGCGTTCTTAAAGTAGATGCTCGTACCTGATATTTTGGGATCATATCGGAATGAGAATGATGACAATTGTGGCTTTCTTTAAGCCACTGGACCACTGCGTAGGCCTTCTTTTCACATTCCTTTCTGAAATATGGAAAAGGAACAAAAAAAAAACCTGTCAAACTGTCGACTTAATATAAACACTATTGTATACCTCCTTTCTGGAATATCAAACAAGAAACACCGCAGGAGGTATTTATGCTTTTGTTGTCCGAGTTGATCTTAACAGCCAAGAGTCTAGCAAAATACCTATGAAAAGCACGAATGAAAATAGTTGAATTCTGCTCCATGTTTAGACTTCTTGGCTTTTAACAAAAGGGAACAATTTCCAGACTTTTATTGCGAGGAATTGTGACTGTGATTGATCTGCAAGTCCCATCGCTTCGTCATGCAGGCAGACGGTAGAACTGAATCAAAATTAACTTGCCAACTTTGATGTATTCATAAAATTCACATTCCCGAAAGAATAATGACTTAATCCAATAATGAAAAATAATTTTTCAAGAATTGTTATTACCAAACGTCATTATTTTGACGTTCCATGTAAACAAGTGAGCATGATGTTATTCATAATAACATTATTCATTCATGTTTTGCCTTCTAAGATCAAGTCGTACAGAGAACCTACAAAATAATAGTAATCCTTTCAGCTTCGAATCGCGCCGAACGTTGGAACAAGCCAGACTGTATCAAACGTGTTGACAGGGGCTTCTGAAGATTTATGTAATTATATATAACACTGACCTTTTTCCTATTATTCTAACCTTGTTTCTCAGCAGCAAGATAAATGATTTTTAACAACTAGTTTACCTGCAAGAAAGTCAATCCTAATTGGAATTTCCTACATGCTAATCAATCGGTCGCAGTGATCTGAAGGAAGCAAATTTCGAATAAAAACACACACACAGGTAAGGAGAAATTAATATGACTGGTGGGGTAAGCGCGTGGATTTTCAGTTGACTGTGGTTGTTTAATCCAAAAAGTCATCGGGAACTTCATAAATTCGCTGTAAGCAGGTGTCCCCCTATACTGTTCTTTCATGCCTTCACATGGTGGATAACAGTTAAATTTAAAAAAATACAGATAAAAGTACAACCATAATAGAGTATAGCCATATTAGCAAGTGAGACCATAGACATACGCAATATGAATACATTTATCCCTAGAAGGACTGGGGCCATGATTCGAACCGCTGCATTTCACGGCGCCACTTTCTGACTTTTTTCTTTCAGGTCGTACCGTTACCGAGTCACATGACCTTTTGTGACCTCATGTCAGCCCGAAAACGGAGAACTTCTGAGTTTTTGTACAAAACGAATGGGAAACGGCATTTCCTCATATTCTTCCACTATGACCTATAATTTCGTATTTAAGCTGTTATAATCATCTATTCTAACTGAATAGTGGTCCAGATAACACCTTGAAACAGCAAACTTTAAAAAACAACAAAATTAAAGTTGAAAAACAAAGAAATACATAAGAAATTCTTAGAACAATAGAATTCATAAGAATTGAAATCACTTTCATTCTTTTCTTTCATAATAATGTTTTTAATGTTTATAAAGAGCTTCTTGCATAGAAATTTTATCTCCAGGGCCTTTTATTACTTGATATCAATCAAAAATGTGTATTTACGCATATAATTTGCATAAATTATCATATTAAATTTTAAAAATAAAGATTTACATAAAAATAACGATGGATTTGTATTCTTTACGTCATTCTCGAGGTCTGTGCAGAATTTCGCGTCGATCAGTCATGTCGCGGCCGAGATATGAAGCCCCCCCCCCCCCCCCCCCCCCCCCGTCCTCGATACCTCCAAGATAGCCCAGTCTTTTTAGGGTTAAGATGTAAGAAAGTAACGTCAAGTGATAGGCTTTGGATGAATAACAATCAAGGTGCACGTTACTGAAAGCATTATATTTATATTTTAAGTAACATCTACAGTTAATTTAATGTAAATTGGTCGTCTCTTATGGCCATCTCTTATATGCTAGTCTCAATCTTTTACTTTGTGCATGCACTGCAAAAAAGGGTGTTAATTTAACACCATCTCGGTATCCATATTGGGCTACACCAGATAAGTGTCAAAACAACACCAGTTAGTGTTAAAACAACACCAGTTTGATATTGGTCTACACCAGATAAGTGCCAAAACAACACCAGTTAGTGTTAAAACAACGCCAGTTTGATTCGAAACTGGTGTTGTTTTAACACTTATCTGGTGTAGCCCAATATAGATACCGAGATGGTGTTAAATTAACACCCTGGTTTTTGCAGTGTGTTGGTATTCACAGCGCGATGATTAAACAGCCACTTATTCAAACCATTTTACCTGTCCTAACATCAAACCTCCGTCACAGTTCCTGTATAGTTTCTTAAAGCTCTTTCCCCTTCAGTTGAAGCTAAACAATTAACCCCTCTCCCATCTCTACATCACTCCGAAAATCTTCAAGAAATTTTACTCCCCATATTTGCTTTTCAATAAGTATATCATTGAGTCATCTAGGCCTGGAGCTGAATCAGATCTTAAACTGTACCCTTCGTGTCAACCAAAGATGATTAGAAGGTAAAGACTTTGACAGGTAAGGAAGACCCTTTGTTTCCTGTAACGAGGCGTTTTTCTAATTATCTCACAAGGTAGACAAAAATATTGAATCGTGCTGTCCTTTCGTGTTAATCCAATGCAAAACATTATTGATATTTCCTGCCACACATTACGGCTCATGCCAGAACATCTGCGACTAGACAAACTGTACATACGGCAATTTCCCTGTACTTAATGTTGCCATTTATAGTTCGACTTAATGGCCCATATTCTGAACTCTGGTTTAACTTAAACCATGGTCTAAATGTGTGGTTTAACTATGGGCAGCCAAGAGTGACACAAATCTCTAACAGAAGATATTAAATTTATCAGCATTTTTGGTACTCAAACTTTAAAAAAACTGTCGGGAATGATAAGTACAATAGTTTTCTTGACCGTTAAAGCACGACACCAGAATCCAGTAAACATAAGGAACGTACAGTGCAAACAAAGTTTTGACATTTTTGGCTACCCATAGTTAAACCACAGAATTAAACCATGGTTTAAGTTAAACCGGAGTTCAGAATACGGGCCAATTTGTTCAGATGAAAGACATGTAAATCTATTGCATGGTATTGAAGTGAGGATTTCTAAAATATGATCTTGTCTACACGGATGACCGACGTGAACTTATGCTGAGCTAATAATTATGAAGACATCAATTTTCGAAAATCTTGACGAGAGGAATTTCGGCCATGGGTTCTCCCAGATGAAAATGAAATTATCATCTATGAAAATAGATTTCAGAGGAGTCATATTCCAAGACTTAAAGATCATTCGCGTTTCCCACTTATTCATAACAAGTAATGTCCACATGATTAGAATTTAAAGACATTTTAACCATATTGATCTGTCGCCAACTCGTCGAGAAGTTAGGATATAGAAAACTTATTGTTTTAATGGTGGGTGTTTTGGACCATGATGACCAAGTGACCCCAACAGTGACCACGTGGATTTTACATCATAAATGATTTCTGCAGACTGAAATATGAAGGAGGACACAGTAGCATCCTATGAAAATGTGGCATGATAACCTGATGTGCAGACTGGAATGGGCTAGTAGCACCATGGTCGAACCCTATATCACATAAGGGAAGACATTACATTGCTGTGCGTATAGATATATTTTCATGAACTAAAGCAAAGGATTCAAATTAGTTGGCATTCAAAAATCCTGAGAAAAACTGGGAATATAGGTGAATTAAAACTTCGTAATACTGCCAATCAAGGCATCCCAAAGAAGTTTTGTTTCTTTTGCTGGGGAATCGGCAGATGATAGAAATATTATGCAAGCATATATTACTGTTAAATCTGTCCGGCCAAAACTGAAATTTTATTTGGGACAATTCAAATAGTGCTAAGCCGTTCGGTGACAAACCCTCTTACAAAATTATTGACCCTGTACTTCCCCCATCCCTTGTCCTATCCATACATATATATTTTCACCTTTCATAACGACACTTACTCATGGATTAAGCAATTGCTTCCAAAGGAAAGTATGTAAACTGGTATACGGACAGGTACCGTGATCAGTTCAAGAGAGCTAGAATAAGAGGATAATTCGGTTTTTTTTTTTTTTTTTTTTTGATAAGCATAGTTTTAGTTTAATTCGGAAGGAAAATGACAAAAGCTAAAGGCTCATAATGGTGATTGATGTATTTCCTGTTGAATTATCTTTAATGATTTACCTCGGTTTCTCTTTAATCATATTTAATAGTCTGCACGAATAACAAGTCATTATGAGAAGAGGGGAAATAAAATAATAATGCTTTACACTGTTTTAGAGACGAACCTCAACAAGGCATAATTGAATGCCGATTAACCTTGACGGAAATACTAAAATCGATCAGACTGCAATTTAGTATTTGTAAACACTTTCATGTTAAGAAGTGCGAAAATGGTTTTCCTAATCTACAGATCTACGATTCGTAATATTCTCACACACACAATCGATAAGATTATAAAACTGTCACAAATGGGTTATTGAACCATCTTCATCGCCTACTTTGGCTCACATAATCTTAATCATCAGAGTGTAAAGCGAACTCTTAGTACCGATTCTTGGAATAAAATGTAGGTTACTGGATAAAGTATGATAGTGATGACGACAGAAAGGAAGTCAAGAGATATTGGAAGTGGAAACGTAGGTAATACAATAGTCTAGCATGGACCTACTACATTTTCCTGCTTAAAGCATGAAGCTACCTTAGCATCATGATGTTGGACGGATTTTTTTTGTTTCCAGGAAGCAGAGAAGCCTTGTATGAATCTCACATCTCACTGGTATCACAAGTAATAACTAATTACGGTATGACATTTGTAATACTCAGGGTTATGGTTTATCGCATTGTATGACGAAAAAGAATAATAATTGAAACATGTACAATACATATTCTATAAATTTTTGACATTCTGATAAAATCATATGCTTGTAAACTAAAAATAATGTTGAAACATACGGTGTCTATATCGTGACTTTAATATATTCATCCACCCTAAAACAATAATTATGCAGGAATACGGTAATTCTACAATCCTTGATGTTACCTTATACTTCTACTGCTACTTCTGAATAGATATGACAACATTTAAAATGTCTTTCAGAAAATAACATTGCTTCTCACTCAGTCACTTGTCTCTTTAAGGTGTTTGCATGGGGGCATGAGTGGTATCATTCAGCACCCAATTAGTAACACGGTTAGCAAGGGAGTCATCATTGATCGGTGAATGTCCGCCACGTCGTATATCTGAGAAAGTTCTTAAACTTGATCAGTGACCTTGCCGATTCTGTCATCCGTTATACCCTCTCTTTTTGTCCTTTCCTTATAAGTAATTCTCTTTACCATCGATTTGGATATTTGGAGTATTTAAAGGTACAGGGCTAAAATAATGAGGCAAGTGGTTTTTGTGTAATAATACAAATCATACTTAGATAAATTCACTATTGCACTTCATGGAATAGATTTGTAGGAATATTATTTTACAATTTCAATCCAGACAAATGTAGATTTAAAAACAAATGAATTGTAAATATTCCTTTAAAATATTATGTGTATTTAATTCTTAGAATATATATCTGGAGTTGTCGTGAAATGTGTTCCTTAAGAAACTAAGAGGATTGATATCGTTTTTCATTCTCCCAATAAAAATGGAGGAGTTTAAAGAAATCCTTAGGACCTTCAACGGATTTCAAACAATAATTGTGAGTGTTTAAATGCTACCCGCCTGTTAGAGTTTCATTAATGCTTCACCCTTTGTGAACTCGAAGCCAAGGGGGGGGGGGGGGGGGGGGGGGGGGGGGGGGTTGGGGTGATATAAGTCGATGACACACAATGTCCTAAGTGTCATATACTTAAGACCAAAATCATACAATCACTCCTGTGATTAATTACTATATATGACGAAATAGGACGAAGGATGGAATAGGATGTGATAAATATGCCAATTGTTTAGCCCCGTGTACCCTCCATGCACCCCTTCAAGCAACCAAGGAATCATCAAAATGTAATCGAAGGAAACGAACACTGAACTCTGTAAGCCTAACTGTGCTAATCACGTTATCGAAGAGGAAAAATACATGACAGGATGGATAACATGTCACTCAAAAAAATGTGTCTTCTTAATCGGTCCCACTTGCAGTGAGCTATCTTTGTCATGATTATGTTTGGGTTTTTTTTTCGTTATCATGAGATCTCAGGCAAGCTCAATCTTCTGTAATTCAAGACGATCTGTTGTTATCCCCTCAACGGATATTACGGAGAGTAGAGATCGGATGTTTTCAATACGCTGGGGTGAAATGATAATAGATATCATTACTGCTTTTTTCAAATTACTTGAAACGAGCAACTTCCATGATATGGCACTCGAGAATGACAAAAATAATGGTGGTATCAAGTCCCATGCCGATACGAGATGACCGAATGACACTTTCGAAAAGGCGGGTAATACAGGGACGATTCGCATGGATTATAGTGATCTATCATGGATCTCTGTGGAAATACACAATATATTGTTAACTAAGTAGGAAAAGGGGGAGGGAGGGACAGAGGGAAAAGGAACAGAGAGGGACAAAAAGGGGGAAATAGACAGAGAGTAGAGAAGAGAGAGAGAGGGGATATTGGGAAAAGAGTGAGACAGGGTTGGAAGGGAGAGGGAGAGAGGTTGAGGCGAAAGTTTGAAGAAATATATGTTTTAGAGTTGCACAGTTGATGGAATAAGCCCCCCCCCCCCCCCCGCCCCAACAACAACAACAACAAATCGTCTGTTTGGAGCAAGAAGGGCGTTAACTCTGTGTTAAAAAATCTATTTCCAAACAGGCGAAATCCTAAGGGAAGGAAGGGCGCTCAGACATTATTTACAAAGACTTTCACATTTACGTTCTGAGTATGTTGTGGCGAAGTCTATCAAAGTCTTTTCAAGAGACGTAAGTATCGTGTGCAGTCCTCGAATCCCTACTTCAGTGCACACGGATATGACAATAACAACGAGACATTGAACGTATTCAGTGAAAAATTATTCAGTTGGAAGAACTGAGGAATTAAAAATGCATCGCCCTGTTTTTATTTGACTTAATATCATTGCATATTAATTGAATATTGAATTTTAGAGCGAAACAGAAAAAACACCTTTCAGAAAGAGGGAACCAAGGCTACAAATTTCGTTGTCCAAAAACACACGGCATGGAATGTAAAATAAATCGTCTTTTGCTCCAGTTCTGTCCCACAATCTGGCAGGAAAAATACACAATGTCTTACTTAGGAGCCTTCAGATTTCAAGCAGTGTGATACATAGCATCCCCCCGAAGATTTGGTGAAAATTTGGCACGGCTTAGTGGTGCGTGATGGAATGTTTCTCAAAAAATTCAGATTTCACTTCGAGTATAAAAAAGGAACATGAATGTCTTCTAAATGTACCTAGTGCTTGCGATACCTGATGAAAGGACTGCAAAACGGGAATGTCCTTTTTAAAGTCTATGATTTTCGTTCCAGGTGTTTGCTATCATCTTGAAATGATTGATATACCAGTACAATTCACTTTCGAACAATGATAGAATCGTTCCTTTTATTATCACATGAATGTCGTTATTGAGTGTCTGGCTTCCTGTACTTACGCGTGTTGTTGTATACCAATGGAAACCTAAATAAGATTTTCAAAAAAATTCACAAACCATCCAACCACCAGTGATAACTAAACGTTGTACATGTAGTAGACCAAGAGGCAGAAAAGATTAAGTGACAGCAGTATCATTATTCAACTGATTTGTAGAGAAAATCACTAAAAAAGAAAAGTAGTAGTATAGTAGTGGTTGTAATAGTAATAGTAGCAATAGCAGTATTAGTATTAGTAGTAGTACTAGTAGTAGTAGCAGTAATAGTAGTAGTATACTAGTAGTAGTAGTAGTAGTAGTAGTAGTAGTAGTAGTAGTAGTATAGTAGTAGTAGTAGGAGGAGGAGGAGGAGGAGTAGTAATAATAATAATAATATATAGAATTTATATAGCGCCAAATTAATTTTGATTAAATGTTCAGGGCGCTTACGAAAAGAATGAATGAAAGAAAGATATGATAGAATACAAACATACAACAATTCTACACAATTACAAAAGATCATAAAGATAATCAATCAAATAATGTCTGTTTTCAAGTTATGGCATCTTAAATAGATAAGTTTTAGTGTTGGACTTAAACAATTACTGGAAGTTAAGTCCCTTAGTCCACAGGGATGGCCCAGCATGAGCAAAGGCACGTTCACCCCATTATTTAGTAGTAGGAGTAGTAGTAGTAATTAACTGCTGTTGTTGTTGTAGAGATATTTGTTGTCCAAAGAAAAATGGAGGTTCCTGAGTAGATAAGGTTTTAGTAAACGTTCAAGTGAAGTATACAATGAAGAATACAAGATAAAAACCAAACGGACTAACCATGTTGGGTTTGTTGGGTTTTTTTTTCATTTCAAAAGAGATAAGAGTAACAAAGTTGTTAGTTGTTAGGTATAGTAATTTGACCTAAGTTGAAGGTTCCAGCTTCTCATTACAGATTCATTTTAATCATAGATTGTTATCATCATGCGGAGTTTGTCGAGCTCACGGGAAAAACACAGATCAATATGTTGATACCATACCTGCAATTTTTATTTCCGTCATCACTTTCCAAATGAGAGGGGAAATGTATTCACATAAATATTATTCCACACCCTCCATTTCTCGTTCTTTTGATTGCTTTCATGGCCGGTGTGACGTAAACTAACGTCCCGTTTGGATCACAGGAAACGACAAGGATGCAATTAAGTTCAGCATTTTTCCTTTCATGTTTCCTGACAACGAAAGTCTGTAAACGTTCAAAGGTGTACACACTATGAATTTGCTGAAAATGGAAAACTGCATCTAAATTGACCTGATTATCAGTGCTCTGCGATTTCATATCGAATTTTCCGCAAATGTCACCTTGTGTATCAACTTTAGACCACCGTCACTTTATTCTGCATAAAGTATGATAACACCAATAAAATATGTTCTTTATTTTCGCACATTCCTCATTTGAAAGTGACAATATGTTTTTGCAAACAAAAGTGTTTAACTAAATTTTAAAATATAACTATCCCTTCATAAATGATGTTTGGGGTCTATTAAAAAAACTGAATTTTCATTTTGGCTTTCTTGTTTCTTACTTGAGCAAAATTATAAACATACCTGTAAGTACTTACAGAAAAATTTTCCGTTCATACGTTCCCAAACAATAATTTTCCTAATTGTTACTGGGATTGTACACTGCAAATATATATTCCTATTCTATATCCAACTTCCAAAGCACCAGTATTTAGGCAATGCGAACGTTACACCTTCACAAGATGTAGGCACGTCACATGCATCCTTCCTCCGGCTTGAAGTAAATGTTCTAAAACTTTACAACAGTGTTTTCAACACATAATTCATCCATATCATATTTCATCATAATTTCCTGTAATTTCAGTTACTATATTAAACGGTGATACGATCATAAAACTTTCAAGGACATTATTATGTCTTGTGAGGAAGTCGTTACGCTTTGTAGCGCGGAAGCAAAATGTCTCGAAAATCATTTTGTCTGCATGGGCAATCGGTTTTCATGACGTATAGTCGGATGGGAAGTAAGGCGTTTCATGTTATTAACACACATTCGATGCCCCCTGAGCCCCTTCAGGATTATCTTACAACATTTGAAACATTAAGTCAAAGAACTTTTTTGTCAAACAATTTGTCAAAGAAAATATTCCTGTCAAAACAAATGATCAATAAATTATTACAAATATAAATAACGTGATTCAACAATGAATCTAAATTAACATGCACTCGATGAAACCAGCGTTTAAAAGCTACTTTTAAAACTATGACATTACCATGGACATGATATCCTAGCAGCAGGGAAATAAGAGGAGTGACAGACTTTGCTATCCACACCAAACGGTTATTGGGTGGGAGTGGAAGAGATGATATTCGGTGATTAGAGGAGGTGGAGATGGCGGTGGTAAGAACAAGACTTTGATTCCTGTTGACAAAACCAACTAATACTTCCCATTTCCGCCCATGGGAATCAGTTTTCTCAATGGATCAGAGTGGGCATAGTTTGGGCTAAGGTTTGGTTGCCACTGCCAGTCTGCTTCGATTGAGAACTAATATTGTGCTAAATGTCTTCTTTGGTTTTCTATGCATAATTCAGAGCCTTACCAAATTCACAATTTTTCTTTATTCATCTTATTATCATTATAGATTTATCTATATATTTATCTCTCCCCGACATTTCACCACAGAATGATATACTTTCCATCGACTACTATTTTTGAAATAAACTGTCAAATATCCAAACGTCACAGGAACATGAAGTTCCGTTTCCTGTAAATGTCTTCAGAACTTGGTTTGGTGTGCATGATTTATCTGTAGGCTAGTTAGACTCAGTTCAGAAGTTATCTTTGAGCATGGGACATGTGTCATAAAAAGTGAAAATCATTTCCACTTCTAATGACTATATTTCCTTTATTCATTTTGCATACCCCGTGGTCATAACAAATGCCATTTTAGATAACAAAGACAGTTTAAGAAAAGGTGCAGACGATGAATTTTAGATAGGCTAAAGAAAAGTAATAAGCTAATTAAATTCTAAATCAATATGATCTTATTTTGATGCCCCCTGATAAGTGTTGCGGTGCGCCACAAGCAACACTGGTTTCGGATGAGATTTGAACTATCAACTAAATCTTGAATGTCATTCTTATCTTTGGAAATCTGTACGTCGTGTGGTATCAAAATTGCCATGGTAACTACTATAAATATATCAATCAGTGTGAGGTTGAAGATGAGCGACAGGAAAGAATACTTCGGGCCTCCTACAGAGTCAAGTTCGTAGAATAGACCACAAACTGATCCTATACTTAGTAGATTATTTGATTTAAAAATATTAGAAATGTCGTACACACTGTACATTCATTGGGGTTCATAATTTGTCATCACGATCACCATAACCATTTAAGTAACGTCGTTTACAAATCGAGATACATGTATTTCATATTTTATGAAGATAGTCGCACAGAATAACAAAGATACGCTATAATACACGCTAGTTTTATTTTAGCATCCGTTACAAAATGCTAAACTGAACAATGGAAAAAAAATAGTGATCATTATGTTTATGTTGATCATGTTAATTTATTAGCGGAGAAATTTACAAAAAAGAGAAGGAAAGGGTAGTAGGTCAAAGTTTCTTACTTTCATTGCGACTTGTTGTCACTTGTTTTGGTGATCATAACCATGTCCCTGAACGTGACATAGCAAATACAAATAACTAAACTACACATTCTTGCGTTCTATTTCACATTCTTTGCTCTATCCTTTCTGAGTGTCATTGACCCTAGGAGCAAACACAAACATTTACACTGGATTCACCTCTAGAAGACGTTTAGTGAGATGCCGAAGCTCAAGATCACAGAGGTCGTAAAGCCCACTGTGGATCAACGCTAATGTATTTTCATGCAAGTAAACACGGATAGAGTTACACATCAGATGATTCTACAGAGATTCCTCAACGTTTTGATCTATGATGATGGTCGGATAATGACACTGGAAAGATATGGGGTCAATTCGTCTCCAACCGTTGAGTCTGCTGAGATGATGGAACTGAGTAAGGCTCAAGGTAAGAGAGATGAAAGGCAAACGCTTCTACTAATTCATACGTAACACAAGATATCCAATGTGTTACCTTTGACATGAATGTTATTATACGCATCTGTTCAGAGATATTCCAGAAGGGTCCATGTGGTATAATAATCTATTCCACCTGACTAGGGGCCTATGAATTAGAATGTGGCAAATCAAAACATTTCGAAATGTTCAGTTGAAGCTTGTTATCGCAAATTTGCTTGGATACACTAATCAAAACCTTGCACGTGCATTTTTATGAGGCGTCTTAAGAAGAAAGGCTTAAACAAATTTAATCGTGCAATTTCCACACGGACTTGGGCATGGTGACCAACGTTAACTAGCCTATGGCACAGGGAATGCACTGTCTAGGGGTAAGCTTTGAAGACAATGATAAGTAATACCAAGGTGAAACAACCAATTACCATGTTCCGTGTCAAGATTCATTTAGATGATGTTCGTTAACCGCACAGGATTTTAAAAGTATGAAGCCCTTCTTGGACTGTGTGTCTCACATAACAAGCCACTATATTTGTCTCTTTTTTAGCTTACATGAGACACGTTCATGAGGTTTCGGAAGGTGGAATTGATATGATAATCAACCCAAACACACACACAAGCATTGAACATTGAACAGAAAACTATGAAATAATTTTTGCAATACCGATAAACGGATTCTTCTCTCTCTTACTTTGTGAAGGATGGCATAGACATAGACAAGATAAGAGAGAATTACGCCTCTTTTTCTCTTATAGATTGATGTTTTTCGTGACAACACTTAAGTTTATTACAGAATCTTGATTAAACACAGTTTAGAATTTATCAATGATTATTTTGAGCTTTAAGGAAAGTGAGAGACTATCAGTCCATGGCAAATTTGGGTATCGTCACCAGCATCTGCATTTGAATTCAACATTTCATTGATTTATTCATTTTGGATTTTTCTTCAACTTTTTCGCCAAACTAAATTTTAAGGTAATTACTGAGTTCTCGAGAAAAATTCACAGGAACATGACTCTAAAACATGGATACATGCCTGCATTTATTGCCAATTTTTTTCTCATTTTCTCTCAGGTGGCTGATTTCATACGTCACGGTTGAAACGATATAAATAATGTACGCAGGCATAATACAAGAACACATTTAAGGGAGATCGAAATAATCTGGGCAGTGTCGGTGGTGAATTATTGTGCTTTAGTAGAGCGATATTATAGCTTCTATTATCCTTCAGTATGCAATTTAGAGTCATTTAATTCCCCCAGGCCAGTCCATTTATCACGGAATCTGAAGAGAGAAATTACGCTCAAGATACCTATTACGAGATCAAGTAAACTGCCTTTAATCTTTGTCGGGGAGAACTTTAGCTTTAAAAGGAGCCATTATGTCCAAATTAATCACCCTTGTCAAGCTTCAGAATAACATGTGCTTATTCGATCATCATTATCAAAGCATAATCATCCATTTCGTTGTCATTGCGAGAACAATATCAAGAACTAAAATACTTGAAAATAAGAAAAGCAATGGAGACGGCTGTTGGACAGTCCCGCTTTGTGGGAATACTTGGAGCGTGTATTGTAATAAAAGATTCTTGCGCTATTTATATATCGACAAATTGGCAATTGCAGACATTAGAGGTATTGTTTGCTGTATTAAATATACTTATTCACTAAGTATATACCTCCGTTTATCAAATTATCTCTATTATTGCTTTACACAGGTCCTTTTAATGATCGAAGGCCTATCTTAAAAACTTTATTATTTTCGAATGTTTGCTTTTGAAAAGTGTAATCACTCGCTCCCTCTGCACCTTTATAGTTTCAATTAGAGCAACGGTGCATTCCTAATGATTTATTTTATTGCTAGTTGTACAGAGAGCTGCAATCTTCATGCTTACGCTGTAGCCCTCCTTAATCATGTATTCAGTTTGTAACTTAATCTTACATTTCTATGAGTATATTGTATAAAAAAAACCTGGATTTATGGGACATTCATGAGCATGTATTGTATGTTTATGGAAATGATATAGAAACCATTAGATCAAAATCAAATCAAATCAAATCAAAACAAATCAAATCAAATTAAAGCATTACTGCAAAACCCATTCCACTGCTTTATTGAGATTGTATCTAGACTATTATAGGCCCATTTGAAATTCAATTTCATACCATTAATGAGAAGAAGGCAATATGAAAATTAGAAGAAGCCTTCCTTGTATGAAAGGTCAAACTACAGCGGCGGCACCACACATTTTTGCTACCTGCAAGCTGTTATGCAACCTTGAGATTCGAGGTCTGATTCCGCAACGCCACAGAAATCACTCACTCGTTCAACATCACACACCCACGCCCAGTCGAGACTCTACCACCACCACCGTGACCATACTGCGCTAATTTCAAGAACATCATCTACAGATCACCAGGGTCTTTCGAGCCATCTGATTGAAACAAACATGTGATATGTCACTCCAGCTGTCTGGCGCTTTCTCATTGGAACGTTTCAGTTTGCGCACTCATTTCAGAAGAAAGGTATATGGGTGCAGAAGAGACTGGTTTGGAAGGTCAAATAGATAGAATAAAATAGAAAAGCCCAAGTCTACTATGATATTATGTCGAGTATGAAATATACATTTTGTAAAACGTATACCTAATTTTGAATAAACATGTAAAAATAGACGAAAAAGGGAAAGAAAATTGGAGCAGATCATCATGCCATTGTAACTTTGGCGTCCTTTCTATATAAAAAAAAGACGTTTCAAATACAGAAAGAGAGAGAGAGAGAGAGAGAGAGAAAGAGAGGAAGAAAAAAGTTTAGATTTCATCCTCAACCCGCTATATAGATGAGAGACCTTGAAGCATAAATCCGTTTAATCTATATTATGATGTGAATATCATCATTTAGCAGTGATTTTTGATGATCGATAAGTTGTGTTCTTTAAAACGAAGTTAGTAAAAGAAGCAGTCGACCTCGGGCATTGACCTCAAATTATCTGGAACTTAGTTATGAATACCCATTGATTAAGTGTCTGCGCTATATGTTATCTGCTTATGTAGAATGTGAATCATAATTAATTCCACAATATGTAACTGAATGTAAAGAGTTCGAGAGACATAACAATCAGCCACACACCCCTCCCACACACATACGCACGCACACCCAATTCCCCTTTAGAAGATGGCAACACGCCGTGGGAAAATACTTGTCCCAAGTACTTCAGGATATAAACGATAATCATTACCTCCATGATTTGAAGTGTGCACTCCGACAAACCTCACCAAGATGACATTAATGTGTGTGACTTGCACTTTTCATGCTCATGTATACTTTCTAGTCATACGGTACTGCCAGACGGACTTTCTTGTGTTTATGAAGGCGCATTGTGAAAAGTTGTCTCGATACTAGAGCAACGGTAGCTTTAGGCTTCATGGAGCCAAGAGTCGTTTGAGGAATGGCAAATGTGATGGGAAAGGTTCGTTTTATTTATGATTTTGTTTAATCGCTTCAAATAAAGACTATTTAATCTTGATATATCAACTTATCAACTTGACCATATTGAAAGTTATTACTCTCACTTGCTACATGAATATTCAAGATACTGATTTGGGGGAATCAAAATGTAACACACATGCACATAAAAATATACACAGTCATCATGGTCATCATATGTCTTCCAACAGCCAGCCAAGAAAGAGCAAGTGCTTTCACATTGACATCTCTGGTTACGTAAATGAATGACGAAAGGTTTTCTTCAAACCTAATTAAACTAACGACACAACCTGTATGAAATCAAAACGGTGCGCTAAAATCGTCTCCTGAAAAGCTAAAACCCTCCAGAGAGTTGTGAAAGTAATTCGGTTTTTAAGCACGGCTATAAAGCTGACCGCAACATCATTCAATGTACGAAAATGTGACATTTGATAGAACCTCACATGTGACTTCCCACTTTCAATGATGAAGCATAAATTTTATTGCATCTTCGAAACCGCGATGGACACGAGGTTATCTGACATCCTTTCCTTCACTTCGGCCAAGGAATGTAATATTACCATTTTAAGAAAAGTGGGGATTACTAACTTCTCTGTTTTAGGTGAATCACTAATCCCATGAATTATCCAAACATCTGAAGGTAACTATCGCATGAGATAATGATTTCAATAACATGTCAAAGCATACCGGTGTATCATCAAATCAAGAAAAGAAAGGTTGTCTGATGACACATGACCAAGTATACAAATTCGATTCTGCAATTCCCTAATGGAAAGGACATAGATCGCTTCTTTCCTGTATTGTAATCAAGAAGGTGGGTGTGATAGACAAATCAGTTATTTTCGTTGAACGTGTCGAGGATTGTTATGACTTTTCAAACAAATTAATGAAAATGAAACTTCACGGATTTTACTTTGCTCCTAAGCTTTCCGATTCTCATTAGCATGATTAGGTATAGTTTAAACTGTATCGCTATACATGACAAGCTCAGGCGTTAAGCTGACTATCGACGTCTCATGATGACAAAATGATGCAGAATGATGCCAATTTTACTTGCTATCTTTGGGACAGAAATAAATCCATGTTATGCTTTATCTGTCACCTCTGAAATCCTTCTATACGAAAATAGATGTAAAGAAAACATTTTTTTATTTGCAAAAGTTGCATGGGGATCTTCATATAAAAATTCCATATTAAATTGATGACAAAGTATAGAATAACAAAAAAATATCACATAGCTCTAAGGCCTAAGCAGCTCGTTCTTGATATCTGTGTGAAGCTCATTGGATAAAAGCAACTGAGAGGCGGGAAAGCCACCTTACCAGGCAGACCATTGTTGACATTAGGTTACCATGGCTACATTGTAATTAGTTTTGTGGGCAGTATTATGGTTTATTATTTTCCCATCAAATGCTATAATAATTTACCAGTCAACATCTACTTACGAGCTTTTGACGGACAGACAGGGATGTCGTATCAGTAAAATAAGGGACCATTTAACCATATTTTAACAAATTGACGTGACGGGACAACGCCTAGTTTAATAATCGTATTTTTTGGCTGGACGTTGTTACAAAGTGGTTTATCGTATTAACACTCCATTCGCTTTCGTCTTTCATTAAGAACACGATACGTCAAATGTATACAATATTTTCTCAGCCAACCATACGAAATACTACTTGCATGCATCCAGTTTAGTTCTGTTACCTAATTATCCACACACTCCGAGCCAAAACTCATCTGGCATAATTGGTGTAGCCTTAATTCCTCCTAAAAGTCATAAAATTTGAAGTAGCCGTTCCTTTTGATGGATATGTGTATCAGAGAGATAATATCTTTTTCTTCTTTCGTTCCTTTGTTTTCCGTGGGTAGGATTGAAACATCGACAAAGTAGGCGACAAAGACAAATAACAGTAATATACTGCAGAGGCGATAGATTAGTTAGTGAAGGTCAATCTGGGATTACCCTAAATTCTGACAAGCTTATCGGTAGTAGACGTTCATCAAAAACTACCTATCGCAGAAAGTCCACAATGGAAGGTAAGACCGTGTAGGTGGTTTCTTTCTCGGCACAGACGATTATAGACTAAAATGGCGAGAAGTCAGACATAGAAGTAACATGGCAACCTTTCCTGGAACGACATGATGCCCGAGCACCGGTATTTTCATATTCCAGAAAATAATAATTATGTCATTATCTAAGCAAACAAACTGGAGCCAGTAGAGGTTTTTGGCAGCCTTTTTCAGCTCGGATGTATGAGAATTGGCAATGACATTTCTTAATTCAGCACGATAGTTTAAAAACGCGTATACCCACAGATCCTATGCTACAATATGTCAGTTCCGGGAAATGGCTTGTTAGTCATTTTTAAAATTCATTCATGTTTAGCAACTGGTCCTTATGTCACGTGGCAAGAGCCAAGAAATAACATTATCACTGGATAAAGTAATGGCATGTTCTAGCAATGTATTTAAGAGAGCTCCGGTATTTCTAATAGAAAACTAGATTAGAAATCTAATGAAAAGAAAGATGATATGTCATATCTAGATGATCATGATTACAAATACTTTTTTTTTTAATTGCTCGGTGGTCATTTTTCACCTGTACTGTGTCAAGTAAATAAACCATTTCAGAGCTTTAAGTGGTTAATACTGTTCCATTCACTACAAGTTTTCATACAGCCAGTTTTAGTGAGTCGTTATTTTCACTGGGGCACATTCTGTAGGCCTAATAAAAGAAAGTGGTTAAAGGTTATTTTTCTTCCTATCAAATTTTAACTATATCTCAATGCAATTTTGACAACGATTAATGCCCAAAATCAGCCTTACTAGAAATAGACAATTTGGATTACGCCATATGATGGTATTTTAACCATATCATGTGCCTTATATAGGCCTATGATGAAGAATACAAGAAAATCTGAAAAGGATATTGGATGGGCGGGATGACATTTTCCCCAGTGAGAGAGAGGAGAGTTTCGATAGGTTTCAATGAATTAGGCCTCCTCTGAGTTTGCAAAAAGTGAAAACACAAGAACCCCCTTAAAAACAAGAAGAAAAACGTTTGTTTATCACGTCAAAATACAAGTCGGAAGTTGGGTTAGACGATAGAACCGGGTTTCGGATATGACAACCCTTGTCAGTGATTATTTCAGAAGGTATTTCAGAGTCCTTCTTCGTGGCAAGGTAACAACGCTGTATTTAATAAAAAAGTGACGTAGCTGAATGACTGCATAACCAGCTCTATTCTGAATTTAGGTCAGAAAAGGCTTTTGACCTGCCTGACTGCCCATTTCCATTTTTTTTTTGTCATTGTCATTTTCCTTTTCTGTCCTTTGTTTTATAATTACAAACAGCATCTTTGCATATTCGCTTTGTCCCGTCACATGTTTGATCATCAGAACAATATATATATATATATATATATATATGACTAAAGGGTACATTAGCTGGACACACAACAATGCGGTTTATTCCGTCATAATAGCGCCACCTTCATTAGCGGGACAGTTGAGCATAAGACAAAAACAAAATAAGACAGCTAATGTAGCCTTTAGAGTTATATATATATATATATATATATATATATATATATATATAAATAATATACACACAACAACATTAATTGATGAGATTTTACTGCAATAAATGCCTCACATTCCCTGAGCTATTACTACTGTTCTCATGATTGTTAATTCAGGCATACACAATTACACATAGCAAAGCAGCTCCGCATATGGCGAGTTTAGTATAATCATTTAGATATATTCGAGATACCGTAACCTGAATTCAAAGTTTTTTTACTTAGGGTTCGGACGAACCATGCGTTTAAAATGAGTGACAAGGTATCAGACTTTTCAAATACATCAAGTGAAGCAACGAAAGTAGGATCTCGATTCATGCGCTTGGATATTGCTAGCAGATGCTAGTGATCATGATGATTATGCTTAGTGATGATGGTGCCCTCTACTCCTCACGTGTTGCCAAATTTAAAGGTGGAATAAGAACCGCTATTCATAAGGACCGCTATCCATAACGCGTGACTATGAATAGCGGTCCTTCTAAAAAGCGAGCAAACCACAGACAATTACCTCGCTATTCATAAGGACCTCCATTCATAAAGACCACTATTCATAACTATTCATGAGGACCGCTATTCATAATGCGTGTTAAATGAATAGCGGTTTTCTATGAATAGCGGTCCTTAGATATAGCGAGCGGACCCCCAACAAAGGCCCATCAAAGTAAAATTTAAATGGAACGAATCAGAAGCAAATTCAAGTCCGGCCAAGATTTCAAAGGATTTATTAGCAGTACTACACTGCATAAATTATGCATTAATGCAATTTTCTATCATGGAACCAAAAGGGGAAATATGAAGCACCTGATAATTTCCCTCTGTAGTGCCCAGTATGAAGAGCAAAGTGACCTGCGTAAGTGTCTAAAATTTTGTTGTCATTACTATTTGGCATTACATACTACTCTGGTCAAAAGGGGAGGGCAATTCTTTTTTGTTTTTAACGTTATTTCTACTTTTAATTTAAGCGGCAAAGTGTGAGTGTCAAAGAGTGCACCTTCTTGCATCCTACCGTGCCGGAAGGTGCAAACGTGGACATAACGTACAACTTTCAGTTTATCACATTTCAGTTTATCATGGATTTGAAAACTGCATTCTGTGATAAAGTTTCTGCAGCTTCATCAGTGTTTTTTTTTTCAGTATCCATTTGGTAAAGAGAGTGATATCATTATTCTGGTCTTCTTCAAATTTTGGTGACGACAGTTTGAATCCATACATGTATTTGATTTGTTTGATGTCATTTGTGAAAAATTCAACATGTAACCCTAAAAGTTGTATTCAACTCTGTTTTTTTTAAACCTACGTACCCAAAGTCCTACTCCATCTTTAACTCGATTTACCTTCACCTGAGCGGAGGTATTTTGTTTGTATATGTTTACATTAGACACATGGCAACTTATGATATTCCATTCTGGAGTTGTTGAACTCTGGCTCGGAGGGGAGGACCTATTCCCACCATCTCCATCAGCACAATTACATCAAGAACTACCTACTACCAATCCCAGTGGCTACCATTCATTCATGATTATTCTACATTCCACGAAATTTGTTCCGAACTTCTGTCGATTCGCAGTTCAGTTAACCAATAGGGGCAGACACTTGTTACGTGTGGTTACCCATACAATCATGCAATGGTACAGAGTGTAATCGGGGCAATGCCCTAGTTAGGTTATAAATAAGATGAGTTACAAGACCTATACTTAACAAAAGGGCAAATTTATCTTTTGACGCCCCAAACTTAATTGAAACTCTCGATTTTTTAGCACTTACAGGTAGATGATGCACGATTGAACCGATTTGATATTTATTTTAGAATGCTGAACAATTATTAAATTATCATCTCTTTGGAATTAGTTTTCATGATTTTAGTGCAGGAAAATGCATTATCTCATTATAGGGCATGGATATCAATAGCAATCGATAGAGCTACAGGCATACTTTGGAAGTTTTGCAATAAACTTTAGCTTTGCCATCTTTGGTTAAATATGTCTCGATTTAGTTTTGTTGATTGCTGTAAACATGTTACCATGGCGATAAGAATGCATGATACTCATCATCATCATGGAATTTGCTCGAAATTAGAGACATCATGTATAGATATTGTCAGAAGATAGGAAATGTACATCTGAATCTAATTCCGTCGAACGATCAAAAATCACTTGACAAAATTTCCAATTCAAACCGATTAATCTCAAATTGAAATCCTTGACGCTGAAGGCGTCATCGCAGCACCAGGTGGAAGTGAAACTTGGCATCGTGGCCTTTGATGCGGGGGCTTGTACTTCGAACGAATCCGATGCCCTATCAAATCGCATTTCTTTTTAATTCGTAACAATGCCTGAGTCAGGATACAATACATGACTCAATAAGGTTTTATCTTCATTCCATCCTGTCAAATGCTTTATCTCCTTATTTGCCTTAGCTTCGTCGTATATTTTTCAGTATTTTAACCTCACTTTACCGGTCTTGTATCCTGCCATGATAATAGGGAAAAATCAGTGCTTTGTTTTATCTAATAATAAGTAAACAACCTCATGAGCAGGTGACACGCCAAACTAGATTTTTCTTAGTATTATTAGCTCACAGCTGTCCAGCAATAAGGGTAACAGCTCGTGTTTAAGTTTCATATAAAACGACACCTGACCGTTTCGACATTGTGTCATATAGTGTTTCCTAAAGGTACGAATTCTAATATGTCAGAACGTGAAAAAATACGACGTGTGAAGAGGATCTATTAATTCCAATCCGAAAGGGATTCTCTACTAAAAATATAACCTGTTTAGATTATATGTGAGAACTGAAGAGTCTCTGGGTACAGTCCGCGTCTCAGTTAAATATATCGACAAAGCATAAGTGGGTAAAACGTCGGCATAGGTATTTATTCAGGGGATACAGAAGGATGATCTGATTGGCATATATTCTCTTTCGCACTTAAACAAAACGATTATCATGTTACTTTTATACATCACATTTGTCACATTCCAATAAAAATAGTATCAAGGATAACTCTCATTAATCTTGTGCTGTACCAACAAGAACTTTCCCGAAGGGGAAGGGGTATATTGGTTTAATCGTTTATGTTCATTTAGACCTGTCTTATATTTATTCTACGACTCCCAAACAGTGGAATCAACTACCATTCTCCGTAACCAACAATCTCTTGATGTCTTCAAAAAGCTTCTCAAAACTCACTTATTCCGTTAATAACATTGTAAAGCGCATTTGAACATGTATATGTAAAATGCGCTATATAAATACATTATTAGTAGTAGTAGTAGTATTATGATTATTATTATTATTATTATTATTATTATTCCCACCTACAACTCTCCTCCGCTCTTTTAATGGTAGTTTAATAATACAGTAATTATCCTCCCCCGTCTCTATTTCAGTTGTCAAGTGGACACAAATTATATCCATGGTTACGATCAGATTTGCGCATTGTGTCTCGAGCTACAATGTTAAAATATTTGTAAGTACCGTAGGTGGTTTTGACACAAATTCACAAATGAATCGTAACCATACCACGCCCAAATATGGCAATGGTCTACAGTTCAAATTACTCCTCCGAATACGCAATCGGTTTGACGATGAAAAGGGCATAGTGCGATCGATAATTTCCAGCGTTCTTCTTTCCATGTTTCAAGACCGAGGGCGTCGTTATAATATTTTTAATAGGAGAACGTACTAGACATTTGCCCACAGAAAAGAAAAATAATCGTAACAAGCCAAACAAATAAAAGTAGTCGACTTAATAAAGTTTCGACAAGGTTAAAATCGGTTGTTTTAACTTGCTCCTAGTACTTATGAATTTCCATGCAGACGTTATTTAAGAGAGTGTCACACATTTCAGACCCATTACCAACGCCCTGATGAAGGTCACCTTTAAAGTGGCATTAAACTGGCAGAATTTGAATTGCGCCAACTTACAGCGATTGCTAAATTAAGATTATAATTTGAAAATTAATTGCATTTTGACAAAAAGCTTGTTTGGATAACAAAAAAAATTAGCTGAGTTTGGGAGGGGGGGGGGTTATGGGGGTCCAGTTTCCCTCCATAATTCCCTGACAAGCAAAAAAAAAAAAAAAAAAAGCTCCTCATTCTAAAAGGGGGGGGGGGGCACAATCGAGAAAATGGCGGATCGTCTATGGTCAAAATGCATTCTTTTCTTCCAAAATGGGGGCACGGGCCGGAAGTGCCCACCCCCCCCCTCCGGATCCGCATGACATAACATTTACGATGATATTTTCTCCAAAGACATCATGAATGATGAGATATAACTTTTAAAACAAATCCTAGAAATTCATTTTTATTCCCAGACCTCAGGGAAACCTTTAATAGAGCTGTATCAACATGATGATGATGATACGTATCTAACAGATGAATGGCATCGAGGGACATTATTTGACAACTCCTAATGTATATACATCTAAGATCGGAGTCAAGTGTTTGAGTAAACATAACTGTGGATTCGTATTATTCAACTATTTGATACAATCTAAAGGCATGCTAAAGAAACCTGGTAGCAATACGACACACGTACGCGCGTGTATGATGGGGAGCCCTATGTCTGCGCACCTAAGGTTTCGACCTGAAACTGAACAAGAATTTCTTAAATATTCCTCTAAAGCTTAATTTTATATTATTCCTGATATTCATAAGAGTAAGTTTGCAAAAAATCTCATCTAAATTAGAACAAAAACAATGCCATTTTCACAAGAAACGGTGGCCGGGTCAACATTGAAAAAACAATGGTGCCCATTTCTGCGCGCTCATTCATTTTACACGCAGTTCTGGAGTTTTGACGTGAAAGACAACATTTTGAGGCCTGTGAATGAAATGTCTGAAATAAGACCTTTTTTCATTATTTTTGACTCGATTTTTGCATGAATACCTAGTATCGCTATGATAAAGATGAAAAGTTTGTGTTCGTCGCGTGTTTTGTTTTATTAGAATAGCGCAGTTACGCGTGTGCGCAGACTTGGGCACTCTAGCCATACATGTACTAACACACATACATCATGAAATTTTACGTCCTGGTGTTACGTAACTTTTTTTTTCACTTTAATATCACATCTTTTAATAACTGCTTTCCTCTAAGGCCAAAAAAAATGAAAATGGTGAGGTGATATTAATATCTCCTCACCGGACTGAGCACGCTTCTACCCCTAATATGAAAAGGTATAAATTAGATACACAGAACATAAATTTTGAATAAATGAGGATGGGAGAAAAAAAAATTATCATACAATTTCAAGTAAAGAATTTCATTAAGGTATGTAATAATAACAATATTCCGCTTTTTATGTATCACCTAATACATCGGCGATGTCTCTAACATGTCTAAGCGCTTTACAGATATATTATTACCCCGGTCATTGGATTCTGGCTTGCCTGAACACAATGTATGCACATTCTCCACTCCCTGGGGAGTATTCCAGCAATGGGCCGTGGCGCTCACATTGCTAAGCATCCTACCGGGTACCCATTTAGCACTTGGGTGGAGAGTGGCAAATGTAGATTAACGTCTTGCCAAAGGACGCTAGTGCTGCGGTTGGATTCGAACCCCGGACCTCGTGGTTCACATGTTTATTGGGGCTTCATGCACCGTTAGTGTCTATGTTGATAACAATATTATTTGCAATGAATGCTGAGGCTCACTTCATAACGATTTTGTCGTCCAGAAATTTTGCTACCGTATTGTAATTTCAAATTTGTCTTTCATTGTCTTTCACTGATAAACCTATATAACTTTATCTGAGTATTTATTTATTTCTGGTAATAATTTTATGAACGTATCTCGAGAGAGAAAATAGCATTGATATCAGCTGATTCCATAATCCAATTACTTTTATCATGAGGGCAGCTGATCTTCGTTTCCATTCATTCAGCTAAATCAGGATTATTGATTTCTAGATGAGTCTGGAGGTTACCGATCTTCGAGAAGAGACATAGTTCAATCATCTGATAAAAAGAAATTAGATAATATTTCAAGGCGAAAATCTTCTTGAGGTCATAAAACCAAGACAGATAATTATGAGGCGGGATGAAAGCGGTGGTCATAGAACGGAAGATATCTGGCATTTCTGGCTTGCAAACTGACATTGCCTTTGGATATTAAAGGCATATAGTTTCCACTTATCATTTAATTCCTCAGAATATGACAAGAGTCAAAATGATAAGGCATGTGATTGTGTGTCCCTATAAAATTCTGCGTGGGGGGGGGGGGGGAGAAGATGAATCTACTGCGTAAATCTTCGAAAAAATGAAAATAAAAGAAAGAAATATAATCAAGATTTCGATCTTTATATTCTCTTTTCTCTTGCCATGCCTTTAATTAGAATAAAATAATTGTGTAGCAGCTCAGAACAGAAGTTTGAAGCTGTTTCTATTCTGTTTGTGTATTTGTTTTGTAAAGTCTTATTTATAATATATGCCCAGGGATTTACATTAATACATGAATAAAACTGACATATAGACAGGTACTTACGCAATATAGATACGGTAGACATGGACATGATGCAGTTGCTAATATCATAAGTGCTGGTAGGGATTGATCATTCAAGTTTGGCTACCATGTGCTTTTCAACTCTTTATCAATTAAAATTAAAGAATTCTGACAAAGTACATGTTAGTGGCTTACCAAAACTGTTGTATGGGTTTGCAGCTCGCCATTCTGACGCCCATGCAATAAGGCCACTTCTATATCTTTGAAACGTGTATATCATCTTTAACTGGATGGCATGACGGGGCCTCCAACAAGCACAGTTTAGGGACTGTTGAATGACATTTTGAAACCTTGCCAAATAAGGTATTTTCAATGAAAGAATTCCTGATGGGAAAAACATTACCGTTTACTTTTTTTGTGTATATGTGTGTTTCTTTGGCGCTCTGGTTACTGGCACGTTATGGAATGATTTTTGGCTCAAAAATGAATTTAAGTAAGTTAGTACATCAAAACTATATAAATGAAAAAAATTATTAATCATCAAAAACATACGCCCTCAAAATTTCATAAATATTATTTTGGAGAAATTAGATTTACCTAGAAATGTGTACTAAATGGAATGAAAGATATAAGATCAATGTTTTTGTTTCAATTCTTTATGAAAAATCCTTGTAAATGAAAATGTATAGAATAAAACTGTATCGTAAAAAAATGGAACGTGCATGCAATGTAGATAAACTTACAAACTGATTTTTATGATTTTTCTTTTCATCTAAACTATTTTATTAATGATTAAAACCACACAAAACTAAAGTGGATATTATGCGCTATATATGCCTACATACTTATAATTTTCATCATAATAGGATCTATGGATTTTTATAAACATTGGTAAACCCTTCAATTACTTTATTATTTCATGACTCTCTGTGACATTAACTCTCGATTTTAAAATCATTGTGACAACTTCGAGCAAACAGTTTGCCGTTTACCTAGCCTTTTCGGTATTGTTCATCATCTTCAAAGAAAGTTTTAAGGACCTTCTACTGTTTAAGAAGAGAAGTCGTAATCAGCACATCGGGAATGTGTTTTGTACATTTCTGTTGTTTTAGTGTCATGTGCATTGAACTTAAAAGAAAAATTATTCTTGATGGTTATGTGTCAGGTGTGTATAGTGAGTCAGACTATATAGTGGTCAATCCATAGCATTCATTGTCTGCAGTCGAGAACTCTCATTGTCTGGAAAAACCCAGTTTTTAATGATTTAATGCAGTTTTTCCGTCCTAATCAAGGATGCATTTCTCACCATTTCTCGTGGAGTATTACATAATACAGCTACGAGAGGACCTGTCACGTCGATAAATGGAAAATGTAAATCTCAGTGATAAACATGATAAAGAATGTCACTGCATGCCAAGCCTGTATAAAACTCCCTCTAATGTTTGCACCTTTTAAAAATTCTAGTATGATCAATAAACATTCATACATATCAGGTATAATTCCTCTATAGTCATCATTCATGGCAATGGAGATTACTTTATCATTTAATGATGTAATACTAACATTGCAGCAGGGCTGTATATATACCTTTACCATTGACAGTGAACTACAGTAAACTGACAATCATATTGCAGAATGCATGACTATTCAAAACTGGGTGGGGATATGTAGCGATTTCAACTCTGTTCTGCATTTATTTTCTCGCTGAACTTTCTTTAAACTTGAACATTACCATCTCTAAACATTTGAACGCTACACTCTTAGAAATATTGGGCAAAATTTTACCCAAATTTTACCCAACATGAGGGTCCTTATGAGTCCGACCAACTTTTGGGTAAACTTTACCAATTTCATTCTTATTTTTGACCAATGTTGGGTAAATGCATGTAAAAGTTGAGCAAGATTTAACCAACCTATGCCCAATCTTCATTTACCCAGTGGCATTTACCCAACATTTCTAAGAGTGTATTGAACATCTATAAAAAAAAATTGAACTCTCTTGAAACCAAATTGTCAATTTTGATTTTGAAAGCGTGCAACATGGTGATACGAGCCATACGAGTGGGCTTAAAGTTGAACTCTAAAGCACTTCTTTTAATCAGACTTTGTCTCGAAATAGAAGAAAAATATCCAAGTCCGAGAAAAGTTTAAGAATTACTTAGCTCTCTGGAGAGAAATGAGATACTTTAAAGGACTTTTCGATAAAGTTTCTGGCACACTGGAAGTGGAAATGACTTTTCATCAGAAAATTGCTCGTCATCGTTCACGTTTTAAGTTCAGTCCAAGATTTTTTGATAAATAATGTAAATTTCAGGTACTCTCTCCTTCCACATCGACTGACGCACGTTGCTTCTTGCCACTGACTCAATTATATCGTCTGGAGAAGATTAAAGTTTGAAGCTTTCAGACATCTATTAAATGCGTTTCCATCCCGTTCCACCTTTGCCAAAGTTTCAGTGGATAGTTACAATTGGGTGATTGATGGAGAAACTTTGAATTCAGCAAATTTGTCAATACTTTTCTTTAACGCGATTCGCATTTGTGCAAACTTCTGTCAAGCTGTTCGTCCGATCCATAACGGGCGTATCGAAAGTCGTCGGTTGTCAGGGCAACGTCTGTCTGCAAACTATATATATTCGCTACTCTCTTTCGTGTTTTTTGTCTTTCACTTCTATCTTTTCTCCATATTTTGATTTATTTCAAATGAATTCGTTTCAGATGATCCATTAAGGCTTAGTCACTTCATTAATATTTCAATCACGTTTTGATTCTTCCTTCTGCCTTCGTCCCGCTCTCCTCTCAGTCATTTCATATTCCTCTCCTTTTTCCAATTATAAATGGAGGACCTAATTATTTCATCATTACTTTAATTTCATCGATGCGTCGAGAGGAAACGTCTATGTTTCTCTACATAACTTTGAATTTTCCATGCATTTATTTCCGTCTTGTCTGCCCAAGTCTTGTGTTCGTCTGTGAAGATCTTGAAGACCTCTGTCCTCTGTCCTCTGTCTGTCTGTATGTTTGGCTGTCCTCTCTCTCTCTCTCTCTCTCTCTCTCCATATACCATTACTAACATTCCCTGGTTTCTCTATTCCTTCCAGCTCTGTCCTGTCTTCAGATCACAGCTGTTTAATCTGTTAGTACCTCGCTAGCCGAGGACAGACCATTCTCCTTCCTTGTCCGAGTGCTACCCCTTGCGTTTTAAGGGTGACTTCATTTCCTTGCAGCTATAGCGAACAGACCTATGCGACATCCATACCGATTTCATATCTGTGTATGATCCATTCTTATTGTCGATACTGATGGTTGGATGATTCCCAAATTGGAGTGGAAAAAAAGAATAGATGAACAAGGAATTGAATAAGCCATATAATAACATTACTGCTTACGCGACAATAGAGTATCATAGTTAAGCCGGAAATTTGGCTCTTGCTTGATTGGTAAATTTGAAGATTATTATGGTTTATTTTCGTACCTTGTCTAACAAATCATCCTATTTTGTTAAAATCGTTGCGATTTTCCTTTTTAAAAGATTTTATGTACAATCAGTTCCCGCTCTGGGATATGATTTATCGTCTAATAATTTCTGCACACGTTGCATACCCCCACATCGTTAGGCCTATAATACTGCTGAAAATACAAAATCCCCGCACCCTTCAGGTTATTTTTTGGTATGGTTAGAAATGATATTTCTACAGCAGTCTGTCATAACCGCCCACCACAACAATCTGTTCTTAGTTCTGCCACACTGAACACCACAATTTTATTTTCAAGATGCGGTTGAAGGAAGCATTATTACTTGCGTATTAATGAATGAATGACTCATTTTACTACTCAACACCACAAAAAATGTTATATTTTCATTTATATTTCATTATACTATTTCCAACCACTCCATCCCCTCTATCTCCATCTCGCTGTAACTGGGTAAGTGTGCTTTCTCAAAATGCACTGCCAGGTTGTAGAAAATATGGAATGTCAAAACGTATTTCAAAATAATTACTGGAATACTCGAACAACTGTGTTTACTTTGTAGTAAGATGTTAATGTTGATATAGCTTTCCTTACCACCATATAATTATATGACTATTATATAAGGAAATCAACCATTTCATTTGAAAGCAACTGTCGAGTCAAACTGGCAACGTCCCTGGCTCGTGCAGAAAGGACGTTTTTCTTTATTGAATCAGACAGATGCGTGGTTTAATAAGATGACGTTTCATGTTCTGAATAGATTGATACTGGAGGCTATGCAGTGTCGAGTGATTAGGAGGTGGTTCAAATAAACAACATCATAACCAATATGGCAGTTTTATTCTTTTGCACAGATCACAAATAATATATCAAAAGTTAAATTCTTGTTTTCTTTCCATTTCAGTCGGAAACTAGTATGGTAATGTATTGATATATACGCATCATTCATGACATCACCACGGCATCATCTGATCATGTTTGGTTATTAGTCATTCTGCCTTTCTGGCTTGCTTAGTCAGAGTTGCAACACTTTTCAGAGCTCTTGTCTGGTACTCATAAAAATTAAGACACAAATAAACATTTGATTTTTTTTTTTTCTGAAATAAGAGCATTTATCTCTTAACCACTAGAATGTGGTAGATCATGCATACTGTGCACCCCTATACGCTTGATACGTGTCGCTATGTCATGAATGACGAAACACGAAATTTGATCCGGATGAGGCATGTTAAGGAGAACGAAGGGTTGGATTCTGGGAGAAAGCAGCCTCCTTCTCTTCAGTCGTTCCTCAATGTTTATTCGGTATGAAGGAGAGAGGATGGCGAATGGGGGTAGGTGGGCATTGTATTGAGAACGGATGCTACAGGGCGGCTCACAAAATTTGGCGCAAGTGGAGGTAAAGGGGAGAAGTAATAGAAGGACCGGAATGGGAAGAGCCAACAATAACATGGATGTACTGACATCGGTAGTATATCTGTGATAATAAGTACCTCTTATTGAACGAGGCAGTTATGGAATATAAATTACGTAGTTGAATTTCTTTAATGACATTATCTACTGAACAATACCTACTTGTGTTTCATTACAGTGGGCCAAATCCTTTAGATTATGCAGTGATTGAGGGATTAATATATTGCGGTTTTAGTCATGATTTTATGTTTAATAACGTCTGTAAGCAACAATGACTACCCCGTATTATTATCTCGATATGTTTTTGTTATTTCGGGTGCATGTGGTATCAATTGTCGCGTGCCAAATTAAATCACAGGCTGATTATCGAAATTATTGAGGATGTTCTTTTTTCTGCACTTTCAACCTTCCCTTTGAACTTGAATCGTAATAATTCAATAAAAAAAAACATGGTTCGGAGTATACGAGCCGGATGATAAAAAAATGTTTGTGTAGAGTCCACGAGTGTCGCGCTTCAGTCTGACGGCGCGTGTCGATATCAAGCTGAGGCGCGCGCTGTGCGAATTATTGCACGGTGGCCGTCCATAATACAAACAAGGTCAGGTAGCTACAATTACACATGGAAGAATGAAAAACATACTGCACTATATGTGGAACAAATAGTATTATTTCGTCGGGCCGCGCCTTCGTCAAAAGTTTGCAATTCAGTATACACTTTTAGGTGCAGTGAGTATATCCATGTGGGAAAAGTGACCATCTTCATGAGCAACATAAGTCATTCGTTTTCATCTTTCTCATAAACCCAACTACAAACTTACCACGACCGACCCCCCCCCCCCCCACACTCTCTCTCTCTCTTTTTTTTTCTCTCTCTCTCTTATTCTCTCTCACTCTCACTCTCCCATGCCTCTATTTCATGTTAAAAAAATCTTATACTATTCAAGGGTTAAGTTAAAAATACATCGAGTATAATATTAATTTAAAAAGGATGAGTTGGAAGAAAGGAGGAAAACTGTAGAAATCGAAAAACCATTTTACAGCCAGAAAGCATTTCCAGTCTCGCTTTGAATGAGTTTCCACATCCAAATAAAAACGTGATTTATTGAGACTGGAAATATCAAGGCCAGCACTCTCATTCAAATTAACAATCCATCAAGTTTGAATAATATCACATTTATCAGTACACATAAATATTGCAGAGAAGATAAGGGAGAAATCTGAAGAAAAATATATGTCAAAATTTATTCAAACGATAATGAGTTCAGCATGACACTACTTCAATCTAGATTATTCCATTTCTTAATTACTTTTTTATCAAAGTACTCAATGCAGCAATAAATGCAGTGGTGGGAAATGGTATGCGTTACTAATAAATAATTCAGCTTCTTTTCGAGTGCTTTGTAAGGAAAATGGAAAATATCATCACCTTTCATCATTTTCAAATACACTTCATATCCTGGTTGCATATTACCATGTTAAAAAGTCATAAATTCCTCACAAAATGACCTTGGTAAATTGTACACTTTTGCAGGGACAGCAGAACTTTTCAGACTTTAGATTACAATGATGAAAATGTGCTTTCAATAGTCGAGTTTTGAACGGAAACTGTTTTCATCAAAATCTATTTATATTTTAAAATTTTACAAGAAATCTTAATCATAGGCTTATTGAAAAATGTTTTGTATCAAATTCAAAGTAAAAGAATCCTTGTACAAGATATGATTCTACAGGTAGACTTTATACACAAGATGAATCTATCCCCAAAACACTAGTTTATATTCGTCCCCACAGGTTAAATTGATCTGCTCACCAGAGTGAAAATATGGGATAAAATCAAATATAGTATCAAGATCATTTACATGGTTTCGGGCTGGGTTCATTGAGTTCATCAGACATCGGTATACAACTAGTTTTCTTGAACATCAAAGCACTTCCTGGTCATGCTGGTAGACCACAGAAACACAAATGATTTTCAGTTGTGATGATCTCGAGCTGGTATCCGAATCTATGTTTTGGTGATTGTGTGGGTTAATACAAGGTCACACATTTCAGAATTGCGGTCGATTCGCTCACCATCAACTGTCGCTAATACACAGGTATACAGAGAAATGAAAGTATATATCAGTTTATTCCCTCCTTAACCAGCCGGAATTGTATTTGGTTACTTAGGTTTCTGGGAAATTACATTACTTTCGGTCAGACAAAAATATCATATGACTCTAAAATTGCTCAGAGCTATATGATATGTAGAATATTGGAGGAAATGGCTACGTGTTGATACTGAAATATGTTCAGGAATGTATGAATAGAATATCAGGATCATTTTCACTTGGATGAGAATGCATTCCATTTTTAAAGTAAGCAGATTTGTATAATGTTGTCTGGCATACTGATGCTTAGAATGTAGCTTCATCACTTTCATGAATGGTCCGTTTTCAACACAACCTCATGTAACGTCTGAAAGGTTGTTTTATTTTAAATAGTTAAATTAAACATTAAAAGAAACTAATATTTCGGAGTCCCTTATTGCGAGTATAAAGAAAACTGTTAACCTTGAAACATTTTCAAGAGATGTTTTTACTAATATAGTACTCGGGACCTAAGCTGTGGAATGCTATCCCTGACACAATAAAATTCTCCGCATCTCTCGCCAGCTTCTCAAGAAGGATAAAAAAACATTTAACTTCATCTTACAAATAATATGGTTTAAGATTCTTCTTAACCCTCCATTGGGTCTACTTTCTCCTTCTCCTCTCTCTGCTTCTTTGTGAATACATCTTTTATCCGTACTCATTGTATGTTGCACCTTCATCCTTCCCCCTTTTCCCTCTTTTTTTCTCTCTTTCCTTTTATCTTTTTTCCCTCCAATTAAGCTCAGCGGTTAAGGAATGTTATCTTTTCTTTTCTTTTTTTGTATGTAGTTATTGTCTTTTTATATATTTATTATGTAATATTATGTATTATGTTACTAAGGGCACCCTCGCCACAAGCTTTTGCTTTTAGAGGTGTGTCCTCCAACTATGTATGTACTGTATGAATGTGTATTAAGTCGTATTTTTTGTTAAAAAACATTATTACTTTGTACACTTATATTGAAAATTTGGAAATAAATGTTTAGAAATTGATTGAATTGAAATATGATGTGCACGTGAGACACATACCCCTTTCATTAAAGCCCAATTATCCCAATCTTCTGCTAGGCAATATCATTAGACGTAATTATACATAACACGAGAGCAGTAAGTCAAAACGGAAAACAACTTGTCTCCTTGCGGAAAACAAAGTGTTTTGTCTTATATATACACTGGCGTAGACAGGGGGGCACAAGGGGGCCATGGCCCTCCTATTCAGCCACTAAAAAAAAAAAAAAAAAAAAAGAGCGAGAGCGAAAAAGCGGGGGAAGTGAGAGAAAAAGACCTACAAAGGCGTTACAAACCGTTATCTTTCTCTCAAATTTTGCTAAAACGTCAGTTTTCGCGCTTCGCGCGGGAAGGGGGAAATAACTCTCCTCTCCCTGCACCCACTGTTACATACAGTGAAATGTTGAGTCCACATAATTGAAAAGCAGTCCAGGCGTTGAACTATAACTGTCCGCCTAAAGAAATTGATTGCTACTAGCCGTTTTCTTTCTCTCAGATTTGCTAAAACGTCAGAGCTTTCGCGCTTCGCGAGGGAAGGGGGAAATCCTCCTCCATGCACCCATCCCTATTACAGTGCAGTATTACGTCGAAAATAACTGAAAAGCAGCCAGGGCATCAAAATAGCTTTCCGCCTAAAAAAATTGTTACGAGCCGTTATCTTTCTCTCAAATTTGCTGTAAAAACGTAGAGCTTTCGCGCTTTGCGCGGGAGGGGGGAAATTCCCCCTCCCTGCATCCACCCCTGTTACATACAGTGCAATATTACGTCCAAGTAATTGAAAAGCAGTCGGGACGTCGAACTATAACTTTCCGCCTACAAGTTTGTTTGCTATATACAAGCCGTTATCTTTCTCTCACAGTTGCTAAAACAGCCAGGGCGTCGAACTAAGTTTCCGCCTAAAAAAAAAAAGTATTACGAGCCGTTATCTTTCTCTCAAATTTGCTATAAAAACGTCAGAGCTTTCGCGCTTTGCGCGGGAGGGGGGAAACTCCCCCTCCCTGCACCCACCCCTGTTACATACAATGCAGTAACTGCGTCCAAATAACTGAAAAGCAGCCAGGGCGTCGAACTAACTTTCCGCCTAAAAAAAAGTGTTACGAGCCGTTAACTTCTCTCAAATTTGCTATAAAACGTCAGAGCTTTCGCGCCTATATTATTATTATGGCCTGTATTATCATCCCCCAATATTTTTGGATAAAATGAATAACAATTATGATCATTAACTTAAAACTAATAATTATCCAATCTTATTATGTTTCACCTTGAAATACCATCACATTCTTTAATTATTAGAAGTAAGGAAATAAGAAATGCCATAATTTCAATGCGTAAATATGGAAGAAAATTCGTTCGCTCGCATTGTCATGCTCAATTGAGGGTTTCCGTCCATTAGAGGAGATCCGTGCATTCATTCTATTCATTAAAAAAACATTTTGGGATGCTTTAAAATGGAAGTTTTATAGACAGATTTTCGAAAAAGTCCCTGGTGTGGGAGGAGGGATACCCCCTCCCACACCCTCCCCCGCTCGGTCGCTTCGCTCAGTGGCGTATCTAGGGGAGGGGGGGGGAAGAAAAATCATAATCTTTATACGGATTACGCACCCCAAAATCCGCATGCAGGTTAATGCACTAGCAATATAGTTTTTGGAGGTTTGAAATGCGAAAATTTTCGAAAGCTCGGTCGCTTTGCTCCCTCGCATAATTATTATCTTTCAGGATCTCGTAATTTCTTAATAGCTTAAAGTGTTCAAAATTTGAAAAAATAAAGATGTAATTTCTTTGCTCGCTATATCATGTATGTGTCATATGACTCCTGCTAAATATTGCGCCCCCGATGTAGGATGAAGTGAATAAACAGCATTTGCAAAGGTTCAACTTTTGAAAGAAATCTCAACTTGAGGTATAGCCTTGCTGAATTTCTCGACTCCTTCTCAAGCCTTTGCTCCTTCGCTGACGAAGATAATGCTGGGCACTCTGGGGGGGGGGGGGGGGGGGACTTCATTTTTTGACCCGGGTCCCATAATCCCTAGTATCATGAACACGGATCGACACCCCGGTGGCCCTCCCTATTGAAAAATCCTGGCTACGCCTGTGTATATAAATATCACAGCACGTCTATTTCAGCTGTGGACTAGGTAGGAGCTTCGAGCAGACTTCCCAGTCAATAACAAGGTCATTCGTAGAAAAATTAAATTACAATTCTTGCCCATTTGTCATCATTTTCACACCTTCACTTCAGTAACAGGTCTGCGAACATGTCACCGAAAACGGAACTCTGTTCACTAAATCTAGATCAAAATCTCCGTTCGTCCGTCTATACGATAGACGTCTCTTCTAAGATAATCTTTATTTTAGTCCATAATTGGCGAAACGGTGAATTATGGAGCTGTCTGAAATGTCTTTAGCCTTTCTCCTTGATTGGAGATGACACGGTCTCGTGCAATGAAGCAAGGTCGATGTCCAAAAAACTTTCAACTCTTTTTTTATCATTATTATTTCTAGAGAGGTTTACTCACAGTAATAACTTTTCACGTTTCAGTGATAACAGTTAATTTTGTGCCAATTACAAAAAATAACCCTTTACCCTACAAAGGTAGAATAATCAATCCCCCCCCCCCCCTCCCGCCCCTAGAAAAAAAAGAGAGAAAAGGCAGAAGAAAACCAAAAGCATAAGCCCAACATTCTTATTTCATACTTTGTACCAGTACGGAACTACTTGTTTTCACAATTTTAGTTCTGCTCAGAACATGAGTCTATCGTTCAAACTTTGGAAAGCCATAAGGAAAACACATTACTTTACGTTGTACCCCTGTACCTCTGGTAGTGGTAAAGTTTTAAGGAAATCCATTGTTGTAAAGAATTATTCGTTACCATGTTTGACAAAGTCGGCACAATGTTTCAGACACCTGAAAAGCCGAACTTCGCTTCCTCTACGTCATCAACGTGATTTGGTCTGCTGCCAGAACTCATATATGAAACCAAACGCTTCCCGTTTCCATGGCAACATTCCTCTATGCCTGGCAAGTTACAGTTACAACTGTTGGTTTCAATCCTGTTAGTCGAAAATATGTCACCTGTTGGACAGCACACTTTGGGGGATAGATTCAATTTATCAGAGTAAAATGGAATAAATTGTCTTGTTTTAAGGCTTAATTGTTTTACGTCTCAAGGAAAAGTGTATGGAAGGCTAGCGTAGGCCATCAATACCATAATTGCTTAACTTTATTTACGCCTATTCATCAGTTGACAGAAAAGGCCCTATTATTTTAAAAACTGGCATAATTGGTTTCATAAAAAATAAAAAGTTCATTCGTGAAGCTTCACTTACGTTATGAATGGTAAAAGTTATGTCTTGGTGATATGACAGCAACACTTTACACCCACCCCAACTCCCCACCCCCTCCCTGCATCGTTATTTGCAAACTAAGATATCATAATGACTTTACCTTCGTCCTGGGTCAATAATAAAAAGATTATTTACATTTGCCTGGCTACATGAAACTGATATCGAATTTTGGAAATTCGGCTTCACTTCATAGTTTGGCAATCATTCTCTCGACTCGACAATACCCCAGGCAATTCAATTAGCACAAATATCATAACTCAGAGGCCAACAAAAATACTCAATAACATTGTGAGTTTGTGACAATCCTTCTGAATTCATATAACGATACAGTAATCCGATTTCTTTATTAGGCTACTTGTATTTTTGTTGCGTGACTGGCTCATTTATTGTGCTACTTTCTTTTCAATAGATCTTTTATTCTGGTGTAGACGAAAATGTCACCTCGAAAAAACACCTCATTATTCGCGGACGAGTTTTTGTGAATGGTGCTTAGGGTAGACAAGGTGGACGACAGCTTATTCAAGACATCACATTTGACAAGGGCATGAGAAGAAAAATTCGTATGTGGGCCTTCATTGCAATGTGGGACTGTTTAAACCATGTTGCTGAAGGGGTCCAGTCTTTCATTCTTCTTGAAGTGAACCGCCTGATGCCCGACAATCAGCGGACGAGGTTTTTAAGGCAAGCTTAAATCACGCGAATTTAGATGTATTTCGATGTGTAAACATATCAGTTCTGTATTAACTCAACTTGTATGGGAAAATATTGTTATCACTGCCAAATCGATGGCACATTAAGGCGCCAGATTTTAAGATACAACAAGGTGATTAAGACTTGAATAGGGTAAACTAGAGTAGATTTGGATTCAAAAGAAACATTTATTGAATTTCACAAGGGACATTTGCTTTATATTCTATGAATGGCCACGCGGCCTTGATATTGAAGAGACGATTGGCCTATTTATCATTCTTCTTTATAAGTCATTGGGTTAGCGGCATAATTCTCTTTCTTAGCGTGTTTACTCCCTTCCAAATACTGTTCGTCAGTTTATCACTGGCGTAGCCAGACTTGTTGAACAAGGGGATGGCCTCCAAACACCAGGTGTAGGGTTAGGGTTAAGATCTTGAACCCTAGATTCCGTGGATGAGCTTTCTTCTTTAGCGGATGAACAGGGGGCCATGCTCCCTTTGTGCCCCTGGCTATATGCTGTTTGTAACATATTAACGAAATAAGAAGGGGGGAAAGAATGCCGTGCCGAAAGTGTTTTAAAGTACCACAACGGTGAGCAAACTTTATAAGTGCAAAATAGTCTGACCAAGGATTTAGTGCTCTGATAACTCTATGGTCTGGGAAAATACATTAAATACATGTAAATACATTTCCCTGGTCTGGCATAGTTATCGTATTTTGTAGAAGTGTTTCTTATAAGTCAAAATAAAATAAAATTAAGATGAGAGCACTTGCAAGGACATATCCAAAACAAGTCGCTACAAACAAAGTCAGACTAAAGGTACTTTGACTCCGAGCATTGTGACTAAATCAATCAAAATATATCTACTCCCTTTGGTAAATTTTAAAAATCCCATCCATTATCTAATCTGGAAAATACATTTCGTTCCATTGAATAGGAATGAAATTTGTTTGACAGTTCTTTCATTCCGTTGCAATAGTGAATGATTGTGTTAAGGCTTAGTACGATTATCAGGTAAACATTTTTGGAGGACAATTATCATGCTAGCGTGTCGCGCCGACCCTGGAAGGGTCCCAGTTAGACCCACGGGCAAATGAAGCATACTCATAACAGACAAAACATTATTTTAACCAAACAAACATATTCATTCCCCCATATGCTATTACCTCCCCCCCCCCCCCCCCCCCCACTACCCACCCTCTTTGTGTGATATATATTCCTTCATTGCTCAAATGTTGTTCTTTGCGACTTGATTGTCGTGATATCAGGCATATTCCTTGTTAACCATGAACAATTATTAATATTTTTTTTGTATCATTCGCTACCATGGCATTTGCTCTTCAGCAAATCCCTTACGCACTTGAATCTTCAAGCCATCCTCTAGTATCTTACTGGTTTTACTAATACATGTATATTCATTCATTTCCTGTTAAAAAAAAACAAAGAAAAGTGGTGACGATCATCGTTTTCCACTATACAAAGATTATTTTGACTAGAAACCAGCATAGCTTCGTGTGCAGTAATTTATTGGAATCTTGAGGTACCTGAAATCGTGACCAAGCAACAAGAATCGGACTCGTATTTTGACACCTACACTGAATAGAAAAGCTGCGTGATACTTCCTTTGTAACTTTTCAAAGAAGTGTCAATGTAAACGATCCCATTCTTCTTTCTCAAACATCAAGCCTTTAACAAAACTTCGTATCTGGCCAAATGTATTGAGTTATCATGAGAGTTTCACTATCTATTTCTCGCTCGTACTGTATCTTGACTGATCTTGAAGGACTCACAGGATTATAACGATCCCACTTGCAGCAAACATAAGGTACTTAGCGTGAAGATAATACTATACATAGGGAGATCAACATATTTATAGGGAAATGAATTCAGCCGCGCCCCCACCCACCCCCTTGAAATGAAAAAGCCATCCACCATCTTTTCTACGCTACCCAGGAAAGGTTTTCAAACACTTCGACCTCTCCTTCTTCAGACAACTCTGGAGCGGCATATGGTATATTTTTTAATGCATCTTCTTGTATTATCATGTTATGTCTGCCATAACTATGATCTTTGCAAGCCAAAACTTTCTTTGCTTATGCCTCTAAGTATAAGACTAAAGGAAATATTGTATGTATAGTACGCGCTGTGATTGGTTAGATTCGCATCACGTGACGTGCAAAAATTGTTATAGTGCACAATCGTGCACTATAACTTTGATTAATACGCAATATATAACAGTCACATATCTAGGGGTCTATTTACTATAACAATTAGTGCATGTTCTATTCATGCACCATTACCGGACTATATGAACTCCAAATACTAAATCATCCCTCGTGCACGTCTATTTCAGCTTGG
The DNA here is from genome assembly GCA_025617745.1 of Heliocidaris erythrogramma. Taxonomy (NCBI): domain Eukaryota; kingdom Metazoa; phylum Echinodermata; class Echinoidea; order Camarodonta; family Echinometridae; genus Heliocidaris; species Heliocidaris erythrogramma. Next base: position 13,637,821 of record CM046855.1, on the reverse strand, counting down.
CCTGCGGCCTCGGTGAAACAAAACTGCACTCGGGATAATTTAGCACTTGTCCTGCACATAATCCAGTATAGTGCATGATAGACCATGCACTATTTATTTACTATTTCTATGCATGAATGTTGCATGGACATTACAAACGAAAGATAAACAATATCGACAAGAGGGTGTATGGAAACATATTAACTTAATGTATGCGGATAAGGTAATGGATTCATATCCCAATCACCAGGCTTTCGTCCTTAAACCCAAAAGTCTGTTCTATTTGTCAGTACCCAGCCACAACATTCACCGTGCATGAGGCCTCTGTTGCCTTTCACATGAGTGTGTTTGCCATGACAGCAAGCAATCTGGTGAATTATTCAATGGTATACTAAACTGGGCAGAACAAGAGGTGTGACTGTTCTTACTCCGAAATAGTACCACTCTTGTTTATAAGCCCATCATTTACACAATATTCCTTGAAACAACCTTCATAGAGATTATCTGTCGACAGTTAAAGTGTTGCAAGTAGAATGAACATTAAATCCATAAAAATTATTCAGAAGTATTTGGTTAGAACCTTATAAAACTTTAAGCCCCCACCCCCTCCTATAATTTTGATAGATATGTTGGGAAATATTCCTTGCTAAGTTTATTTTGACGGTATTTCAACTTTTTTTTTAAAGTCTGCGGTGACATTATTTTACGTGATTTGAATCGTTTTTTAAAATGAAATTTTACTGGACTAATGACATTTCGTCTCATGATGTCTACTTTAAAAGTTGATTTAATGACTCTAATAATTTGAAATAATCTACACTGGAAACATAATACCGAGTTATTACCCCTATTAAAACGTTGTGAGCAGGATTCTAGTTTTTGGATAGCAGAATTAGACATTTATACATTTCTTTTCACCCCCTCTCTCTCTCTCTCTCTCTCTCTGTATCTCTCTTTCATTATCCCCTTCTCTCTCTCTCTCTCTCTCTCTTTCTTCCCTGCATTATATAGGTCCTCCCAATTTGCACTCTTCCATTAAAAAATATCTTGGCCCAACATGAATATCCCAGGTCCTTAGCATTTAAATCATGACCACCAGAAACGGTTTATTCTCAATAAATATCCCCACCACGAGACATGGCTATCATGTTCTCTGCTCTATCATGCTCATAATGACGATATTACCTGTCAATCACACAGAAAGGAAACAGTATTGGTTTGGGCTTGTTCTTTATGAGATCTTAGGAAATTTATGAGACCGACATGAGCTGAGCGGCAGCATGTCGTGGTCATGACTCACCCCGTAATGACACGGTTGGCGGGATACACGTATCGGTATGTCGTCTGCCTGGTCGTTCCCGATGTCTGGTACCGCATGGACAACGCTAGCTGGAAACAGGCGAGTAGGGCCATCACGGCCCACGAGTACCTCGACCTCATCTCGATAGAGAACTACGAATCAATGCCCCCGGCTTGATATGAAGAATGAATGAGTTCGTTTACCACATAAACCAGCGACCTTAACCAAGCATCGATGAGATTCTTCTCAGATCCAGGAGAGATTTGCGAATTTCTTTTAATTTTGAAGTAGACTTGGCGTCGTCACCTGTCTGACTTGTCAGTAGTAGTGATTCTAAATAAGTTGGTAAGCTCGCTGAGGTTCCACCTTTGCCTCCCTTGATCTTTACATTCTTCCGAGTACGGGAGGGTTAATGACCGACGTCACTGAATTCAGAGGTGAAGATAGAGGAAGATGAGGAAGATCAACAATCTACCCTAAAATAAATCTCAGAAAGAGTTGATAAACTTAAAACAAAAAATCCTACTCAGTTTTCAAATATTACTCCTATATCAGACGACGATTAACTCGGTAAAAAGTTGAGAGAACTCCTGAAACATGGTGAACTAAACGAAGTCTGCAAACTCATGAAGAACCTCTCTGGACAAATCTGTTGGCTAATCCTTCCCACTGGATGTACGTCCGTGCACTAAGAACTCCTGACGAACTACTGAAGGCATCCGTAGACTACAAACCACTACGCCCCAATGTCACTCAGAGTTCATTTCATCATCATACGCAAATCAAAAAGACATAATCAAATCCAGATGGACGGATCGGTGATGGGCCTAAATAGCTGATATAATGAAGAGCTGATAGAGAGGGAGAGGGGTAGGATGATGGAAGAGAGACGGTGTTGCCCCAACCTTATTCGCGACCTGATATGATCGTGACTGTGAAAATTATTTTTAAACCGAACCTAGCGGTACAGTAGGAGTAGCGACCGAACGATCACCGTCGCTCATTCATTCATTCATCACACCCCGCACTGACAAACGAGGGCGGTAATTGGACGATATGTTACGAATGTGTTGCGTGTTGGCAAAGTTAGGGCCATTCACTTCATATCTCCATCTCTCCCTCTCTCCCTCTCTCTCTCTCTCTCACTCTCTCTATCTTTCTCTCTCTCTCTCTCACCCTCTCTCTCTCTCTCTCTGTATATCTGCCCCATTTCTCTCTATCTCACTCTCCCTCTAAAAATTAAACAATATTATTGTTTTACTTTTCCACCAACTCACTCCCTCTATACTTCCAACTTTTCAATAAGTGTCATGGGAGAAGCTCCATGCATGTACCTCACCCACTCTTCCCGACCACACCCCATGCTACACCCCTAATCCGTCCATCACTTGTTGTTCGTCATTTCTATTTTTGCGTACTTCTTTTTTTTCCGGGAATGACCACAACTGGGTCAAAGTAAAAAAAAAAATAAATAAATAAAATTATTGTTACTGCGGTCTTTTTCTTTATTGTTGACCTCCCTGGACATCTTCCCCTTTTACTTATTCTTTCTCTCTCCTGTTTTCTGACTATATCTGTCTGTCTCTCTCTGTCTCTCTCACTCACTCCTCCTCCCCCTCTCTCTTCTACCGAAACAAAAGCAAAGAATCTCTTTAAAATATGTTTTTCAAGACAGGGATTTTTCATACTGCAAAGGAAAGAAAACATCTAAATCTATAGCTTCTAATTTCAAATAATAGCATTTTCAAATTTATTACTCTTACAAATCTGTTTATCTTAACACTTTCCGAACATTACAAAATCTTAATCAATTTTCTTAGTTTTTATTCCGTAACCGAACGACTGATTCATTCTTTTTATATGCATGTACATCCATCACCAGATATTCAGAATTAGTAGATTTTTCGTAATTGTAATTATTGTGTTTGAATCATCACAAAAACTTCGTATGTTCTTATCAAAATAACATTTTCTGAAAGGAAAAATATATATAGAATTTGCTGTATGGGAGCATTGTGAACCTAATACTAAATCCCGTGAAGTCTCAATGTGTTTCACCCGCAGAGTCAAAGACTTTTAAAAGACGTTTGTTATATTATGAAGTTCATCATTTAAAAGAAAACTCGAAATATTTCTCGCACTGCCAGGTTGGACAATAGCAATTGTGTGTATATCTAATAACAATTTTTAAAAAAATGACAACGTACAGTTATTACCTATATCTACACGTAAAAATCAAAGACATTAAAAGAAAATGTGGCATGATGGGAAAATGAGAAGCACAGACACTTTACAAATCCTGTCAAAAGATGGCGCCATTAGGCGCTTCAGTTTACTGTCACTTTAAATGATACAAGAACGAACCAGCGCCACAATTATTTTGTGGTTTCTGACTCCAAAGCAGTCATATTAAGCCACCACCGACATCAAACAACTCGCTCTTGATGACGGCCTTCTGCGTTCACAAATTTGTTAATTGTAAAATGTTAATTTCCCATACATATTTCCTTTGTATTTAGAAGTAAATTTTAGATTTTTCTTCTTATTAATAATAATATTATAATAATAATATTATATAATTTTGTATCATGCTATTGAACGCAGACATAAAATCAATCAAATAACAGACAAAAAACATTTCCCTAAAATCATATTCTTTTAGAGATTTTAGAGATATCCTTTAAGATTCTCCGACTCAAGCTTTAAAACCAGCTATCATGAAATTTAAAGATAAGAAACCTAAAACTATGAAGAGCATAAAAAATATAACACATTGTGGAATAAAGTTACGATAAAACATGTTTGCATAATCATAAAACAAGTTCGTTAATTACCTGCCAACCGCAACAAGGCTAAATAAATTCACTTGTTCTTACTTGATTTAATTCGTTGTTCTAAATGATTACTTAACCATTACTTCGTGTGATGAATCTTTTTTTTTTTAATTAAAATCTGTTTTTTACTAGGAAGATGATAAGAATTTATTTCGTGACTGATAAATTATATAGGCCTATACATGTATTTTGTATTTCACAAAACATTAAAATTTGCTTAACTTTTATGTTCTGATACCTTATACAGAATCACAACTTTGTATGTTGTGTACAAAGTCAATAGTTACATATTGCATAAAGAGTTGTGTCGTGGGCTTACTGGCCACGACTGAACCCATCATGTGTCCTTATTTTTCTTTTGGTTATCGGGTTTTGTTCTTGGGGTCGTCCTCTGACGTAATACGAAAACGCTCCTCGACACGGAGAAAGATGCCGCCGTCTGGTTCAGAGTGTTAACAGAACCAAACTTCACAGGGATCTAGAAAATGAGAAGGAAAAAAATTATCTTTAAACAGCAGTATGACAGCAACAGTGCAGTGTCATTCCTCCGAATACCACGGCTGCACCAATGAGACCAACATCAGACCAACAACAGACCGAGAGAGAGAGAGATAAAACACGATAAGAACTACTTTCGAAAAATAAACTCAAGGGCAATTTCAAAGGCCTATTGTACTGCCCATAGAAATCAGGTTCGGATTATGTAATACACCATTAATGTTAGCACATTTCTAAAGGTGATAGACAGGGCTATTGAAATTGTCTTGAGTTTATTTTTCGAAAGTAGTTTTTATCGTGTTAATATCACCCCGAGAATGGCAAATGACTTCGTAGGCCCGGCGGCCTGGCGGCACATTGCAAATATTGATTACATTAAGTGGAATACTCCGCATAGAGCTAGAAAAAGTTCGGCAACTCAGATATACTGCTCTTCCTCATCCCACATCAAGGGAAGATTCCGCCCACGTTTATCAATTTCTTAATACTTTACTGCATTCTCGAGAAATATCACTGAATGATGATTAGGTTAGATTTATATAATTCGGTGGAAAACACTCTTACTGTTTCAGAATATTTGTTTATTGTAAACTTGTCTTATCATCTTACATCTGTTTTAGGACCTGGCACGAAGCGGAATTTCTGGAGAATGCGAACAAGGGCCATTTTGACCTCCATCAATGCGAAACGCATCCCGATACAGTTCCGTGGTCCAGCACTAAATGGAATCCAAGCCAACGGATGACGAGCTGCACGATTCTCCTCTGTGAACCTACAACCAGGTTAAAAAATAAACAAAAACAAACAAATTAACATAATAACGAGCAGACGTTTCCTTTTTAAATAATTTACATGTAATTGCAGTGTTCGACATGAATTTACCTCTCTCTATCATAGTGAAAATCTCACAAGCGAAACAGATATAAACAGTCATACTTTTGATTAATTTCATCAAGGAACCCGTGGACGGTTTTAATCTTGGGCCAAAACACAGTTTAGATTAAAAATATGTGATACTCATTTCATTATTATTTAACAATAGCAAGTCATGGAATGGGTAAGTGAATAACAGAGAAAAGAGGGCGCTCTATAATCAAATGGATTTTGCACGTTCAGTGACTGTTCTATACCTCAAGTCAGTTTCCATAATTATGATTAAAAACTTTTTAATGCATTTAAACGTAAGAATATAGCAAGGATATAACCCCACTTTTTTCAATGACATTTCACCTATGACAACACTAACCTTTAAAATGGATTATTATAGCTATTATGATTTATATTATTATTATTATTACTACTACTACTGCTATACTACTACTACTACTATTACTGCAACTACTACTTCTATTATTTATCTTTTCAGCGTCACCTGTACCTGGGATGAGGAAAGGGAACATAATCACTAACCCTCGGGTCTCCTCACGGTATAACTGAATGGTATGGCAAGGATTTTAAACATTCATAAATACGTTATTTGTATTTAGCCCTAAAAATATAATCTAGTAGGTAAGCATTAACCGTATGTAACATATTTCTGGTTATAACCACAAGATGGTTTTCCAATGGACATTCAATAACGGCCTTCTTGTGAATTTATGCACTAAATCAAAAGTAACAGGTTGAAGTTCAGAAGATATTTGAATAAATGACTGTGATCAACCAAGATGTGCCAAGTGGGCATTACTTATCCCACAAAAAAAAAAATAAGAATAAAAAAGAATACCTGGACGGGTCAAACTTCCCTGGGTCAGACCAAAGAGTAGGATCATGACGGATGTAGATAGAGTACAGTACTTGTGTGCCCTTCTCAATGCTCAGTCTGTTATGGGTGTACGTCTCGTTACACTGTCGGTTACCGCTGTATCAAAATAGTTTATATTATAGAGTCCCTTTATAGAAGAGTTACGACAACCCATGATTTGAACGCCATTTTGTTTCCACTATATTACGTAACATTTCTATTCAATTCCGATGAGCGCCTGAGTGTTCTAAATAGAAAGAATTCAAACGCCATTTTGTTTCCAAAATAATAAGACCTCCATGTCGTAACTCTATCTATAAAGGGCATAGGCGCCGGAAGTGGGGGGGGGGGGGGGGGGGGCAGGGGGGCGGTCCCCCCCCCCCCAAAAAAAAAAAAAGTGGGGGGGGGCAAAATGCATTTTCCCCCCCCCCCCAAAAAAAAAAGCCCCCATCCCCCATTAAAAAAAAAAATCAGTAGTAAAGGAGTGAAATTGGAGGGAGAACCAAAAAGAAAATAAAAATAAAACCTGAATTGAATCACATCGCAAATGTTATTCCATTCAAATAAAAGAAGAGTATACAGGAATTAAATTTCCTAAACATTCCAAGAGCAAGAGAAAGAACGCATTCGCTATCATAAAGTAAGGGTAATCACCCTTATCCGTCTAAAAGTTCACGGAATCTACTCTCTGCATGTTATGTTTTTGTTGTCTGTTTTTTGGCTCTTGTTTATGACATCATAACTTTATTGTCATAAAATGCGGGAATTCTTCATGTTCATGTTGTACTTTTTCAAACAAGACATGAAAAGTGAAATTAACACAAAGAGAAGGTTCTTTCTCTGTGGTCATCATATGCGCTACCTAACCACTGTTTATTATCATTATTACTTTTGTAATTTTTGTTATTATTAGTATTATTATTAGTAGTAGTAGTAGTAGTAGTATTATTAGTGTTGTTATCATTTTCATCATCAAGAGTAAGCAGAATCACATTCACTTGTGAGAAAAGAAACTTCTTTATATAATCATGATATGCAGCATGTTAGCATTTTATATTATTATTATTATTATTATTATTATTATTATTATTATTATTATTATTATCATTATTATAATTATTACTATTATTACTAACATTTTTATTATAATTATTATGAAGAGTGCGCCGATTCACTATCACGTTTGTATTTGCAGCCAGAGGGCGTTACACTCAATCACATTAATCAAAACTGTTATTACCTATGTAATATTATGTAACATTTCTTTTTAATTTCATGTCTCTTTGTAACTAGTACCTACATACATGTAGTTTAACAGTATGGTATTCCTACTTGATTAAACATATTTTAATTTACTTTAGAATTATAAAGTAGTACATCATAAGACACACTGACACCCTCAAAGAATGATATTGGCTTCTAGTCGCAGAACGTATCCATCATAAGAGCATTTCACTACACTTTTTTAAAAATCATGTGTATATTAAAAGCTTGATTGTTTGATTACGTAATTGTAAGCCTTTGTATTCATTTTTCGTATTCATGGAGATCACTGAAGACAGATAAAGCATTCAGACTTTTAACTTTAACGTAGTGGAGGTTTTGTATTAGACGCGTTTAATAGCGAAATATTCTGAAAGGTGTGTACGTGCATTTGTACTGTTGTGAGAGGGTGGGAAAGCGTGTGTGTGTTTTTTTTAGGGGTGAGAAGACATGAGCCCTTGAAAGGTGAGCCCCCTTGAATGTTTGCCCCCCCCCCCCCCATCCCAAACTGCTTCCCGGAAGGGAATCTAGGTGATACTTTGTATTAACAATACATGTATAATAAATGGCTTTTAGATTGATGAAATGAAATGTTCTTAAACTTAATAAACCCACTTATATAGGCTATAGGTTTTAATCTCCTGAATTGATTTCTACAACTTCACTTCATCAGTTTAAACCCGTATGATTATTATGACTTAAAATAAAATGTTTTTGTATTGTTGTGGTTTGGGGTCAAGCAGGTGCACCAAGAAAAATACTTTTCAATACTTTAGATAGCCTCATTCAAAATTCAAAATTCATCGTAAAATAGACCAGTTTAATTTAGTTTCAGATGGATCATACCATAGTTTCTTTTTGTTGTTTTATTTTGTTTTGTTTTTCAAGTTATCCTTTTTGCCCCAACCCTATTGATTGTACCTTGTTGATCTGGATAGAAAAGTGTTTTTCATCGTTTCACGGCGAGTAGTAATGAATCGTATTTGTGCCAAGTAACAATAGTGCTATTCCTCCTAACTTGATGTAAAACATACTTTAAAACACATACAATACTTGTTGGTAAGCCCCCTCCCCCTCCTCCCAATTGCACGATATTCACAATTCTAAGCTGCCGTCAAGTTTTCATGAGGTGGAGTGATCGACAAATTACACATTACAAAATAGCTTTTAAGTCACGTGGGATTAGTTATGAATATACATACATACCGTACATATACTTTTTTGTCTAAGTTGTCTATGTCCAAAAGACAAACATGATTAAACTTAATTTCCTTATCATTGTGAGTCTTGCTAACATTTTTGTTTAAGCTGACACCCTTTTTGATTTTGCAACTTCTTTTGCCGTTCTGGATCAAAGAATTAGTTCTCTGCATGTCATTACATGTCAAATGGTTATAAATGTCTTTACTTTCAAAGCAGGGTCTCACACACTACCCCGTCCAATAATGACATCTTAGCGATGGAGCTGTATTCGACCGAGTCTCTGGTAGGTGTCACTTCATCCACTTCTTCTATCAGCTGGTCCTGGACGTCAGGGTTGGTTGCTCGGGCGTAGGCAAAGAAACCAAGACTGACGTGAGTCGTCTCGTAACCAGCGGCAAAGAATAGTATAGCCTAGATTTAAGATTAAGGAAAATATGTGATATAAATCTGATACGCCGACTTTCTTTTTGAGTGGAATTTGGTTGAAGGTATAATAAAAAGAAAGAAAAGAAATGAGTCATAACAAGATAAGGGGAAATAATAGATTCACAGTAAAATGGACATGTAGAAATAACAAGCTAAACCTCCAATAATCAACCGTTTCATAATACCTACGCACATATCTCGTCCATAGTCAGTTGGGCTTTGGTGTTCTTAGAGTCAGAGACATGCTTATCATGGTGCTCTGCGATCAGGTTATGGAGGTCATTGTCATCCTTGTTGACCTAGTCATGTTCCTCGTCATCGACGTGAGCGTTCATCATCAACTGCAGGAAATCCTTCCTCTAGAATAAGCCAGTTCGGGGTTAGCGCATGGTACAAATGACCCCAAATATCCACAGATATTTTAGACATGGAGGGTCCCTTTATGTGCACTTCAGAAAAGTAACTCTGGGAGTGATAGAGGTGCCTCATGAATAACTTTTGTTTCCCCCTTTAAAAAGAATACTTCCACCTGGATATCATGGAATGCACCATTAGTGCATAATTGAATAATGATTACATGACATTCATGAGCACATATCGAATATGTCAGTGGGTTTTAGAATTTGGTACAGATGACCTTTATCTGCTCATGCTCAGATTGCATCTCCGAAGTGGCTTATACAAGGACATTGTGAATAGCATCGGTTCTCTTAGTTATGATCTGAATAAAGTTATTTGTCCATATTATATATTCACATCTTTCTTGGCAAGCCCATAATTTATGTACAATTTATTACATTTGATTATTATAAAATCATCGCTCAAACGGTCTTTACTGCCACGGAATGTATGAAACTATTTAGTACATAAACCCGATCGCCTATACATTTCACTTATTTATCAATTATCCAAAATTCTGGTATCTAGAAGTCTGTTCAAATAGCAAAATGACACATTTCTGACATTGAATGTACTTCAGAATTTGATGGCTAATGCTGCTGATCTGTATGTTTTCTCAAAATTATGTCATAGTGGGCTACACGTGTTAAAACAATACCAGTTTGATATTGGACTACAGCAGATAAGTGTTAAAACCACACCATTTGGTGTTAAAACAACACAACTTTGATTCGAAACTGGTGTTTTTTAATCACATATTTGGTGTAGCCCAATATAGATACCAAGCTGGTATGGAATTAACACCCTGGGTTCTGCTGAGCATGACTCCTTTTCTTCTCTCTCTCTCTCTCTCTCTCTCTCACTCTTTCACACACACCCCCCCCCCCCCACACACACACACACAAACACACCATCTCTGTATCTCCTTCTGTCAACATTATGAATATTGGAATTGAGTAAATAATAATTGCATAATTATTATTGTGAACCCACCTCATTTCCAGGAGAGTGTTTCCTCATATCCATGGCTTTGACAACTACATCCTTGAAGAATTTCCTCGCTTCGCCGGGAATCATGCCGATATCAAGAGCATTTATAAAGAGATGCGCGAAGGGCGGGAAAACTCCTGCAGAGAGAGAAAAAAAAGTTATTAACTTGTAATTGTGGACAGGGGCATAGTATCTTCTGATGACTTCTGCAAAATCTTGTAATATTTATGATACCTTTACAAATACGATTCATATTATATATTTTCTTTTCAAATATATGATTCTTCAAACATGATAGATACATTAATACATTACATTACATTACATTACATTACATACAAAGTAATAGGCCAGTATAGTGGCCATCAGACAAAAACGAACAGGATCATCATGTAATTAAAAATATTCACTATGCGTTTCGACACAATTAACAAGTTTTCTGCAAGACGTTGTTAGACTTCAAAGAAGTTCAGATTTAATTGTGTGTTGTTTGCGTTGTTTTTTTTTGTAGAAAACCTCAATGCGATACGAGATGATTTCAAGGAAATATAAAGAATCGTACCAACCTACAATCATTGCAACAGGACTATTGACACTTGCTTCCATGATCAATTCGGCATTCTTCGTAAATGGATCAGAAGGATTATTCTGGGCATCCACTTGCAGTCCGAAGGCACACTTAGCAATCCCATCCATTGTGAATGCCTCGAATACACTTGATAGAAAAATATGTATGAACATGTATATGAAACCAGCAGTCGTTTTATACAATTTTATTTTAATATCGGCAATGATGGAGGCAAACATCCTCTGAGATGACTACCTATGGATTACATGTCCAATATAAATGTTTTAAGGTAGATGATGTCATCGTCCATCAACTTGATAATTAGGGGGAAAGGACGAAATACAAAGAAACAATACAGGAACTGAGGGTTGTTGTAATTATTTCTTTATTGTTCATTATAAGAAAATTTAGCAACATATCAGTAGATTGACAACGGCAGGTACGATCAGGTACTTTAGTACAATAGAATATCTTGGTAATATTACGAATATCATATAAAATCGTTGTACTTAATTCTTTGCAATATTACGGCCACGTCAAATATTGATTTTGATGATAGTATACCTGTTGACGTTCACCTCGTTGTCTTTCCCTTGTTTCTTTTTCAAATTGGTGACCAGAACGTCGCAGCATTCATTTATCAAAGGAGACATCTGAATTGAAAGTCAGTGTTTCAAATTAAACGAATTAACTTCAAAAACCAACAAGGTAAAGCTGCAGGATGATTTTTTTTTTCAGTTGAGCATGATAAAAATATCAAATAGATATTTTTCTATAACACTTCTGCGGGAAAAATCTTTGCAATATTCAATGATTAATATCAGGCAGTAAAATGTTCACTGTTGCTTGCAAACTGAATAGAATACACCCAGGTGTAGTAAATGGGTACCTGGTAGGAATTTATTCCTTGAATGCTTTCAGTGCCTTAGGGCAGTTAGGCTAAAGCCAGGGTAATAATACGTACGCAATATAAATGTAGCTATTATTATATGTTATTATTATTATACACAATCCCTGTTTGATTGAAAATTTAAACCCTGCATCGTGGGAGCTTAGCTATAAAGCCGTGGAAACGGCATGAACACATAGGGCTACTAGATTATGAGCGCTTTACAAGCATGACAAGAATCCACAACTGTAATCATTATGAAATTATTTATCATTTTCATTTATTGTACCTCTAATATTTACCAAAATACACGTGTGAAGAGATTTGTTGCCCTTGTACTTTTTTCTTTTCAACCGAAAGTTAACAACAAAAACAACAAAACAGTGTTGTTCTATTTCTTCATTTCTCTCTTTCATTATTACTATACTTACTCTATATTCATTGATCACTATTTCCAATATCATGCTCTCTCTTTGTAGGTTTAGTGGGTTTCGTTTTGTCTCTGTTTTGGTTAATTCAAATGACGTCGTTTCTTTTTACACCTGTGCATATAAGTCATGTAATATAAATATGATAAATTATAGTTTTTAATTATTTTGTTTATGATTGTGAAGCATCATTTCACAACAGTAACTAGATATATTATTGTCTGTATAATTATAGAGATAATAATATTCCTACACATTTTACCATTTTAAAAAGTCGACTGCACTCTATTGAAAAAAAAAGAGAAGCCCCCAAACTATACTCACGCAGTTTGGAAATCAGTCTTAGCAAGAATATATTTGTTGAATCACGGTTATAAAACAGAAATACTGAATATAAGCAAACATCCACAAAATAAGAATTGATCGAGTGTTGGCTCAAAAGGCATAAAATAGGCAGTGTTCTTTGTATTTGTTAAGCAGACGATGGAACTACTGCATATTTGTGCTTTTGCTTTGGATTTCGTTATGAAACTTATCAGGCATGAATTTATCAGGTATGGTACCAATGGATTGTTTTGGTCAGTGTGTACGTTAAACTACGGTATAATAACAATTGATTGCTACCAGGAAAGAAAGTTCGTATCTTTAACTGCAAGGAAGCACAATTACAGCTAATCACGCGGGAAGTCGTTTTGGTCTGTCAGAAAGCTAATAGATTGACTGCTAATTATTATTTTCTTCCTCTTTTGACAGAGATTTTGAACTATCATTGTGGACTGTGTATGAACTTCAAATCGAAATACGGTATGTTCACATGAGCAAGCAGGATAGCCCGTCGACACATATATATAATAAACATTATGGGAGTGTGACGATAAAGTGAAGTCTTGGAAGCTTACTATTTGGCAAACCATATAGGTTACTTATATATCAGCTTTCTTCAAGATCAGTCACAGAGGAAAAAAGACAAACAGTCCGCTATGGATGAAGGATGGAGCTGGGTCGTGCTTGTGGCTACTTTTACAGGGCAGCTGCTTCACTCTGGAGCAATAGCCAATGTCGGCATCTATCTGGTGGAATGGCAGTTACATTTTGAGGTTGGAGCGGCCGCTGTGGCATTCATTTTCACCGAGCTGTCCATCGGTCTGCTCTTATCTGGTACGGTGGTTGGGGAATTGAAAACAAAATTTGGGCACTGATGTCGACCGTATCCGGACAACTACCCCTGTACAATTACTCCCCGGACAACTACCCCGGACAACTACCCCCTGGACAACTACCCCGTAGGAAAATTACCCCCAGGACAACTACCCCCAGGACGACTACCCCCAGGGGTGGTAATCTGAAAATTGTTGTAACTTTTGTTGTAACCTTTGTTGTATCTTCCGGAGATAATACCGTGCTAATATTGTTGTTAAAGTTGGTATTCTGAAAATTGTTTTAGGGGGATATTATCTCTCTAAGGACCGCCTTTATATTATCTTTGACGCGATCATACTTTGACACTTTACCAATCAAAATGGATTTTATATAGGTAGGCCAACCACCAATATAGGAGCACCCCTTAAGTCAAACATAAGGATGCGCTTTACTCGTACGTGTATATCAATTTCGGGCGTAGTTATTAAATTACGCGTTTCATAATGCAAATGTGCTATTGGACTGCAATAAGCCAGTTCGTAATTAGTACATGGTACAAAATAATGACCCTCAAATGACCCCTATTTGTACGCGCAAGCGCATCTGTTTCAGGCGGCGCGGAACGTCTTGGAAAGTGGAGGGGCTTAGTGGGGGGGGGGGGGGGGCTGCGTGTATTCCACATCTTTGCACTACCATACGTTTGCACGTGTTTACTGAAAAAAGTGGGGGTGCCCCCCCCCCCCCGGTTCCGCGGTCCCTGTGTTTTGGTGGACGCGCTAATTGTTTAACAAGTAAAATCATACTGGCGCGCGCATCATGGTGCGCACACTGTGAAAGCGTATAGGGGTCAGTTGTACTTGGTACAAATGACCGTATCTGCACATGCGCAAATTGTAATTACGAACTGGCTTATTGATTATTTAAAAAAAATTTTATGTGCTTATTGATTTTTTTAAAAAGCTCACCCTCTTCTGCTCGAACAAAGTCACATATTGATGTAAAATCATCGAATCCCGCCTGTAATTTCTTCAAATGTCTTCTCTATGAGATCTTGAATCACACACAGTCTCCATCTTGCTATTCTAACATGTGCTGCCTGATTCTGAGCTAGAAATATTGCGAAGATACAACAGCTATAAGCTGTTGTAAGTTTTGCTGTAATCGGGTATCGCTATTCATTTAACACGCGTTATGAATATTGGTCCTTATGAATATTATAATAGCGAGGTAATTTGTCTATGATTTGCTCGCTATTTAGAAGGACCGCTATTCATACAAAACCGCTATTCATTTAGTCACGCGTTATGGATAGCGGTCCTTATGAATAGCGGTCCTTCTGACTAAAAGATTAGCCCGTTGTAATTACCATGGCAGATAAGATACACCAAAAGATGAAATAATTTTCAGAATACCAATCATCTCATGATTATTATCTTGAGCGCACAATATGTAAATTAAGATCATGCGCAGAGTAAACGAAGATACAACAAAAGTTACAACAAAAGTTACAATTTTCAGAATACCAATTTTGTTATGATGGTGAAGATACAATATTAGAGATAAAACAGTTTTCAGAATACCGCCCTAGGACAACTACCCCCCAGGACAACTACCCCCCAGGACAATTACTCCCAGGACAACTAACCCCGGACAATTACCCCCTGGACAATTACCCGCCGGACAATTAACCCCCGGATTCTGGGGTAGTTGTTGGGGGGGGGGGGTATCGAGGTATCGTCATTTTATGGGGATAATTTTCCAGGGGGTAATTGTCCGGGGGGTAATTGTCCGGGTGGGGGTAGTTGTCCTAGAGAGTAGTTGTCCTGGGGGATAGTTTTCCAGGGTTAGTTGTCCGGGGGTAGTTTTCCAGGGGGTAGTTGTCCTAGAATCCTTGACATTGATGTCAATAGTTTTAAACGTCATATTGAGAACCGATTTTGTAATTTCATGTTGAAATAAACTGTCAACAAGCAATTATGAAAGGTTTTAGCATATGCAATCTGAATAGGATTTAGAAGCATTTGAATGATGTAAAATTTCTCAAAATTTTACTGAGAAGCATCACAAGAGACCCTGCACCTACACAAGCATGTGGGGGAAACGTGTTCAAGTTTGGGTCTATTTCAAGAGAATCCTTCACATGCAACTTTATCATAACTTTTCCCATGAAATAGTTGTTTGATTACTTTTACCAGTAACATGAGTACCGAGCACTCGAATCGAAAAGCACGTGAAATAATTATCTAGCTGTTGGTGGATGGTTGAATTTTCAGATCACATTGTTCATATGTCAAAAACAGATTTCTGAAATACTATTTTATCAAAATCCCCTGCGTAAAAACATTGATAGGGACGGGATAGGGATCAATGCTGAGTTGAAACGCCGCCAGGAGTTTCATGTTTCTTTGTCAATCGAACCGTGACGCTTACTTGTACTGTATATGAGGTTTAGAGAAAAATATTCATAAGCAAATGTCAAATCCCAGCGTGTCCATGGCCTGCGAAAAACACTTTTTTTACACTCTTGACATGTGATGCTAATGATAAATTTGGAATAAACACTCCAGCATTCAATCAAAAATCACTTACTTCGATTTGAAAGACCTTACCATAATAATGTGCATTTGAGCCATGTGAAAAACATCTTAGAAATCTGTCTTTCATGGGTAATTAATACTCCAGAAAGAACTAATTTTGTTATTATAAAGCATTTTCCCTTTTTCTTCAGCATGCCTATCGCGCTATATTGGTTGATTTTCCCCACTGAAATACTCATACAAAAAAGTGCTCTTGCCAATAAAAATATTTACCAAAATACACGTGTTAAGAGATTTGTTGCCCTTGTGCTTTTTTTTCTTTTCAACCGATAGTTAACAACAACAAAACAGTGTTGTTACACACTGTCTCTATTTCTCTCTTTCATTATTACTATACTTACTCTATATTCATTGACCACTATTTCCAATATCATGCTCTCTCTCTTTTATAGGTTTTGTAGGCTTCGTTTTTTTCTATTTTGGTTAATTCAAATGACGTCGTTTTTTGACACTTATGCATAAAAGTCATTTACATAATTTATAGATATGATATATTATAGTTTTTCATTTGTTTATGCTTGTGAAGAATCATTTCAAAACAGTAACTAGATAGATTACTGTCTGTATAATTATAGAGATAATAATATTCCTTCAGAAAAAAGGTTTGCGGTACAACCATGTGAGTTGGAATAACTCCACGTTCCGGTCAGAATGCTCTGGCCGTCGTCAGGAGAATGACGACGGCCAGAGCATTCTGACCGGAACGTGGAGTTATTCCAACTCACATGGTTGTACCGGAAACCTTTTTTCTGAATTACAACTTCACCATGCAAACCTTCAAATCCTATAATAATATTCCTATACACATTTCACCATCAAAAAGTCGACTGCACTCTATTGAAAAAAGAGAAGCCTCTAAACTATACGTACGCAGTTTGAAAATCAGTCTTAGCAAGACTGTATTTGTTGAATCACGGTTATAAAACAAAAATACTGAAAGTAGAACACTAATGATTTTAAATATTGGCTTAATACTTATTATTGCATAGATGGCATAAATTAAACAAGGTTATCCAAATTTAAAGCTTGGAAACATTTGAATTAATGATTATTATCAATTATAAAACGGTAAAATACAGCCCCCGATATAGCAGCTGAAAAGCTCCTTGAACGCTGCTGAGATGTGTGACGACACAAGAGGGGCGAGTCCTGTCTAAGCAGACGATGTCCCATAACATTATACACATTTTTCAGTGCCTGTTTTGTCATCTCCTCTTCACTTATTTCTCTTACTTGACTAGCGTCAGTCTTAATGTTAGTCTGTTGCCTCACTCTTAACTTCGTGTATGGTATTATTTTGACGAAAAATGCAGCGTTAAAAAAATAAAGGAATCAGTCACTTGTAAACAAAATAAGACGCCATTGTATTTTCAGCTGCTTGCACCGCGGCATGTTCGGCGTTTCAAGAGGGAACGAATACCATCCAGCTATTATTCGCAGGGCTTTTCAATTTGAAAATGGGGTTTATTTCATTGATCATTGACCCTTCTCCTGTGTATTTACAATCAAACGGTTTTAGTTATCAGAATCAGTTCACTTTCCCTTTTAGAATGGTGTGAAATAAGGTCATGTTTAAATGTACCAAGCTCTTTATAATTTGATAAATAACTGCATTACAATTACGTTCATTCATTATAGGACGTCGTCTGCTTAAGCAGGATCGATCCCTCGTATGACGACATCAAAACATCGCTATATTTCTGGCGAATCCTCGGATATTCCACATGCTGAGAAGAGCTTTTATTTATGTTGTTTTTATAATCATCATATACGCAGTTGACATAAAACTTATACGATTGCCATCTGTAAGCTTCCCAATTTCTAGTGATACATTAATTGCCATATTTGTGATTTTCTTGAGTGTTCTACTACAAAAATACTGAACATAAGCAAACATCCACGAAATAAGAATTGATCGAGTGTCGGCTCAAAAGGCGTAGCATAGCCAATGTTCTTTGTATTTGTTAAAGCAGACGATGGAACTATTGAATATTAATCGTGCTTTTGCTTTGGATTTCGTTATGAAACTTATCAGGCATGAATTTATCAGGCATGGTACCAATGGATTGTTTTGGTCAGTGGATACGTTAAACTATTACCAGGAAAGGAAGTTCGTATCTTTAACTGCAAGGAAACACATTTAAAGCTAATCACGCGGGAAGTCGTTTTGGTCTGTCAAGAAAGCTAATATATTGACTGCTAACTGTTATATTTTTCTTCCTCTGTTGACAGAGATTTTGAACTATCATTGTTTCCATGTGGACTGTGTATGAACTTCAAATCGTAATGGTATGTTCACATGAGCAAGCAGGATATAGCCCGTCGACACATATATAATATACATTATGGGAGTGTGGAGATAAAGTGAAGTCTTGGAAGCGTACTATTATAGGCAAACCATATAAGTTACTTAAAAATCAGCTTTCTTCAAGATAAGTCACAGAGGAAAAAAAGACAAACAGTCCGATATGGATGTAGGATGGAGCTGGGTCGTTCTTGTGGCTACTTTTACAGGGCAGCTGCTTCACTCTGGAGCAATAGCCAATATCGGCATCTATCTGGTAGAATGGCAGTTACATTTTGAGGTTGGAGCGGCCGCTGTGGCATTCATTTTCACCGAGCTGTCCATCGGTCTGCTCTTATCTGGTACGGTGGTTGGGGAATTGAAAACAAAATTTGGGTACTGATGTTGACCGTATCCGGACAACTACCCCCTGGACAACTACCCCGTAGGAAAATTACCCCCAGGACAACTACTCCCAGGACGACTACCCTCAGGGGTGGTATTCTGAAAATTACTGTAACTTTTGTTGTAACCTTTGTTGTATCTTCCGGAGATAATACCGCGCTAATATTGTTGTTAAAGTTGCTATTCTGAAAATTGTTTTGGGGGATATTATCTCTCTAAGGACCGCCTTTATATTATCTTTGACGCAATCATATTTTGACACTTTACCAATCAAGATGGATTTTATATAGGTAGGCCAACCCCCAATAGGAGCACCCCTTAAGTCAAACATAAGGATGCGCTTTACGCGTACATGTATAAATTATCAAATTCGGGTGTAGTTATTAAATTACGCGTTTCATAATGCACCACATGTGCTATTGGACTGCAATAAGGCAGTTCGTAATTAGTACAGGGTACATTTTGTATTATATGACACCTAATTAGATCCCTGCCATTTGATTGGTTGTTTGATGTTGATCATTTGTCCCATTGAACAATGACGTCATCAATCGTGCAAATTTTATCCATTCACCGTGCAATTTTGGATCCATACGAAATTGTCCATTGCACTCGCGACCACCAACGCGTCTACTACATACGCAAAAACGACTTGCCTTTGCAGCGCGCATGCGACTATCAAGTACATTGTAAGTCCCTTGACTCCCTTCACTCTTGTTTCTTAATTCATAAAATGTCAAATGAGAAGGATAGCTATTTTTTCGGTGAAAGATGAAATGACCCATTCAACTCGGCTCCGCCTCGTTGAATGGATCTTTTCATCTTTCACCTCATGAAATATTCTGTCCATTGCACTCATAAACATTAATTATTTTTACATGCCCTAATCACAAAACTTCTTATTTTGTTATTGGTCAAAACACGGTCACATGACCTAATATATTTCTACCATCAAAATGATGGTAGGGAAATACTAGCTAATTTGCATACAAAGTGCCTGAAACTCCTCCTAATTTGCATAAAATGTATGCAAATGAGGTTACTCAGCTGCTTTCTAACAGTGGCACACGCGAAGCCTCCCGATGGTTCGGCTACCCCCGGCTATGTAACACTGCAGTGTCCGCTCGTTCAGCTGAAAAGTCGTATTGAAGAATTTGGCGCACAAACGGAAGCAACTTTGAGGTCGAGAGGTAAGATTTGTTTACAAACAGACAAGATGGCTGCGTCCAGTGCACTCGGAAATGCATCGAGATTTAAACTTATTGAAAATGAGGACATTGAAGAATTCATCAACTCTGTGGATAGTACGAATACGAGAAAAACTGTAAGGTATGGTTTAGCAATATTCAGGGAGTTCTGTGACACGATTGGTGTGAATTTTGATGATCTAAACAGTAGACAGTGTAGAAATTGCCGAACTCGATTCAATCCTTTCTCGATTCTATGCCGGGGCACGTAATAAGTCGGGACAAGACTGGGACAAGATTACAGTGTAAAATCAATGTACACGTTGAAATTTGCTCTACAAAAGCATTTCCAGGATTAGGATATAAATCAAATATCCCATACATTTTGTTCGACACTCTGGTTAAAATTATACATTCTCGGAGGCGGTGGTATAGTACATTTTTCTTTCGGGGCTACGCCCCTCAAGAAAAATGTACTATACCACCGCCTCCTCGAATGTATAATTTTAACCAGAGTCTCTCACTGCATGGGATATTTGTATAGTATACCATATACTAATTACCCTCAAATGACCCCTATTTGTAGGCGCAAGCGCATCTGTTTTGGTGGACGCGCGCATCATGGTGCGCACACTATGAAAGCGTATAGAGGTCAATTGTACTTGGTAAAAAATGACCTTTATCTGCACATGCGCAAATTGTAATTACGAACTGGCTTATTGATTTTTTTAAAATGGCTCACCCTCTTCTACTCGAACAAAGTCACATATCAATTGATGTAAAATCATCGAATCCCACCTGTAATTTCTTCAAACGTCTTCTCTATGAGATTTTGAATCACACAGTCTCCATCTTGCTATTCGAGCATGTGCTGTCTGATTCTGAGCTAGAAATATTGCCAAGATCATGAGATACAACAGCTATAAGCTTGTTGTAATCGGGTCCGCTCGCTATTCATAAGGACCGCTATTCATTTAACACGCGTTATGAATAGCGGTCATTATGAATAGTTATGAATAGTGGTCCTTATAAATGGAGGTCCTTATGAATAGCGAGGTAATTTGTCTATGATTTGCTCGCTATTTATAAGGAGCGCTATTTATACAAAACCGCTATTCATTTAGTCACGCGTTATGGATAGCGGTCCTTATGAATAGCGGTCCTTCTGACTAAAAGATGACCCCGTTGTAATTACCATGATGAAATAATTTTCAGAATACCAATCATCTCATGATATTATCTTGAGCGCACATATGTAAATTAAGATCATGCGCAGAGTAAACAAAGATACAACAAAAGTTACAACAGAAGTTACAATTTTCAGAATACCAATTTTGTTATGATGATGAAGATACAATATTAGAGATAAAACAGTTTTCAGAATACCGCCCCAGGACAACTACCCCCAGGAAAATTACTCCCATGACAACTACCCCCGGACAACTACCCCCTGGACACTCTTGACATGTGATGCTAATGATAAATTTGGAATAAACACTCCAGCATTCAATCTAAAATCACTTACTTCGATTTGAAAGACCTTACCATAATAATGTGCATTTGAGCCATGTGAAAAACATCTTAGAAATCTGTCTTTCATGGGTAAATAATACTCCAGAAAGAACTAATTTTGTTATTATAAAGCATTTTCCCTTTTTCTTCAGCATGCCTATCGCGCTATCGTCATGTCATGGTTCTCGACAATCACAAAATACGATATGACACTTTCTTGGTTGATTTTCCCCACTGAAATACTCATACAAAAATGTGCTCTTGCCAATAAAAAAAAACATTAAATGATGGTATTATTTGAATATGATGGAGAAGGTTATAAAGTGCGTATCAAAAAAGTATACCCAAATTTGGTAGCTTCGTTTAAAAATGTTACATCCTGTGTGATCTGAAATTTATTTCATGGTAAAGAGTAACTAATATTCTGTCCAATGATACCTTATTTACAACTTTTACCAGGGTTTTCAAAAAGAGCCGCCCAAATCCCCTTGTGCCAAGTTTTGGCTGATGCAACAAAATGTTGATCAAAACCTCACGCCTGTGTTACTTTATTCTAAAGTCCTTTAAACCATTAATTCTCATTTGTGCTGTAATGTTTTGTGTTTATAAATCATTTATTGTGTTTAAGCTTTCATTGGACCGTAATTCAGTTCATGTAAGGCTAATATTGATTCAGTTTGCCCAGCTTGCAAGCATCATGTCGTATGATATCATCTTGACATAAAAGTTGTCCAGATCTGTCACTTGCGTCATCTCACTTGCATAACGTATTATCTTGAATAGCACATGAAATCAAAGTTTAAATAACTTCAAAGAATAATGAAAGGTAAGAAAGGATACACGATTGTTGATGAAGTAATCGACAGTGGACTTTCATGATAATGATGGCATCCCGAATAATCGTGAATGACTGGTGTGTGAAGGGCTGAAGGGATACGGAGGAGCCAATTTTGAGTCATTATTAGAAGGAGAGTATCATAAATTTGATTTAAAAAGTATTTTGGGGAATTTTTATTGATGTTTACTTTTAAAATGCACAAAATCAATTTTAAAAAATAGCAATCGTTTACAGACTGAAACAAATAATACATAATTTCATGAATGGCTTTTGACATGCACGCTTTGCTTTGTACAAGTGGATTTTGACACGATCTTTTAGAAACCCCGGTGATCGGTCATCTGTAGCAGCAAAGTTAGGAATAAGGTATCAATGGACAGAATATTAGTTACTCTGTAACATGAAATAAATTTAAAGGTCACAGAACATATAAATTTTATGTACGAAGCTACCAAAGTTGGGTATACCTTTTTTATGCGCACTGTATATGAGGCAGTCTGTCGAACTGAATCTTAAGACCTTTTTTGTCTCAGAAAAGGTGATCTAGAAACTGATGAATTCTTTCACAAATTCAGACACAATTTGAAACGAAAATTATACATTTCACTGTAACAATAGCAAGTCAATAAAGCATTATTGCTAAAACAAGAATAAGTAAAAATGTAACTTGATAGTGTTGGCTCATGACTGATAACCAATTCGAATGAGATTAATATATTTATACCTGACCAGAGTCACACACGTTTACAACATAACACATTTTCAAGGAGTGAACGAGGTGAAAGGTCACAGTGAAAGTACATGTCTTCCCCATCAATATTAAGTATTCTTGTATCCTTTCCATCTTAAAATTGCAGTCTTCTTCTCCGGCTCACTATGCTACCGATTTGGCTGTCGCCGCGTGATGCTCCTTGGAGGCGCCATTAGTACCTTGGCAATTTTTTTTGGTGCATTCGCTTCTAAGCTATGGCATCTTCACATTTTTGGTATCGTCACTGGTGAGTGACATCAGTGTGAAACACACTCTATTCGTACGAGCCCGGCTGTTTGATTGACATGGCGAGCAAAACTTGAAGTTGTTCATTACAATTTGAAATTAATTGGCCTGAATTGATGAAACATGATACAAAACAATATTTGGAAAGGGGGAGGGTGATTATTGGATGTAACACATGGGCCTAGTATTTCTGTGCATAAGAAGGTTGATGTTTTTCTTCTTTTTTTTTAAAGGCTACAGGTATATTCATATTTTTGAAGTTTTAGTACTATCTATCCAAACACAAATTATTCATATTTGCTTCCATCACACAGAACCTTCAAAATCAGTGTATGAGATATGTATCGAAAATATGATAAAGCTAAATAAACGTAGGTCTGTTTCGTGTCTCTTTATGTGTTTTGAATTAAATTTTTTATTAATCAATTTTTTTAATATTTCAAATTGCATAGCTTAATTAATTTTGTTTCGTTTTTATTTACTTAGGTATCGGTTGCGGTATGTCATATATTCCATGTCTAGTGGTCGTTCGTTTCTTCTTCGACAAAAGACTAGGATTTGCTAATGGTGTCACCGTCGCTGGAATAGGTGCTAGTTTCTTTGTGATGGCACCCTTACTAGAGAGACTCTGCTCGGAATACGGATGGAGAGGTGCTTTAATGATACACGCTGCCATCAATGCCCATTACTTGGTAAGCGGTATGGCCATGAGACTAACAAAGATGGAACGCATAATAGTCCAGGCTTACAACTCAAAGCCCTTGGCACAACCAAGTGAACAGCATGTTTCAAGAAACTTATCATTTCACGTTCGATGTTCGATGATAGCAAGGAAATTGGAAGAGAATTTTGCGTTCTCAAGATTCTTGAGGAATCCCATCTATGTTGCCCTGGTGTTCGTAGCAATTCTCACTTTCAACGGTCACATGACAATGGTCATTTTCACAATCCCAAAACTTGTATCCGACCTTGGATTCTCAACGAAGTCCGCAAGTCTCGTGATGTCCATTTTCGGGATATGTAGCCTTCTCGCTCGGATATTCCACGGCTTCCTTCTCGACTGGAAGGTGATCAGCATCACCAATCTCTTTCTGCTCTCATTGATAATAGCAGGAATCTCGATTTTCAGTCCCATTGTCACGTCCCTGACTGGCCAGATTCTGTTACTAGCCGTCTACGGTGCAGGTGGGGGAATCATGTTTGCGACCATGATACTGATATGCAGAGAACATGTTCCACTCGATATTGCATCTAACGCCATAGGACTTTTGGTGACATTTGGATATTTGGGTAGCATCGCTAATAGTCAACTTATGGGTAAGAGTACTCTGTGTGCATACTCCTCTGTATGAATGATTGAATGATACAAATTCTATGTAGACAGATAATTGGTTCATAAAAAATGATTTTAAAAATCTGTTTCTCCATTCTAGAAATATACTCATCTCTCCCAAAATCTTTTCGATAACTTCCACGTGACCGTTACAATTTTTTTTTTTTTTTTTTTTTTTTTTTTTTGGGGGGGGGGGAAGAAGTAGCGGGTAGGCCTACTCAAAAAGTTGAATTAAGCGTTGTTTGTAGGCTTATTTATGGAACGGCTGTTGGGTGCAGCATCGCAACAAAGAACATTCGGCGGACGTAGGTACACCCAATGTATGATGGTTCCATTATCTTCCATTAGACGACTATTCACGAGTTAGTTGATATATCAAATTAGATTGTACGTAACCAGAAATAAAATCAGTGATATCTTAGGGATAGTCTATCACAAATACGGTAGGAAAGCATTATAAAGACCCATTCTATTTCATCATCACTGTCACAGGCAATCTGAGAGATGCAACAGGGTCATACGATGTGCCATGTTACTTGAGCGGAGCTGGATTCTGGGTTTCTGCCATCCTCATGGCTTCGGTCACCAAGTGTCCGTGCTTTAGAAAAGATCGACCACAGGGACAGCACACATCTACAGCAAACGAGCAGTCGTTCAGGAAAGGCTCGGGTGAAGATGGCAGGGTAGGCGAAAAATGCGAAGAGACAGGCAATATAAGTTATCACCGAGTGCCACAAGAAGATAACTCTTACGTTACTGAGCAAGAGACTAATGTATAGGTGTAATATTTAATGTTAGTTTATACATGTTATAGGCTGGAGCACACGTTGCAATATTTTATTGGATATTCTACATATCAGAGCAAAAAATGACACTTCGTCACACATGTGGTTACAGATGACTTCTGCTGAACAAAATAAGAACCGGACTTATTTCTATGACGAACATTTTTGTGTAATCAAAGTAGTATTGCAACCTTAATTGATTATCATTATTAGCACCATTAAGATGTATTTGTATCATTACTGCAGGGATCACCACTATAGACAAAGGTATGGTAGAAGCAATAGCTTCTAAAAATTGAGTTTTAGGGTTGTAGTGATGGTGTTCTCCATTCCTACGGAATGACACATCGTACTCTACAACTGTATTACTATGAAGACAGAAAAATCCGTCTGGTTGGAGGAGAGTCTTGTAACATTTATGGTTGTTGTGCTGGTGTTTTTTTTCTCTCTCTCTCTTTCCCTCTAAGAGAGTGATTCGCCGGAGCCAGAAGTAGTCTCATGCGAGCTTATCCTGGACGAAATAGACGGCTTTTATTTTCTCTTTAACGATTATGTTGCGTTGGTATCTCACATGGTAAAGAGTTATGAATACTCACACTATGCAAACATTTTGGTAGCTTGATATTGTTCTTGATACAGAATCTTTTGTTTTCAAGTTGCCAGAAAACATTTTGAATCAGCAGGTAATATCTCCGTTCAAGGCATATTATATATATATATTCTGTGTGGCTGACCATGCTAACAATTATGAAAGTGCATACTCCATCAACCTTAATCTGATGAGGGTGTCACATGTGAATGGGATTGTATTTACTATCCTCTTTTCTCTTTCCTCTTTCCTCCTCCTTTCTCCTGTTTTATCTATACATATATATAGATGGATAGATTGAGGGTGGAATGAAGAGTCTTTTGTGCCATTGGTGGAGTATGTAGTGGAAGTGCTATTGTTTGTGATAAGGTGCATTTTGTACATTCCTCATTTTATTCAGCCCAGGATAGGCTTTATGTGAGTGTATTGTGGGGTTTTTTCAGTTAGGAGGGTTCTTTTGTATATACTCAGATTTAGGATTGCAGGTGTAAAAATATGCAAATTAAGCTTGCCTACGCTCTTTGGTTGTAGCAAGCAAGTGGTAGAGAGTATTGGGGCAGACACACCCAACCAGGTAGAGAAGGAAGACCTGCCTTTGCAGGGCTTCTCCAGCAGTTTTGTATGTACTTTGAATTGAACACTGGCAGTAAAGTAATTGCCGTTTGTCAGAAGTATTGTAGACTTGACTGGTTATTTTCTGAAGGGGTGTTGACCGCCATTTCGCATGAGCAGAAAATGTTGGTTCATTAAATCAAGCACCACCGGTGAGTTATTTTTTTGGTACTTTTTAAAGCACCACTGGTGAGTTAGATTTGTCCCTTTTAAATCATCAAAAGTAATAAGAGACAAATGTATTGGTACTTTGAATAAGCTTATACACTCTAACCAGTATCAATATTTGAGTTAAAGTGCGTAATTAAGATATGTGTTGGATAATTGTTAATGAGATTTCATGAAATATGTTGTGAAAAGTAACCATTTCGGAAAGTGAAATAATTTCAGAAAGTGAACCACTTCCAGTTCATTGATTTAACTTTCAAAGAGACTTGTGTGACTAAGAAATTATTGCAATGCAAAAAAATTATATGGAATCATTTAATTATAGATGGCACATAGCCTGGGGTAGGATTCCCGTCCAACCCGTCTTGATGAGGTGCAGAAAGACATGCATCTAGCAACATCGGCGAAGCCGTTTGGATACGACGAAGTCAACGGATCATCAGCTCAGTGAGGCAGGAGATGGACAATACGCGGTGATATTATTTGCGCGATTACATCACACTTTTGATAATGTTGAACGATGAACAATTTGTGGAGCTTATGTATGACCAGTGTTGAACATTGAATTATTCACGAAACTTTACATGCATTGCATTATGTCCGGCCTGGTTTGCAGTTTGTGCGTGTGGTCTCCAAATGATATTTGGTTTAGTGAAAATAAGATATGTCAGATTGTCTTATGAATGTAAGGTATGCTAGGGAAGTCATTATTAAATGTGATAGTTTGGATGAGATATGAATTAAGATCGATACAGGATCTTAATGTAGAGCAAGCAAGAGTCGAGTATTAATAGGGTACTGAGTTAAGATCAGCACAGGGTCTTATATTCAGAGTGAGTGTGAAGGAGTAGGATTCGAAGTTGGTTCACGATTCAGTGCAAAAGTTCCCTTGTGGGTAGGTTACTCCAGGGCCTTCACAAGAGTAGATTAGTTAATAGAAACACTATTGATTCCCATTTGTTAGTCATCTGGATTTAA
Source organism: Heliocidaris erythrogramma (assembly GCA_025617745.1). Taxonomy (NCBI): domain Eukaryota; kingdom Metazoa; phylum Echinodermata; class Echinoidea; order Camarodonta; family Echinometridae; genus Heliocidaris; species Heliocidaris erythrogramma. Next base: position 13,609,875 of record CM046855.1, on the reverse strand, counting down.
TTTAATAACTGATTGTCAAAGATTACTTGAGTTTTGTAAACGAAGATAATATCCACTTATTGAAGGTGACTGTAATAAATTCATGAAGTGGAATGGTAAATGGCATGTGTCTATTTTGTTTTATGTTATCCATGTGACAATTTTCTGGGGGCTTGTCCGGGAGAGAGGTTTAACATATGTAATTTGTGGGACCTCTTGCAGTCACATGGGTGTAAGATAATTTCTGAAATCTTAGTATTCATATTTTTGTGAACGTGTATTAAGTATTGTACATCTGACCTCATTGGGTGAAGTGAGATTTTGCAAACTGGTAGATACTTTCTTTTCCAAAATGGATTTAGTAAGTTTAATGGCAGCTGGTGAAAAGTTTGGGTTAACTGGTGAGGCTCTTAAGAAGTTTGTTTCAGAAGAACAGAAAAGGCAAAGAGATGAGAGAGCAGAGTTGTTAGAGTTGAAGAAACAAGAAAAAGAAACAGCAGAAATACACTTAGAAATAGAGCGCGAAAAGAATGTAAAAAGCGAATCAAAATTTGAAGGCCATAGAGCCTGGTCTCCCAAGTTACCTCCATTTCATGAGGACAAAGATAATATTGATGCCTACTTGCAGCGATTTGAGCGTTACGCAGAAAGCCAAAATTGGCCGCGCACAGATTGGGCGATTAATCTTAGTGCTTTAATAACAGGAAAAGCTCTTGATGTTCATTGTAGATTAACAAGTGATGAAGCGAAAGATTATAAGACATTAAAAACTGCTCTTTTGAAAGCCTTTCAACTTACCGCAGATGGATTTCGTTCGAAGTTTTATGCAGGTAAACCAGTCAGCGGAGAAACCGCATCGCAATATTCAAACAGATTGGAGAACTACTTGAACAGATGGATCGACCTCTCTGGCATCAAACATTTTGATGACCTGAAGGATCTTCTTTTCCGTGAGCATTTCATCAACGGATGCCATCGTGACTTAGCCATCTTCCTAAGGGAACGACAACCGAAGACTACCAAGGATGCCATGATACTCACAGAGCAATATTTAGACGCACGAGGAGGTGTATTCAGAGCGCCACCGCCACAGAGGAACACCCCTACAGGACAAACACAGCGTATCAGTACAAGACATGAAGGTAAAACGAATACCCCTCAAATGCATCCTCAAACATCCCCAAAGACTAAAAGATGTTACAACTGTAACCAAGAAGGTCACTTTTCTCGCAACTGTCCCATACAGTCACAGAGATCTAATACGACTAAGACATGTTACATTTGTCACAGGCCAGGACACCTTGCTAACTCTTGTCCTTTCTCTCCCGTTAAATCAGCAGGATTCTTGACTTCGCAGGAACCAGAGGCCACACCTCCACCGGAAGCTGACTCTACTTCGTTACAACCTGATCAGCCAGAATTTATTCCCCATAATCCATGTCAATGTCCATTTTGTACTAACACACAGGTCAGGATTGAAGCTTCGTGCATGATGGTCCGAATGCCACACGACGCCCCTCACCTAGAATCAATAACAGATCATGTCAAATTTGGCTGTGGTCATAGTTTGCCACTAATGAGTGCAGCATGTTCTAATGAACATTTTGTCAGACATATGCCCGTTACAAAGGGACTTGTAAATAACAAAGTCATTTCCGTTCTCAGAGACAGTGGATGCAGTGGAATCATCATCAAGCAGGATCTTGTAAAACAAAGTCAAATGACAGGTGAAGTATGTACTTGTTTACTAATTGATCAATCAATTAGAACTCTCCCCATTGCAATGATCGATATAAATACACCTTTCTACATTGGTAAAGTTCGTGTTGTGTGTATGAAGACTCCTCTCTACGATCTTATCTTAGGAAATATCCCAGGTGTGAGACCAGCAGAGCAACCAGACCCACATTGGACGCTGCCACAGACCGTCACTCCAGTTTGTGCGGTACAGACCAGAGCTCAAGTTCAACGAGAAGGCAAGCCATTTCGTCCACTCAAGACTCCATAACCAATGGAAGATGTTGTCATTCCATCAGTTCTCAAGGAAGCACAACAGAAGGATGAAACTTTGCATCGACTGAGAGAACTAGCTGACGCTGGTACAGAGAAAGTAAGTCGTCACGGTAATAAATCTTCCTTCCTCCACAAAGATGGAATTCTATTCAGATCATTTCATTCTTCCAAGTATTCAGACACAGTAATCACACAGGTTGTTGTACCAAGACAATATCGTAAGCAAGTAATGCAGATGGCTCATGAAAATCTTCTAGGAGGCCACCAAGGAGCAAAGAAAACAACAGAAAAAATTATCACCAATTTCTTCTGGCCTGGAATGAATTCTGACATTACCAGATATGTCCGATCATGCGATGTATGTCAACGTACATTAGCTAAAGGCCGAGTAACAAAGGTCCCACTAGGAAAGATGCCACTCATCGAAGTTCCCTTTGAACGCATAGCTGTAGATATCGTTGGTCCAATACATCCTATGACAGATAACAAGAATCGTTACATTCTCACTATTATAGATTATGCCACCAGATATCCTGAAGCCATTCCACTACCTAGCATTGAGACAGAAAGAGTAGCTGAGGCCCTTGTAAGCGTCTTCACCAGAGTTGGGATTCCAAAGGAAATGCTGACAGATCAAGGAACACAGTTTACGTCAGATCTCATGAAAGAAGTAAGCAAGCTACTTTCTATACGCCACTTCACGACCTCTCCATATCACCCTGCTGCAAACGGTCTTGTTGAACGCTTCAACGGAAGTCTAAAACAGATGTTGAGACGTATGTGTGCAGAGAATCCAAAGGACTGGGACAGGTATATCACCCCACTTCTATTTGCAGTCAGAGAATCACCTCAAGAAAGTATGGGTTTTTCCCCATTTGAACTTCTCTACGGAAGGAAAGTTCGCGGACCCCTCGACATCCTCAGAGAACTCTGGACAGGTGAAGCTGAGACGGCTGAAACCAAATCCACCTACCACTACATCTTGGATCTTCGAAACAGGATTGATGAGACTTGCCGCAATGCTCATGCTCAACTACAGAAATCTTCAGAGAGATATGCAAGGTACTACAATCAGAAAGCAAGACACAGAGAATTTCAAGTTGGAGACAGAGTACTTCTTCTACTACCAACGGACCGAAACAAGCTGCTTCTACAATGGAAGGGCCCATTTGAAGTTGTCTCCAAAGTAAGCCGAACAGACTACAGAATCAATTTGAATGGTAAAACAAAAGTGTTCCATATCAATCTCCTCAAGAAATATCATGACAGAAATGACACTTCTCCTTCTCTTTCAGGTACCGAGTCAGCTTGTACTGCAGTGATCGAATGCGAGGATGACGATGCCGAAGACGAAGACACAACACCACCTCTACTAACAAACAAATCTCTCTTGCAGCCATTTCCATTACAGGCCAAGGAATCACTTGTTGATGTTACCATTAATCCAGACCTTTCTCCCTCACAAAAGGAACAGGTCAATGACCTTCTCACCAACTACCAAGACGTCATGTTAGATCTACCTGGTCGTACATCACTCGGCGAACACAACATCTTGCTAAAAGAAAATGATCATAAACATCTCAAGAGTAAACCTTACCCTATTCCTCATTCTCTTAGGGACACCGTCAGAGAAGAAGTGAAAACCATGTTGTCTATGGGAGTCATAGAACCTTCAGATAGCCCCATAGCTTCCCCAATTGTTCTTGTCAAAAAGCCTGATGGTACTAATCGCTTTTGCGTTGATTATAGGAAGCTCAACAAAGTTACCATATTCGACGCTGAACCCATACCAGATCAAGATGAATTATTCACCAAAGTTGCACATGCAAAGTACTTCACTAAGATAGACCTAAGCAAAGGCTACTGGCAGGTACCTATGTCACAAGAATCAAAACCGCTAACCGCCTTTCTCACCCCTGATGGTCTTTTCCAATTCACAGTTATGCCCTTCGGTTTAGTGAATGCCCCTGCCTCCTTCAGCCGAATGATGAGAAGACTTCTAAACGGACTGGATGGAGCAGTAAACTACATCGACGACATCCTGATATACTCAATTGGGATCAACACCTTACCACACTTACCGAGTTACTCAGCAGGCTACGAGCTGCAAAGTTGACAGCCAGACCCAGTAAGTGCTTCGTTGGACAATCAAGTGTTGAATTTCTAGGGCACGTAATCGAAGATGGAACAGTTAGTCCTCGAGCAGAGAAAATCAAGGCCATTCAATAAATCAGCAGACCCCAAACCAAACGAGAACTTCGATCATTCCTGGGCATGACCAACTACTACAGGAAGTTCATACCCAACTATGCCGCCATTGCCGCACCTCTAACGGATAGGACTAGGAAAGCTGAACCAAACCACATCAGATGGGAAACCAACCAAGAGCAGGCCTTCAACACACTAAAGGACAAACTAACCAATCCACCCATCCTTCATCTACCAGACTTGTCAAAAGATTTCACACTTAGGACAGATGCGTCAAACATTGGAATTGGAGCAGTCCTGCTTCAGACACATCAAGATGAACGTTTCCCAGTAGCGTATGCAAGTCGTAAGTTACTTCGGAGAGAACAAGCATATTCCACGATAGAACGTGAGTGTCTAGCCATAATTTGGGCTACAAGAAAGTTCGAGCCATACTTGTATGGTAGACAGTTTGTGCTTGAAACTGATCATCATCCCTTAATTTACATGAACAGCGTAAACCCCGCTAATGGGAGACTAATATGCGCTGGATTTTGGCGTTGCAACCCTATAGATTTCGCGTAGTACGCGATCCGCGGCAACGAGAATGTAGGGGCAGATGTCCTTAGCCGTTTGTAAGTAATTTAGCAAAACCTTTCCCCATTCATATTGGAGAAAAGCTAAATTGGGATTTTCCTTTATGTGCATAAGATTAAGTGAAAGGGAATAAGAATTGTCAAGTAGACTATTGTAACTTATTTCTAAACTATTCTGCTCTAGAATATAGAAAAGCATGGTAAGAAAGAAAAATTTGGCACAACATGAAATAAAAATCTGGAGTCAGACAAAAAGTAAATAAATAGACATAAAGAATGTTTTGGACGTAGTATAACCAAACACATAGAACTAGTGAGAAAAAAAAATGTTCTAGACTAAACGAGGCCAAATTGCCTAGTTGAAAAAAAAACATGTACTGAGAGTATGGATTTGTTTTTAGAAAAAAATAAAATTATTTAGTGCTTTGATATATTCTACAAAATTGAAAATGGACGAGTAAATACAATTTTAAAAAGGGGGAGAAATGTCACATGTGAATGGGATTGTATTTACTATCCTCTTTTCTCTTTCCTCTTTCCTCCTTTCTCCTGTTTTATCTATACATATATTATAGATGGATAGATTGAGGGTGGAATGAAGAGTCTTTTGTGCCATTGGTGGAGTATGTAGTGGAAGTGCTATTGTTTGTGATAAGGTGCATTTTGTACATTCCTCATTTTATTCAGCCCAGGATAGGCTTTATGTGAGTGTATTGTGGGGTTTTTTTCAGTTAGGAGGGTTCTTTTGTATATACTCAGATTTAGGATTGCAGGTGTAAAAATATGCAAATTAAGCTTGCCTACGCTCTTTGGTTGTAGCAAGCAAGTGGTAGAGAGTATTGGGGCAGACACACTCAACCAGGTAGAGAAGGAAGACCTGCCTTTGCAGGGCTTCTCCAGCAGTTTTGTATGTACTTTGAATTGAACACTGGCAGTAAAGTAATTGCCGTTTGTCAGAAGTATTGTAGACTTGACTGGTTATTTTCTGAAGGGGTGTTGACCGCCATTTCGCATGAGCAGAAAATGTTGGTTCATTAAATCAAGCACCACCGGTGAGTTATTTTTTTTGTACTTTTTAAAGCACCACTGGTGAGTTAGATTTGTCCCTTTTAAATCATCAAAAGTAATAAGAGACAAATGTATTGGTACTTTGAATAAGTTTATACACTCTAACCAGTATCAATATTTGAGTTAAAGTGCGTAATTAAGATATGTGTTGGATAATTGTTAATGAGATTTCATGAAATATGTTGTGAAAAGTAACCATTTCGGAAAGTGAAATAATTTCAGAAAGTGAACCACTTCCAGTTCATTGATTTAACTTTCAAAGAGACTTGTGTGACTAAGAAATTATTGCAATGCAAAAACTATAATTATATGGAATCATTTAATTATAGATGGCACATAGCCTGGGGTAGGATTCCCGTCCAACCCGTCTTGATGAGGTGCAGAAAGACATGCATCTAGCAACATCGGCGAAGCCGTTTGGATACGACGAAGTCAACGGATCATCAGCTCAGTGAGGCAGGAGATGGACAATAAGCGGTGATATTATTTGCGCGATTACATCACACTTTTGATAATGTTGAACGATGAACAATTTGTGGAGCTTATGTATGACCAGTGTTGAACATTGAATTATTCACGAAACTTTACATGCATTGCATTATGTCCGGCCTGGTTTGCAGTTTGTGCGTGTGGTCTCCAAATGATATTTGGTTTAGTGAAAATAAGATATGTCAGATTGTCTTATGAATGTAAGGTATGCTAGGGAAGTCATTATTAAATGTGATAGTTTGGATGAGATATGAATTAAGATCGATACAGGATCTTAATGTAGAGCAAGCAAGAGTCGAGTATTAATAGGGTACTGAGTTAAGATCAGCACAGGGTCTTATATTCAGAGTGAGTGTGAAGGAGTAGGATTCGAAGTTGGTTCACGATTCAGTGCAAAAGTTCCCTTGTGGGTAGGTTACTCCAGGGCCTTCACAAGAGTAGATTAGTTAATAGAAACACTATTGATTCCCATTTGTTAGTCATCTGGATTTAATTTAATAACTGAAATTGTCAAAGATTACTTGATTTTTGTAAACGAAGATATTATCCACTTATTGAAGGTGACTGTAATAAATTCATGAAGTGGAATGGTAAATGGCATGTGTCTATTTTGTTTTATGTTATCCATGTGACAGAGGGGCAGAAGATTGTTTAACTCTGTGTTAAAGTAGAGGTAAACCCGAGGGTATTCTTTGTTACCATGTTCAATGCACTGTGTCGATATTACATCGATTTGAATATCAGTTTCAAATATTACGCAGGGGCGGATCCAGGATTGAGTAAAAGAGGGGGCACAAAAATGAAAGTTTGTCAAAAGGTAGATCCGTATTTTTTGGTCTTGCCAGCTTCTCGAGAAGTCGCTCAGTGGGCGGGGGGGGGGGGGGGTGGCGACAGTTTACCTCCATATTTCCCCGACAAGCCCCCCCCCCCCCACAAAAAAAATAAATAATAATAAATAAAATAAAAAATAAAAAATAAAAAAAAATAAATAAAATATATATAGGTTTTCATAATAAGCCGAGGCTTGACAGCATGAAAGCCCTATGAGATAAAACATAATGATAAAATAATGAGATAGAGAAAGAGAAGAGGATACAGAGAGAAATAGGGATGAAGAGAGGAGGATAAAGTGAGGCAATTGTACCTTTCCAAATATTTTAAATAACAACTGTATTAACAATAGAGAGTTAATCATCCGGTTTGAGAGGCAGACATGATAATTAACATAATAGCAAGTGGTAAACTCGTTTTGTAAACCAATATCATATCTGCCTCCCAAAGAAGTGAAAATGTGCCAAGTCATGGGTCCTATTTACCTAATTATACAAGGTATTATGGGTGTACTACAAAATCATTATTGTGGGGAATATTGCTTAATTAGGTGATTTTTTGCTGCTCGCTTGAAAGAGTACATTAAAGTCATGTTTTTTTATTTCGGGAGGAAGGGAATTCCATACATCAGGGTCAGAGTGCATAATAGAATTATGTGCAAGAGCAGTCCTGGGGTTAAATAAATGCACATTTTTTGATTGTCTGGTGGGATATGCGTGAATTTGTGTGTTCGATTGAAATAATGTTGCAAATACTGGGGGTAAAAGGTTGGAGTTATACTTAAACATGAATAGAGCTTTTTGCAGGGAATTAATATCATTGACCTTGAGGGACTTAAGACGAAAAAACAGAGGGTCAGTGTGAGAGCAAAAACTTGCCCCACTACACGCCCGGATGGCTTTTTTCTGGAGAATTAATATGGGATTTGTATAACATTTATGAGTTGCCCAGATAATATTACAATATGATATGTATGGCAAGACAAGCGTATTATACAGCGTATATAGTACAGAAGTAGGTAAAAAATATTTTAGATTAGTTAACAGACCAACATTATGAGAGATATGTGTATATTGCCAATATGAATACTGAAATTATTATTTATCAATGAATGTAAAAGCAACTGAGGAGACCATTCGGTGCAGTTGTACGTGCATGCAAACTAAATCATTTTTTACCTTAATCTTTAATCTTTAACCAGTTAAATGCCCCAACATATCTTTTAATGATATTCAACAGTTCGATGGGTGCTACCCTTTAACTGAATGGTGTACTCACCCAAATATGTTACCGTACTTCTTTTGGCATTCAACGACAAAAGGGTATATCCTTGTAAACAAAACCAAAAACAAAACTTAAAAGCATTAATACATTAAAATGCATGGATTATATAGTGTTAGAGGTCATCCGCTGAATATTCATACACTTGTATATCTTATTCATCTAACAACGTGCATAAATCATGTTCAGCTAGTCCAGATTCCTTTTTTAAGTTTTTACTACTTACATCCAGTAAAAAAATGTTAGTATCATCCTCTACAAGCAGAACTTTGCATTTATGAATATTATCTCTTCTTATGTCGTAAAGTTTTAAAAACGATAAATGAAATTCAGGTGGGTAAAAAGTATATACTGAAACTTTTTCTTCATTATAAATTAATGGTTAATATCTATAATTCAAATTTAATGTCCGCAATGTATTTGTTGCTGTTGCTGTTGTTTTTTACAATTTTTATTCATTATTAATTCATCCTCGTTTTCACTCTGTTCATATACGGTTATTCATTTTTTATCCACACAGAGAAAACGCCTGGTTAAAAGTTTTCTGTGTAAATCATTTTCCGTAAATAATGTGACTAGAAAAGATGCGCTTCAAATAACCAGGCAAAAGATTTGCGTTGGCTACCGGTTAACCCGGAACTATGGTAGAGTTTAAAACATTCTGTGTTAAAAATTTTACCAGGAGTTTTCAGTGAACACATTCTTTTTACAGCCCATAGTCATCTTCACCTTTTTCTTCTCATCCACTATCCCTTCAGTTTTCATTTACTCATAAAGCTTCTTCATTATCAATACATACCTTTGTGCATGACAGTATAATACCAAATAATGGCAAGGGTCGAGGGGGTCTTCATTCCCCGTCTCCAGAAATAAGTCAAGTTCCATAGCTCTCGCCTAGTGAAAAAAATGTATTATAAACAATGTGTTCATCATATTCATGCATTTATATCATCAAGATTCATTTATGCAATAAGAACCTACAATAAATACAAACAAAATTGAGGGAAATGAACGACAGGAAACACATGCATTTACAATTTCAGTCACATTGAAAAAAAAATCGTATACCATCGTAGACTGTTTGGAGAACATTATTATCAAAAAAGGAAAATGAATAAAATTACGGTACTTCAATACTTTATACATTTTATCTTAGCGAATTTTCTGTTGCTAAGAACTAAGCGACGTAAAAAGAATGCTTAGATTGAAAAGGCAGTTTTTTGCTTCTTGTGCTATATTTTGTTTTGCAGTAAAAACCATAAGTATAAAGGACATTAACAATCATATAAAAATTATATGTAAACAATTTGTGTTGACACTACTTCAACAATATATACCGAAACCTAAATTTAAAAAAAAAAATTAAAAAAAATAAAAAAGGTACTACGCTGTGTATTTGGACCTGTATAGCAAGCTACGTGGCTTTCCTGCATGGGCTTCGCGTGTAAACCTATGGCAGGCGAGACTTTTTTGGTCAAAAGCATGCATATTCCCCGGGATTTATGTGGGGTCTTTTCAATTTTTTGAGCCTTCACTAAGCTTTTTCAAAGCCTCAAATTACATGTAAATCACATTGTTTATATTTTCAAATAAAAATTATGGGAATTATAAAGCATTACATTCCCTCTAGACTGCTACGTTCTCAAAACTCTGGTTTACTTGTTAGTCCTAGGCTTAACACAAAGTGGGGGGAGCGAACCTTTGCTCATGCTGGGCCGTCCATAATATGGAATACTCTTCCTCAAGGGATTAGAAATAGCAGTTCTGTTGAAGTGTTCAAAAATAATCTTAAAAAGTATCTGTTTAATTTGGCCTATAATTGATTACCATTACCTTTCATGTCCGTACCTCTCATATTGCACTTTTGCTTATTTGTGATGTATTTCATCTTTTGCACAAGTTGCGCCTTGAGCATTTCATCATCAAGTGGATCCGGCGCCTTATAAATCTTATATATTAGAGTAGAGGTGTTGTGGATCAGTGGATAAGTCCCCGGCCTGTGAACCATGAGGTCCGGGGTTCGAATCCCACCGCAGCACTAGCGTCCTTTGGCAAGACGTTAATCTACATTTGCCACTCTCCACCCAGGTGTTAAATGGGTACCCGGTAGGATGGCGAAAGTTAATGTCCTTTGCTTTTAATAGCATGTGTGCGCTCAACAGGCGACTGGCTGGAATGCTCCCCATGCAGGGAGTGGAGAATGTGCATACACTGTGTGCGGGCGTGCCAGAATCCAATGACCGGGGTAATAATATATATCTAGCGCTTTGAGCCAGTACTTGGGAAAGGCGCTTTATAAATGCCAGGTATTATTATTATTATTATATATTATTATTATTATTATTATCCTAAAATTCCTTGTTTTCGCGTGTAAACCTATGGCAGGCGAGACTTTATGGGGGTCAAAAGCATGCATATTCCCGGGGATTTATGCGGGATCTATTCGACTAGTTGAGTCTTAATTATACATTTTCAGAGCTTTAAATTTTATTTAAGTCACATGTTTCAAAATTTTAATTTAATTCTGGGGAATTATAATCATTAAAAAATCCCTGTTTTTTGCGTGTTAACCTATGGGAGCTGGAAGGCCAAAAGCATGCATATTCCGGGGGATTTATGCGGGGTCCCTTCCACTTTTTGAGCCTTCATTAAGTTTTTACAGTGTCTTAAATTACATGTAAGCCACATTTACACTAAATTCAATGTAATACGAGAGGAACTATAATCAATCTTAAAATAATGGTGAAAAAACTTATAGGGCGCACACACCATCCAAGGACGCTCATGGCGTTGCTTTCGCGTGTTAACCCTATGGCAGATGACTCTGTCAAAAAGCAGGCATGATCCCGGGGATTCATAGCGGCATTTATTGACAATAAAGTTTCAAGAAATGTTTTTTGAACTATCCAACCTTTCTCTCGTGCAAAAATCTTTTCACGAGTTATACCTATGGCGAACGTATTTTTCCGAGTCATTTTTAACACAGCAACTTACACCTGCAAAATGTAATAAGGAAGTAGGTACACTAGCGTACGCAATGGGGGGGGGGGGGGGGGGGGGGGGGGGGGGGGGGGGGGTCAAAGGGGCAACTGTATAGATTCCCCCCTTTATTTTTAGAACTTTTTTTTTCTTTGTCCGAGAATCGGACACCCCCCCCCCCCCCCCCCCCCGCCCCCCCCCCCCCCCCCCCCCCCCCCGCCACTGAGCGACTTTTTGAGGGCTGGCGAGAAGAAAAAAATATGGATCTCCCTCCAAACAGTTTCTGCTCATCATTTTCCTCGCAAGTTTTGCCCCTCTTGACACCAAGGTCCCGGTACGCCACTGAGTAGGTGAGAGTAATCTGTCTTGATACTAGTAAAAGTCTTTGCTTTATAAGTGACCACATCGCCACATTGACTCACCCAAACAAGTCTCGTTCATACATTTTCATCATTTCATCAAAATTAATTTAAGAATGAAAACAAGACAAATACATGTAAACCTCCTGTTGGCTTTTTAAATATGAAGAAGAGGGAGATAATTTTAGTTCTGTAGTTGTATGAAATAGTCAAGTATTCCGATTTGTAATGCTAAAATTAACATCTAGGTTTGTTGTTTGTTCTGCACGGTTAATTTCTCTGTATTTATGATCTCTTCTTCTCAGTGGTTTGATCGCTTACACAGTGCGCATACTCAAAGCTGTTTACGTAGTAGCTCAACCGGATTGCGTCAGTATTTGAAGCCAACATACCTTTGTAGTATTTCATAAGAAAACAACAACTTCTATAACTATAAATAAGGGATGAGCTCATTGGTTAACTATTTAATAATTTCATGTGTTGGGGGTAGTATCGCCCTAGAAAATGGGACATGATCCTTTTCATTTAAAGAAAAATAAAACTGACACAATGTTTCCTCACCTTTCTTTTTTTTCTTCTTTCTACGTATAGTTCATTCGTTCCTCTGCAAACTTGACGTTTCTCACTAAAATTATGAAGGTGACCTACAACAGGCTACATTGCTGATGATTATCATTCGTTAACATGTTCAAGATACTAGATGGTTCTGCTTATCATGCTTATAGGCCTTTCATGTCCGGGAGGGAGGAAAGCCTTCAAAATGAACATTTTACAAACTCTGTATCCGTTTTTCTAGAACTGCAGAGCTATAGAAACACGGATACATGTTTTGTAATTTACAATTTAGCACCTTTATGACTACAACGCTGCTCTAGATTCTCTCCATAGGATCATGAAGCTGCCAATTTGTAAATGTGTAGAAATTCAAGACGAAACACATTCTCATGCATTATACTGCATTGCGTGTTTAAATTGAATATAGTCTTTCTCCCTCTCTCTCCTTTATATTTTTGACAGATGGAGTATACCATGATTCATCATAATAATAACTAAAATGTACACATGTTTTTATCTTAAGTGACAGCTTTATCTTACATTATTAAAGTTCTAAACATTCTTGAGTATTTAAACTCTGAAATATTTTTGTCAGTTAAAGAAGGAGGCGAGTTGGCTCAATAAATTGTAAAAGCGTCTGCCTGTCGAATCAAGAGATCGTGGGTTCGAATCCAACCCAGGCGGATGACGAAAGCCTGTGTTGTGTGTTAACGAGCCCCTCCCCTGATCCGTAGACACAGGCTAGGTTACGGTGGAAAACACTTCGTCCCTCGGACAGGACGTAAAATGGAGACCCCGTGTGTAGGAGAGTCACTCTGTATTTCACACAAGTTCATTGTTCATGTCTAAATAGAGCAAATGATTTGAATTACCCAACTTTACATTTAGTAAATATGAGAAATATTGCTTCACAGTTTTCTCATGATTTATGATTTCCCAATCAGTGGTAGAATTTCTAATAGTGTATTCCGTTAATGAAGCTTTCTCATGTCTGCAAATAATAACAATACAAACAGACTGTAGGCCTCCATCTATAAATATGCAGATGGTTATAGAAATGTAAGTTGCATTCCAGAGGCGAAGGATAAGTAACATTCCTTTAACCCATCAAAATTCATTTCGGCAAATTGGTATTTTGGTATTTATTATAAAACTTCTTTGACATTGTCCATCAATATTTTGTTTACAATTAACAATCATATGAAAAATACATGTACTAGTAAACAATTTGTGTCGTTGACACTGCTTCAACAATATACAAAATAAACTGACTTTAGAGTTGCTTCGATAACATACAATTCAAAAATATGGAAAAACCATAAACACATGCAGATGCAACGAGTGGAAAATCATTTTTATCAATTTTACATCACATATTGTCTCAATATACTAAGGGTTCAATTAAATTGCTTCTAATAACATTAAAACAGTTCAGAAATAAAGATAACAGGCCTACTCAGATTTTGCATGTGACAAATCATATATTACAGAATATAAATTGGATGACGTCAGAAGATGACACCATAAATTCTTTCAAAATCGCTTTTGACTCGCTGGTTATCAAAATAACTTTAAGCATGGAAATTTTATACATAACCATAATTATCATGTGATATTGAGGAAATGAACAAAATTATCATGGACGCACGACATCTTTTTAGCATCTTTCAACTGCCCGAATAATGATTCCTTTGTCAGGTTTCACACTCAATTTTCCAAGTTTGGCAGGAATCTGAATTGGAGAAAGAGTGAACAAAAGATTGCAATTCAGTCTTGAGGTATATGAAATAAGTTGCATCATCTTCTATCATGGTTTATTTAAAGGAGAATTACGCTCAAAAATAAAGACGATAGTGTTCAAAGGTGTTATTTATTCCTACTTGTTAGACTATATGGCTTCGCGTCAAAATATACGAGATCGATACCAATCAAGATTTTCTGAGCAAAATTTACCATCTGCTAGCAATATGTATGCACATGGGGGCTGCCATTTTGTTTATGTGTACAAGAAGATTTTCTTAATCCAAATGCTCAATTGCCTTTTTCAAAATTAAAAACCCATTTGAGATTAAAAATATAGAATAGATATGTCAATTTATTTTTAAACTGAAGATTTCCTTATATATTTTTGTTGAAAATCGATATTCGCTTAATAGAAATCTATTTTCTCGATACTGCACGTATGGGACGGAGCAAATTAATTCAAATTTTATGGATGCTTCTTCCCTGAGCATCTATAGCGGCAAACTATGCATTCACCTGCTTTCGGATAATGGACTTGAAAAGTCAGAATGCATGCTGCATATATTATGTTCTGCTCTGTTTGGCAAACCCAAGAAAATAGATTTTTGTTAAGCAAAACCAGACAATTTAAAAGTATCATTATAAAGATTTAATTTTTATAATACATGTAAACACCCACTTTATATTTTTCGTCACATATGGGAATTTAGGTAATGAAGAAAATCAATTTAGGATTTGGATTCAAAATATCTTCCTGACTGGAACATTTCTCAATGGTTCATGTACAACTCCAAATCAGCAAGAAAATGGCAGCCCCCATGTAAATGAGTAGGAGACGATACCGGGTGTTGGAATATCTTTATTTATACCCTTTTCTGATATCTTATTAGAAAATGCTTTAGGCCAATAAGTAGGAATATATTACACCTTCCAATATAAGTAAATTTGTAATCAGGGGTTAATTCTCCTTTAAGGTAAATAAATACAGCTAACTTCAAAACTCACTGAATGACCCAGTCTATAGTATAAACAAAATATGACATCTGTTCAGGAAAATCATACAAAATTCAGCCAGTTACATTTTTTTAACATAAAGTGTGTAAATCAAATTCCTCATTTACAAAATGTAAATTATCGAATTTCTAGGTATAGTATTTATCTTTAGGTCTCATGAGCATTTGGTCTCGTGGACCTTGGGTAAACTTGGCTGTAAGTGAAAACCGTCTTACCTCTGTGTTTGGTGAAGGTTCCAGTCGGTAATTCTGCAGGATTCTTACAATGGTCATCTTGGCCTCCATGAGAGCAAACCTCATCCCGATGCAGTTCCTAGGACCAGCACCAAAAGGAATCCATGCAAAAGGGTGGCGCTGTTCGCGATTTTCTTTGGTGAATCTGTAGGACAATAATACACCATTTCGTTTGATTGAGGATGACTACGTATTTGTATAATCAAGTTAATGCTTCCACATTGTAATAGTGAGTTCCTATCATTATTTACACGTTTTGACTTCATGGTTTCTCTTTTTGTACGTTGTCTTTTGAATCATGTCAATGCATAGCTGTATTGGATATTGAGACAGCCAAGCAACAAAAGTATTGCTCTTTCGGGTTGTCTCTTGTTATTCCTCATTTAGTTCCTATGTCATTTTGTAGGATTTGAGTAAAAATTTCATGTACCATTTACACTTGTATTAGCTACCGTTTTACCTGTTGGGATCAAACTTATAGGGATCCTTCCATATTTCTGGGTTATGATGTATGGCGAAGATACCGATAGTTACTTGCATGCCTTTAGGGATGGTTATTCCTTTGTAAGTGTACGTCTCTCCACACATGCGATCAGTTCTGCAAAGGATGAATGATTTTATTTTCAAAGATCAGTTAGTTTTAGTGGATTCCCCAATGCCTAGAAATGTTGATTTGGGTACATTACTCCCATCATTGCAATGAATGCATCCGGTATTTGTGACATATTGATATCATTAAATCTTGAGAATTTTAGGACATACAATCAGAGAAAAGCTAATATTGTAATCGCCGCCAGAGAGAGAGAGAGAGAAAGACAAACAGACAGACGGATTACTGATCTGTATTACAGTTCGTGGTCGAGTTTGCCTTAGGACGATAGCATGCAGTACATCAGTATTGGGGAAAGGGTAAAACATATCTATTCAAAAAGATATTCTCCACAAAAAAGAGCTTTGTAAAAACAAAAACTTCAGTGAGTTTAAGGTATTTAAGTGATTGTAAGATATTGCAATATGGTAACAAAATAGGCAAATAAATACACTCAACAAATAACTTAAAGACCAATATTTCATCAACAAGACATTAGAAACGTTTTACCTACACGGGTATAGGTGGATAAAGACGAAGCGTCTCACAAACGATGTTATCCAGGTAGCTCATCTTGGCGACTGTGGTATAATTGAGCGAATCTCTTGTCGGGGTGACTTCTTCTATCTCTTTGACCAACTGGTCCTGGACATCAGGGTTGGTTGCCAGACAATACGCGATGTAACCTAGTGTGACATTCGTCGTCTCGTAGCCGGCACCAAAGAACAACGTAGCCTATTTTACAAATTATTTAATAACATATTTAATAAAGAAAAATGCTGATGTTGATCTTCTTACCTACTACTTATATGAGGACAGTGTGTAAAAATAAATTATGCTCATCATATAATTAAAATTGAACTTCCTCCTGTCGGTTCACATAACTACTGCACAAACAAATGAAAAAGCTCACTCTTACTTGCGCAATGAGTTCATCGAGAGACAACTTCGATTTCTTAGTTTTCTTCGACCCAAACACGCCAGCGTCGTGGTCTTTATCGACCAGGTCATGGAGGTCCAGCTCGATCTCTGTCTTCTCTACTTCATCATCCTGCTCTTGATGGGCGTTCATCATCAGCTGTAAGAAATCTTTCCTCTGTGGAAAAAGGTGAATTAAATCATTCCAAAGTATCTGGACGAATTGTCTCTACTTTCTCTACTGAACATTGTTGTTCCTGCTACTATACTATTTTCCTCCGCCCCTATAAGAAGACTCCCAACAGAAATTAACTTTTTGTTCATTGACGTATCTCTTGTCAGTTGTTTCTTCTGAACTGCTAAAACCCTCAAATCTCGATTTAAAAAAAAAATATTTGTATTTATTTTCTTTTTTCTTTTTTTTTTATTAATATTTTTTTTTTTAATTTTTTTTTTTTTTTTAATTTCATTTTTATTCATTTTTTAAATTATTTTATTTTATTTTATTTATTTTTTTTTTTTGGGGGGGGGGGGGTGTCTTGATGTCTTCCATACCAGTCCCTTGATCCGTTGGTCGTATGATTTATCATAGTTGGCTTAGATTATAATCTGAAAACCAAATAAGACATGATCTGCATTTTAGTTCCATTAATCCTGTGTCCCATTCGTGATATTTAAGAGATTTGATGGACAAATGGATAGAATCATGTTCCATTGCATCACTGTAACACACTAGTTACTGCAAGGTGAACCATCTTTTCAGGCTGTCATTCGAGAATGAATAATATGAGGTGTATGCACAATTCGATTAATATATAAAGCACAAACTACGTCCAATCTCTTTGGAATTCGGGGTAAATCTAATTACCAAATCCCTTTTTTTTTATAAATGTAAGATACAATACCTCGTTGTTTCCACCTCTCATATCCATGGCCTTCTTGACCACATCCCTGAAGAATATTTTGACAGAATGAGGGAAACCGGCTATGTCCAGAAAGTTTAACAGATGAGCGAAGGGTGGAAACAGCCCTGTTGATGCAAAATAGACACATTTGATTTCTTTCAAATGGCACATTTCTGTCATATTTTCATTCAATGGGGTTTGTCCATAGGACAGTCATTGAAACGACGTGTAAACTTAGCGGGGGAAATGAAATAATGCAAAAATAATCACAAAGTAACTTTCTTGCACACATTATACAAAATGAAAAGCCACAGTGTTCCTGTAAATGTGTTATTTGTACTATTTACATCACAAAAGAATGAGCACCATTATACGTGACGAATATATGACCGATAGAAATATAGACTACAATAATCTGATACTAGCATGTCAACATGTCATCATCATCAGTATTTTTTACCATTATCTTGTGCTATTAACCATCAATAAAATCATTAATATAATCATTTGTATTGTAATTATCATAATTATCATCACAGTAAAAACTGTCATCCGTTTAATGGATATGGGCTTTGATGAAATCTTTTTTTTTTCTCTCTCTTATATGAAATTTATGTGGAAGAGCTCAGTTGAAAGAGGACTGACCAGCGAGTAGAAGCTTTGGTTGCATTGGGTTAGCGTTCATGAATGCCTTAGCATTCGTCACAAACGGGTCATCGGGATTTTTCTGTGAATCTATCTGCAGGCCGAAGGCACACGTAGCAATACCGTCCATAGTGAAAGCTTCAAAGAGTCTGCAATTGTAATGTTTAATTACAATATTACTAATAAAAATAAATTGTCCCTGCTTTGGTTTTTCTCTCGTGTTTTTCTTATTTCTCAATATAGAGTACATTTGCATTGTTTATGTTAATAGTTGGTATAGATATCGCTATGTATTGTTGTTAGTAATGCATTGGTACGTTCTGTATTATTACCATCCTTAATATCCTCTTAAAATCATTATTCTAATCGTATTCAGCTCTTTTCATTCTCGTATTTTCTATTTCACGTCGTTTCAATTATCAATGATAAAATTCTAAAAAGTCTTTTCTAACTTTTTTATTTGTGTTACTTTACATTCTCTTCGTCCTCAAGCTCCCATCTTATTCATAAGATCTCCATTTCTTGCACAATGCCAATCACTGTATTTCTTTTTCATATCAAACAGCATGGTTTAAAGCAAAACAAATAAACCTTTTCATTTAAAAACGATCAAATTAACATTCAATATGGACTTCCTAAGAGGTTTGTATAATTATGATAATAAAGAGATATATACATTACAAAAATGTTTATAAACATCCTTCCGAAAATAATATAGGCCCGTATACAATGTGCACTATCATTTGCATAAATATATTTTTGAGAATGACATTAGGGTAATAATATCCAAACCCTTTGGAAGCGCATAGAGACGTATGTATCATAACGTGTTATGCGCTATACAAGAACGGAATATTGTTATTATTATTATTATTACAGTTTGTTATCAAGCATTATAACCCACTAAATAATCATTTTTCGTAACGACTGTATACTCACTTGCTAACGTTTATTTCTCCATCTCTCTTTTGTACCTCGCCAAAATTTGCCAAAAGATTGTCACAGCATTCATTGATTAAAGGAGACATCTTTGAGAAAAGTTCCGAATAAAAAAATGAAATAATCACATAAGATATATCTTGAATATGTTTGACTTCAGTAAACTTGCGTAACCAGTGCTATAAAATTCCTTTAAAGGTTGTTGAATAATCTGAAACATTTCTTGAATATAATGCTGCGAGTAATATAAGCCTACACACTAGGAAATTAGGGTTCACTTTAGGGTGCAAATTTTGGCGGAGCACCCATATATATATGTACTCGGGTGGAATTTTGCACCCCTACGGGTACGCTTTGCATAAACCGGGTTTCAAAATTGTGTAAGGTTGAATTCTGCACCCTTCGAGCAGAAGTATTAGTCTTACATGAATACACACACTAGCATTGTTGACACTTATGTCACAATCATGAAGTATAAGACTTATTATTCAAAAGCATAGAAATGAATGAATGAATGAATGAATGACTTTATTACCAACAACAAACAAGGTTACAATAGAGTAACAAGTTAACATACAATAATATGACATAACTAGGTTGGTAAAAGGACCCTACAGAAATAGCAAGAAAGCTAGTAGGGCGTAGGACCCTTTATACAAAATAAGTACTATAGATTGTTTGCGTATACATCAAGCTAAATATGATATATATAGTATGTCAAGAAATGAAATTAATTAGAAAAAGAAATAATAAATCCATTTCGATCAGCTTGTGTCGTAAATATGCATAAATTGAACATCTCCGTAGTGACGTGTTTCAAAAGAGTAATCGCGCAAAGACTAACAGTAACCGGCTTGCAAGTTGACAGCAACCAACGTATCGCTACTTGTAGGGATTAAGGCAGGAAAATTTGCATAATTCGCATTTTTAAATTATATGGGGATTTTATCACGGCTCATTTTGATAGTTTCTTTGTAAAAAAAGTTATTGAAATAAGAATACGTGTTTTTGATAATTCAGTCGGGATTATATCATTTTAAAGGAAAGTGCTAGTTTTACTAACAGTTACTATACTCATTTGTTATAGGAATAGATAGTAGACTATAAAAGTTGAATAAGTAATCCTAAATGTGAGACTGTAGAAGCCCCGGGCGTGGCCTGATGGATTTCACCGAGGTCCCCTCATGGCGTGTATTGTACTGTCTGTGTTCTATGTGCGTGAAATATGAAATAACGGCAACTTTAAATGGTCTGCCGCCAAGCTGTGAAGAGGCGAGGATGGTGATCGATTGTCATCGACGTTGCACCCATTAGGGTGCAGTTATGAACCCAGAGGGTAAAAATGTACCTTATATTGGGGTGCAATTTTGAACCCCATACAGGAGTGCTGCTATTGTACCAGTAGTCTGCACCCCTAGGGGTGCACATCTGCTCCCAATAGGGTGCACATATGCACCCTAAAAGGTTAAGTCTGCACCCTTAATTGGGGTGCAGAATCTGCACCCTAAAGGGTGCTGCTATAAATACGTGTATGATGCTATATACGGAACTGGTTGTTATTGAAATATAAGGATCATCGGAAGTGTGTTTTTGTTTGTTGTTTTTTTATTTATAATTTATTTATTATTTATTAAAACTGCATACCTTGGAACTAGTTTTATTTTCAAGGGGGAAATGGAATGGTCGGAACGACGGAATGAAAAAAAGCGGTGCTTTGGAACGGTTTTCTCTGTTTTCTATAAACAAGAAAAAAATGGTATGCTTTGGAACGGAAATTCGAGTGTAAAAATGGGGGTCTTCTCCGCTGCGCATACCCACCGCACACTATATACTGAGTGCCACCCCCCCCCCCCCCCCCCGGAGAACTCGACTTTTAGGCCCAGGTCGATGGTCCAAGGAGTCTTTATAAAACGCAACAGAGGTTGCTAAAACTATGTAAGAAGTTACCTTGATCAAATGCCTGTGATATCATATTTACCATTTTCATCTTATGACCACTGAATGTTGGAGTTATGACGTTCCTCACATCCTTCCAGTGCTGGTCTCGTAACATAGTGATAGCCTTATCTAATGGTCTATTCTTCAGTGTGAAACTCTGAAAAAAAAGACATGTGAAAGAATTAGTAAACATCAGATTTACTTAAGAGTACTCAACGTCAGGTTACATAGAAAGTCAGTACATAAGATACGGGTATTCTTGTAAAAAAATTAATACAACGATAACAGTAAAACTAAAATAATTTTCAGGACTGCCTATCCCACATTAATGTCAAGTGCAAATTGTGTCCGAAGACAAATAGCAAAATTTACAGAAAATGTATTCAGATTTCAGAAAATGTAGTACTTTAATTCACCATATGACCATGCATAAGAAAATAAGGAGGCCTTCTTGACAATGAGAAATGAAATCGAACAACTTTTTAACCGTGCTTATGAATTTTCTTAATCACGTTGTGCACATTCTTTCAGTTTACAAACTGCATGGACGTTGTCATACTGGTTGGAGTGATATTATTATTTCAATGATGGGTGTATCTTCTTGTTTTCCTTGAAATCCCTTCTCTGAAATACCTGGTGGTTGGTGAACTTGGCGAAGCTTCGAACGGTGATATCACGTATCACATCAGGGTCGCACACGACAATGGATGGTGTACGGAACATGTAAACACTACATGAATGATAAGAAGGATATTTTCAAGTTGTATCTTTCCTGTTAATACTGTTATTCACTTCCAATACCACAATAAATTGTTGGTATATTAGGGCTTATGTGTTTGAACAATATTCCTACATGTATAAGTATATTTGAAAAAATTTTCAGTTGACATGGGGTAAATTGGACTCCCTTCGACACCCTTTATCAACCCCTCCCGTTATGAATTTCTGGTTCACATTTACACTTTTCTACTTTGCTTTATGTAGCAATACGCAGCACAAATATAATCAGAGTGCATTTCAGAATAGATGTATGACTTTTTACTTCTTCTTGATTAGGATTGTCACTCATTGTAAAAAATGTTCGTAATCATTTCATTTGTTTATACATAGCCACAAATTGTTGTGCAACTTTTCTCTATGAAAATTAAAAGTTTATGTTTTTGTGATCTGTTTTGCAGAATATACATACCCAAATACCTTGCCATATTTCTCTTGGCATTTTAGAAAGAACCCAGGCACATCCTGCAAAAAAATAAATCAGAAAGCAACAGATAAACATGGAGCAATATGTGTCTTGTATCTAAGGGGAGAAATGTAAGTAATCCACAAGTGGAATTATCTTTCATGTGCTGAAAAGTTTAACAGAAAATATTAAGAATGGGTTAGATGAACTAGAGGATATAGAGTCGGGGAATGTGACTTACTCACTAGTATAAAAGGAACACCAATGTCAATGTAAGAAGGATTTAACTTACATTTGCTAGATGACTTGATTCATGGACTGTTTAAATAGTCTGCCACAAATTTGGGGTTTGGATGAAATGGAGTATCAAATGCTCATCTTCAGGGTATGATCTACCCTGGGGCAATCCATGATAATACACACAACACCAAATGAAGGAAACCCGACAGGAAACACTGTGTATGGGGGTACAAGGTTATCTTACATAACCTTGTAGCCTACATGTGTAAGTGAAATGTGACTGATATTTCTAATGATATTTTATTTCGGAGGCAATCCTTTAAATTCGATTAAATTGGCATCTGTGTAAATTTGTTTTATTTTTGCCAATAATGTCTGGCGTTACAGGTTAACTGCGATGGCGTCCTTTGTTACCACAATCAAATTTTCAAGATACTGATTTTAAAAAAAAATTATTGGCATGAGCTAAACGATAACACTTACCTGATATATAAACATCGATTAACTCATTTCATTTGGGAAATCTAGCACCATCCACCGGTCCATATTTTATCATCTTATTCGTAAGACATAATTAATGTCTCACGGCGATGACATTATGTCCGTGAATATCAAAACTGAATAGTTAAATATTAAATCTACACTTCCTTTAATTTTTAAGAGTTAATTTACCTGCATGATTTGGAGAGCATTGCCGAACAAAGGATTGGGTGAAGGACATTTTATTCCACCTCGCCTGAAGAAGGTGAGTCTCCATATTTCCCGACTGAACAAAAAAATATACGGAAAACATTGATTCGCGTAGAGAGGAACTGGGAGATTGCCCGTTACTAATTTAATATACCATTTCACAAATGATTCACATTTAAGCATGCGTACAAAAAAAATGTTACTACATGCCGTCAATAAAGCTTGCCGGATGCCTAGACGACATTGCAAGAACTAATGTATTCAACCTACATTCTGTCCAGCATTGACTTACAATACACTGTATCAGCTGAATGTGTAAAGATATCTGTTATCAATGACCTTCAAGAGCTCTTGAACACGTTGAAGGTTACTTTTCATCAGGCCATGTAATGAAATCAAACTTGTTATACATGGCTCTATACAAAGCTAACTGGCTAATGTATCCAATATATACTAGTATTCTGACTTATGGAATAAAATCATTTGCAACAGGAGAATGCAATAAATAGTTCGTCACCAGGGACTTGGAGTAGAAGCATCCATGAACTTAAATACTTTTGTAAACGGTTCAACATAGTCCAAAACACAAATATAGTAATAATAAAGTGTGTACGTATATACCCAATAAGTAGTGCCGACAGGGTTCCCACGAGTGGCCATGAAATAGTAAATCCCCAAATCGAGATAGCCATCCTCACTTATGAGATGCGATGAAAAGCAAGGCACAAAATTCATGTACCAGTACAAGGGCAATATTTAAGGTAAAGTTCAACCAGGCGACTCCAGTACACAGCTTTCGGTTGACTGAAGGAAGATTTCTACAATGATTACCCTATCCAAAAGCTGATTATAATCATGATGTGGATTTCATCAGCACGAACTTCTGTTTGATCTACATACTTGAACTTTGAGCACCTAGATGATATAGAGAGAAAGAGAGAGAGAAATATAAATATTACGATAGGTATATCTTTTTGTATTACTTCGTCCATGTAAGGGAGAGCAATGGAGTATATCTCCACCTTCTTTACCCTGACGGTATACATGCACTGACAGGGAAGATATTGAGACCCCCCCCCTTCATTCACACACACATACCCACATCTTTACAATCTATTTATAACCATAAAGAGATAGTAGTTCGCATTTCCCCATGCTTAATGATTATTCCATTTAAAGTTACTGAATATGGTAATTGTTAGTAAACGAAGAAGCTTGACTGGGGAGGAATTTTTAATTTGTAAACAAATCTTTAGGCATTTTACTCCCAGTGTTAAAGATCGTATATTCGATCTGTAATGAAAAACACAAGTCAGAAAAAATTGGAACCAGCGGGATTCGAACCTGTCATCTACTGCTTGCCGGGCAGCGACTTAACCACCAGGCTATTCTGGTTCACGGCCAAGTCACGATGAACTAGAATCAAATACCCAAGATCCTCTTCTTTCTGACTCATTAATATTCATTTTTAATGGTCCGCCGTAGACAATGGTTAGTAAACGAAGAAGCTTGACTGGGGAGGAATTTTTAATTTGTAAACAAATCTTTAGGCATTTTACTCCCAGTGTTAAAGATCGTATACTCGATCTGTAATGAAAAACACAAGTCAGAAAAAATTGGAACCAGCGGGATTCGAACCTGTCATCTACTGCTTGCCGGGCAGCGACTTAACCACCAGGCTATTCTGGTTCACGGCCAAGTCACGATGAACTAGAATCAAATACCCAAGATCCTCTTCTTTCTGACTCATTAATATTCATTTTTAACGGTCCG
Organism: Heliocidaris erythrogramma; assembly: GCA_025617745.1. Lineage (NCBI taxonomy): Eukaryota > Metazoa > Echinodermata > Echinoidea > Camarodonta > Echinometridae > Heliocidaris > Heliocidaris erythrogramma. Next base: position 13,584,728 of record CM046855.1, on the reverse strand, counting down.
CCGTAGACAATGGTTAGTAAACGAAGAAGCTTGACTGGGGAGGAATTTTTAATTTGTAAACAAATCTTTAGGCATTTTACTCCCAGTGTTATGGTAATTGTTAAGAAAGCAGCTTTAAAAAAACACAACTTGCGACTTAAATGCGAAGTTTAAAAAATGCGATTTTGAAACCATGGACATCTGATACTACATTTAAAACCTGAACGAAATAAGGTGCAAAATTATCATTTTTTTAAAGTGTTGTTGTTGTTGTCGATTAATGTTATATGGCAATCAGTCAATTTTGACTTTTATCACCAACAATTTTTTTTAATTTTTTTTTTCAGACTTTAATCATTTAAAATAATACAAATGACTCCTCTTTTTTTTTGGTAGTTTAATTTTTTGGGGTTAATTATTATTATTTCTTTATTTTTTAAGATAAAATGGTATCATGCCAGGTTATACCGGGTCCTGTCGGTTCTAAATTGGCACCGTCCTGACAAACCTGCTCGTGTTTTGTACGAAGGTTTTTCGGAAAAGTTACCTATGTCTCTTAGGTGCAGACAGGGGCTCCCTTTGGGATACCTCAATATCTTGAAACTCGAAACTCGAAAGGAAAAGTAGCTTAGATATGAAATATATACAAAATTATTTCGTGAGGCCAGAAGAAGTCTTTACGTGTATTCATTTAGAGTAAAACAAAGTAAATAACTTTTTAAAAAGAATGTTCTCATATTTTCAGACGCCTTATATATAAGTCCAAAGTTTGACTGTGGGGCACACGAACAAATATTTTTCCACATTTTTATCGATTTGTATGCGAGATTTTGTTATCTCTTAGAGAACGAAAAGACACAAATTTCTTATTATTAGAGAGGAACGCCTCATAGAGCCACCGCACTCGGTCGCTTCGCTCCCTCGCAGCATAGCATATAACTATAATAATTATGCAATAATTGGGAAACGCATGTGGTATCTCACTGAGCCAACTCAGCCAACTTTTCTGACGAATGTTGGCGAAAATCAGTGTTTGCCTCTGTCATTAGCGACATGGTCACGTGATCGCTGTAGCATTGGCGAATCAAAAAGAACTTTAGTGAGTAATAGCGACACGTCTTACAACCTTTTACACGGCTTACGACTGTTATGCAAACGCTTTCAACTGTTTGCGGAAAAATCAATAAAAACTGTTTGAGAACTTCTCTGCAACCTTTTACGAACCCTGACAAAACCCCAAATTCGCTACATTCGCAAGCATTCGCCGCTCAGTGAGATTCCCCATTAAGTCCAGAGGGAATTTTAGTCTCAGTCCGCCCCTATATGCTTCTGCCTTATTTTCTTACAATTAACCAGCGCAGTGGGTGTGGGTGTGTGGGTGTGTGTGTGTGTGTGTGTGTGTGTCTTGAAACTTTCTACCTTTCTACTTTCCTTGTATGTATTGATTTGAATTGATTTTATTTTATTTATTGGTTTCTGAATCATTTCTTAACATAAATTTTTCAGGCATGGTAGAGATCTCATACACAGTACATAATAATACCACACTGCAGCTTCATTCCGTTCCATCATTATCTGTTCACATATCTAAATTTAACATGGTTCAACCGAACGGTACACACATCCACACCTCTCTCGCTATATATATATATATATATATATATAAATGTAAAAGAAATTGCGAGAATAACGTTGCGTAGCTCAATCAAAGTTCCCCAGAGCTGTCCTCCCTTTTTGAAATTTTTGCAAAGGCTAAAAAAATGTCTCCGCTGGGAATCGAACCCGGGTCGTTGGCTTAGAACGCCAATGCCTTAACCACTAGACCACGGAGACGGGTTAGTGGTTTCGGCGACACCAGATTCAATTGACCGATAGATTGACAAATATATATATATAATTATAATATAAAAGTTCTTCGTTGGTGTTTTATTAATAGATATCGAAGAAAGAGTAAATGCTCAGGAGTCAAATAAAAACACCGCAGGAGTCCAAATTTTGGGCTCCTGCATGCGGTGTTTTTATTTGACTCCTGAGTATTACTCTTTCTTCGATATATACATTATGACAAAAAATTCTTCTTCTTCTTCTTCTTCTTCTTTGTCGGTCTCGTAGGACGTCGGTGTCTTTGACCTTTTGGAACTTTCTGTTTCATGGGCTGTCAGTCGAATGGGATGCTTGCATGCTGATCGTGATATATGTAGTAAACAGAGGGTGTGCTTTTTAAACTAAATGAATCGTTCTGATGATAATTGATTATTTTGTACTTAGATTTGCTTTGCAGTGAATTTCATATAATAGATTGGTTTGTTTTTTGTCAATATTTTTATTTTTCGATGGTCTTAGCGTTGGTAAATTGCCACTTGGTCTAATGCCAACTGGTCTAATAGCCAACTGGTCTAACACCATTCGGTCTAATATCAGTTGGTCTAATAACCATTTGGTCTATAGTCAATTCGTCTAATAGCCATCTGGTCTAATTACCATTTGGTCTATTCATCGTTTCGTCTAATGACCAACTGGGCTAATTTCTTGTTTGCCCTCTTATACGACTACGGACTACATTGCATTGAGGGAGATTATTAAACGGGTCCACGGAGAATGGCGGATGCTCATGAATATGAAATAGGGTTAGGATTGGGGTCAGGTTTCGGGTCCTCACCCCCCCCCCCCCCCCATGGTGCCAGTGCCCACGGGCAGAGCCCCCGACAGCTGGACTAAAAGCCCTCCAAAATTCTCTCAGTGGGGGGGGGGGGGGGATATGGGGTCCAGTGTCCCTCCATAGCATTAACTGACAAGCAAAAAAAAAAAAAAGGATTCTTGGGGTCTCGCCAGCTCTTCAAAAGTCGGTCAGGTGCGGGGGGGGGGGGGCGGCGAAGGGTTATGGGGTCGAGTTTACCTCCATAATCCTTTACAAGCCCAAAAAACCCCAAAAGCAAGGTTTTCATTCTATTAGGGGAGGCACAATAAAAAAGGGGGCATATAATGCATACTTTTCACCCAAAAGGGGGAAGGGTGTCGACAAAATTGTTTTCTCTTGGGGGGGGGGGGGGGGGCGGGTCCAGTCTCCCTCTATAGCCTAATTATCTGACAAGCATTACAAAAATGGGAGACCCGTATTTTGGGGGTCTGCGGGTATAGCATTTTCCAACACGCATTTAAATGGGTGCCCTGCATGTTATGCATATTAGACACAAAACGAGGATTCCTCCCTAAATACTGCTCTCTATGTAACAGGGGTGGGTGCGGGTGGGGGGGGGGGGGAGTTTCCCCCTTCCTGCGCAAAGCGAGAAAACAGAAAGATAACTGAGAGAAAGATAACGGCCCGTAGCGTCTTTTCAGGGTTTTTTCTCTCACTCCCCCCTCCCCTCCCCTCCCCGCCCCGGTTCCACGGCAATTTTTATAAACTAACGACCAATGAAATTAAAATATGAATTATGATCTTCGCCTTGAAGGTACAGTAGATTAAACTCGACGATAAAAATTTTACTGATTACGATTTTCAAACTAAAAATAATATATTTTTTCATAAAAGCAATACAGCCTTTTTAATTCAAAAAGTAAATTAAAAATTTTATTATGATTATAATTTCCGTTTTCATTCATCATTATGACAAAAAATTATTTTATTCTGTCAAAAAGGTATTGCCAATTTGATTTAAAGCATAATTGCCTCTATCTTATTTGGTTGAGGCTATGTTGGCGTCATTTGGGCAGCTATTGAACGAGCAATTATGAATATTCATAAGTACGGGCGCGCCGCGCTAATTTAATCGCGCTCGCTCTGATATCTCGATCTCAAATGCCAAAATTACGCCAATAATGCTGGAATCGCGCCAGTCTCACTGTACTTTGTCAAATATGAAACAAGAAGAAAATGAAAAGTCGGATTTTATTTTTTTTTAAACATTTATCGATATCTTATGGGTTGGATATCATTTTGTACATTGAATCTCACAATATGACACCTTTATTTCCATTCTTTTAGGTGATTTCAATTGTAAAAACAAAGAAATGCCAAAATTACGCCAATAATGCTGGAATCCCGCCAGTCTTAATGTACTTTGTCAAATATGAAACAAGAAGAAAATGAAAGGTCGGATTTTATTTTTTTTTAAACATTTATCGATATCTTATGGGTTGGATATCATTTTGTACATTGAATCTCACAATATGACACCTTTATTTCCATTCTTTTAGGTGATTTCAATTGTAATTACAAAGAAATGCCAAAATTACGCCAATAATGCTGGAATCGCGCCAGTCTTACTGTACTTTGTCAAATATGAAACAATAACAAAATGAAAAGTCGGAAAAGTTCTATTCGTTTACATTTATTGATATCTTATGGGTTGGATATCATTTTGTACATTAAATCTCACAATATGACACCTTTATTTCCATTCTTTTAGGTGATTCCAATTGTAAAAACAAAGAAATGCCAAAATTACGCCAATAATGCTGGAATCGCGCCAGTCTCACTGTACTTTGTCAAATATGAAACAAGAAGAAAATGAAAAGTCGGATTTTTTTTTTAAAAAAACATTTATCGATATCTTATGGGTTGGATATCATTTTGTACATTAAATCTCACAATATGACACCTTTATTTCCATTCTTTTAGGTGATTTCAATTGTAAAAACAAAGAAATGCCAAAATTACGCCAATAATGCTGGAATCGCGCCAGTCTTACTGTACTTTGTCAAATATGAAACAAGAAGAAAATGAAAAGTCGGATTTTTTTTTTTTTTTAACATTTATCGATATCTTATGGGTTGGATATCATTTTGTACATTGAATCTCACAATATGACACCTTTATTTCCATTCTTTTAGGTGATTTCAATTGTAAAAACAAAGAAATGCCAAAATTACGCCAATAATGCTGGAATCGCGCCAGTCTTACTGTACTTTGTCAAATATGAAACAATAACAAAATGAAAAGTCGGAAAAGTTCTATTCGTTTACATTTATTGATATCTTATGGGTTGGATATCATTTTGTACATTAAATCTCACAATATGACACCTTTATTTCCATTCTTTTAGGTGATTCCAATTGTAAAAACAAAGAAATGCCAAAATTACGCCAATAATGCTGGAATCGCGCCAGTCTCACTGTACTTTGTCAAATATGAAACAAGAAGAAAATGAAAAGTCGGATTTTAAAAAAAAAAAAACATTTATCGATATCTTATGGGTTGGATATCATTTTGTACATTAAATCTCACAATATGACACCTTTATTTCCATTCTTTTAGGTGATTTCAATTGTAAAAACAAAGAAATGCCAAAATTACGCCAATAATGCTGGAATCCCGCCAGTCTTAATGTACTTTGTCAAATATGAAACAAGAAGAAAATGAAAAGTCGGATTTTTTTTTTTTTTAAACATTTATCGATATCTTATGGGTTGGATATCATTTTGTACATTGAATCTCACAATATGACACCTTTATTTCCATTCTTTTAGGTGATTTCAATTGTAAAAACAAAGAAATGCCAAAATTACGCCAATAATGCTGGAATCCCGCCAGTCTTAATGTACTTTGTCAAATATGAAACAAGAAGAAAATGAAAAGTCGGATTTTTTTTTTTTTAAAACATTTATCGATATCTTATGGGTTGGATATCATTTTGTACATTGAATCTCACAATATGACACCTTTATTTCCATTCTTTTAGGTGATTTCAATTGTAAAAACAAAGAAATGCCAAAATTACGCCAATAATCCTGGAATCGCGCCAAACTAACTGTCTAACCAATATTCGAAGTCCTGGTAGGTATTCTCACGCACCTCGATGCATCATGTACAATCTCTATGGAAGAGAGCGCGCGCGCGGAATCCGAGCTCATGAATAATAATGAGGGTGCCCAAATCACGCCAACATAGCCTCGACTATCTTATTTTTGTGTATTAATCGCCGTAGACAGCTGTTACGTGGACGTTTATGATGAGGCTTGAGAGTGGGCATGCCTCTGAAAAATGCATTTAATTTCCGAAAAATAATCATATGGTATATCACATGGATTTGGAGCGGCCAACGTCATATTGTCTAGCAGTCTAGAAAGTATTTCATGCAAAATGAGCACCGGACGTCGCTCAATTCCGTCGTCCAGATCACATCCCTCACTCACTACGGCTACGACGTACGCGCTGGGGTCGCACTCGTCCACCAGCGATGGGGAAGCGCAGGGGAGGAGACGGGAGGCTACCGGCAATAGAAACAAACGGCAAGCAGGCTTGTCAACAGAGCAATATTTGCCATCAAGTCTAAGGAATAATGAAATAGAGCAAGTGTGTGAAAATATCAGTAAGAAATTACTAGTAAATGCAACAACGTCAGATGTGATGAGTAGATCGTCAAGTGATCATTCCATATCAAAACTCCATCATGAAAATCAGACTTCGATCAATTCTGCAGAGATACAAAAACATGAACGTTTAGGTCAGGGAAGTCAGACTAATGAAAGGACCATGACTAGTGGAAGGACAAGTAAAAATCCAAAGATTATACCTTGGCGCAAGTGTGCATTGTGCAGTATTGTGATGAGAACTCAGATGGATTTTCTCAAACATTTACGGGATAAACATTGTGCAAAGGAGGGTGGTTCATTTGTTTGTCGCTATGGACTTCATGGAGTATGTCCGACTCTGCCTGTGGATGGAGTGAGTGACGTTGACTATGAATATCATGTTGCAAAGGATCATATGATGGATGAAGGTATATTATTTTGATCATGTTGATGTCAACTGTGGGAGTGACCAACTTAATGTGTAGAGAACATTTGAAGAATTAATTCCAATAAGTTGCCATCACATTTATTATAAATAAATTTGCATAGAAGGCAACTTGGCCCTCATCGTTACTTGACCATAGGAGCATCAACCCATACCTGAGAGAATATTCTTCGATACATTTGGCTTACATCAGATTTGTAAACGAAGAAGCTTGACTGGGGAGGAATTTTTTAATTTGTAAACAAATCTTTCGGCATATTACTCCCAGTGTTAAAGATCGTATGCTCGATCTATAATGAAAAACACAATTCAGAAAAAATTGGAACCAGCGGGATTCGTTTACTAACCATTGTTCCACGGCGGACCGTTTGAATATTAATGAGTCAGAAAGAAGAGGATCTTGGGTATTTGATTCTAGTTCGTCGTGACTTGGCCGTGAACCAGAATAGCCTGGTGGTTAAGTCGCTGCCCGGCAAGCAGTAGATGACAGGTTCGAATCCCGCTGGTTCCAATTTTTTCTGACTTGTGTTTTTCATTATAGATCGAGCATACGATCTTTAACACTGGGAGTAATATGCCGAAAGATTTGTTTACAAATTAAAAATTCCTCCCCAGTCAAGCTTCTTCGTTTACTAACCATTGTTCCACGGCGGACCGTTTGAATATTAATGAGTCAGAAAGAAGAGGATCTTGGGTATTTGATTCTAGTTCGTCGTGACTTGGCCGTGAACCAGAATAGCCTGGTGGTTAAGTCACTGCCCGGCAAGCAGTAGATGACAGGTTCGAATCCCGCTGGTTCCAATTTTTTCTGACTTGTGTTTTTCATTATAGATCGAGCATACGATCTTTAACACTGGGAGTAATATGCCGAAAGATTTGTTTACAAATTAAAAATTCCTCCCCAGTCAAGCTTCTTCGTTTACTAACCATTGTTCCACGGAGGACCGTTTGAATATTAATGAGTCAGAAAGAAGAGGATCTTGGGTATTTGATTCTAGTTCGTCGTGACTTGGCCGTGAACCAGAATAGCCTGGTGGTTAAGTCGCTGCCGGCAAGCAGTAGATGACAGGTTCGAATCCCGCTGGTTCCAATTTTTTCTGACCAGAATAGCCTGGTGGTTAAGTCGCTGCCCGGCAAGCAGTAGATGACAGGTTCGAATCCTGCTGGTTCCAATTTTTTCTGACTTGTGTTTTTCATTATAGATCGAGCATACGATCTTTAACACTGGGAGTAATATGCCGAAAGATTTGTTTACATCAGATTTGTTTGTTTTTTTCGCTGAAAGACGGGGCAATCTTCAATTGTAGAATAAGAGAATAATATTCTATGGAAAGACATTCTTTTCAAATTCTCTGCAAAATATGTCATGATTAGAGTTCAGTTGGACTGCACTGAGAAATTGGTGTGCACATGAAACACGTCTCACATTTAGGCAGACATAGATTTTCATTTGATATATTTACATTTTATCATCCATATCTATATACTTTTGCAGGAGGTACAGTAACATATGAGGATGGTAAACGATTTAGCCCTAGAAAGCTCGAAAAGAGCTCTTGTCAAAAAGAAATACATAATAGTTGATGTGTTTAAATCCTGTTTTTACCAACGACAGCTTTTTGCAGTTGATTAGAATAGTAGTGATTTCCATAGTACAGGAGAAACTCGATATAACCAAAGGATTTTCCTCGTTATAGCTGTTAATTATATCGTTATGTCAGAACATACATAAAAAAAGATTCTACATGTACACTGATAATGAATGTACACATGCTTCTGCCGCCGCTTATGTACTCATTTGAAAGCTATGAAGGCATTAATAATATGTTAATTCTTGAATTAGGCCAAGTAAAAAAATATACATGTTTAGCGTCCTGCCTTTTTGGAAAAAAGGAAGGAGGAGGCCCTTTTTTTTTTTTTTTTTTTTCAAAATGGCCGACCGACCCATTTAACAACCAGCCGGGCTATTTTTCCAAAATGGCCGCCATTTTTTTTTTAAATCACCACTTGGACTTAGGAAAATGATGCCAGCTATTACATAGGCTAGATGCAATGGATAGAGACCAAAACTGGCGCGCTTCTTCGATTTTCATGCTACGCAATATCCACTAGCCAGTGCAGGAGCATCGGCGCAGCAGACACTGATCTACAGCATGCACGGCTTACCGAATTACATCGCGCTCGAAGACACGTACGAATAGACAATTCCACCGCCTTATAAATACAGTGACGACTGGGTATATAAAATCTACGACTTTTTAAAAATCATTTTCCAGGAAAAAAATCATGAAATTTACACTTTTTGGGGGTTTTACAAAAAAAAAAAAAAAACAAACAGGCGGCCTCCAAAAAGGAAGTGGGCGGGGACGCTAAACATGTATATTTTTTTACTTGGCCTTAGTTAATAAAACATCGGAGCATGCCGGAAATATGCGTTAAAAGCAATATTTTCAGACGCTAAGTTACCAACTAAGAGTCAAGTCCATCACACTTCCGCATTGAATATAATATCGGGACTGCGCCTGTACTGTCAGCATATTGCATACTCATGGTATGACAAAAACCCTCTCATTGTTGTTTTTTGCATTTAACGGCGTTCATTCAATAAAGAATATTTACATCTTTTCTTTTCTTGTTTTTTCTTCTTTTCACCATACTGTGATATGAATAAAAAGATGCTCCCTTCGCTTTGATACGGATAAAAAGATGCTGCCTGCACTGTGTGTGTGATACGAATAAAAAGACGCACCATACTATATGCTCGTGTGTATGCAGATTCTTCAGCTGAATGATTTTTGTCCATTTGAGGCGCAGTGAAATTTGCTTGCTCGTTATAACGGGAATGATTACCAATCTTTTTGAATATAATATCGGGACTGCGCCTGTACTGTCAGCATATTGCATACTCATGGTATGACAAAAACCCTCTCATTGTTGTTTTTTGCATTTAACGGCGTTCATTCAATAAAGAATATTTACATCTTTTCTTTTCTTGTTTTTTCTTCTTTTCACCATACTGTGATATGAATAAAAAGATGCTCCCTTCGCTTTGATACGGATAAAAAGATGCTGCCTGCACTGTGTGTGTGATACGAATAAAAAGACGCACCATACTACATGTATATATCTCTACTATATCTCTACTATATGCTCGTGTGTATGCAGATTCTTCAGCTGAATGATTTTTGTCCATTTGAGGCGCAGTGAAATTTGCTTGCTCGTTATAACAGGAATGATTACCAATCTTTTTCTTTGTTTTAGAGGCACAAGATTTAGCTCGTAATAGCCGACCTTGCTATTAAGGTTCGTGCCACCGTAGAATTACACGCAAGTAAATTTGGGACCATGACAATGTTCTCGTTATAGCCGTTACCTCTTTATAGCCGACCTCGTTATGTTGAGTTTACCCTGTAGTTTAGTCCAATAATACCAACTTCACAACATTTTAATGCTGGTTTGAAGAGTGATTGAACTAGTTTCAAGTTGATTTGTAATAGTTCTATAATTTTTTTTTTTTTTTTACCACTTATCACTTTAGAATGTTAGAAGAAAACTTTGTTAAGATGATATTCCACATTGTGACTCTTACAGCCACTGCACGATATATAAATTATGGCAGAGAGCCTTCCACTAACTTTCTCTATTTTACTTCTTATCTCTTTATCTCTTTTCCAGCTTTTGCCAATAAGTTGAAATCTACAGCTCGTACTGACACTCCTCCCACAATGTCAGGTCCCTCGATAGTCAGTGTTCAACAGAAATGGACACCCCTGTCCTCAGTAGTCAACTTGCCTGCCGTCCTGAACGACCCCAGGAAGGTCAGACGGGAAACAGATTTCTTCACCAAGACTTGGGGCGAGGGCTTCGTAGAACATAGTGAAATTCCCTCCTCTCCATATGTCCCTCGCATTTCCAGAATCCACTTTGAGAAGTACCTCAGGCAGGTTGCGTGTGTGAGTATTCCTGGCTTAATAATTTTACATTCAAGTGTATTATGTAAACTTAAAATTTTGGAACTATTCAACAAGAAGAATTTGACATGATAAAGAGAGCTGTGGTATGTTGGCCTAAAGAGACAAAAATGGTCTTTAAAAAAAAACCACTCAAATCTGTTATTATTGAATGTATACTACCTACGTGTTATTAGGTCAACAATTTTATGTAGATTTTTTTGTAACTTGATTCTCAGCTTACACTTGCTATGAACTTGAGAGCTTTCTTATAGATTTCCTTTTGTCTTTTATCTTTTTTAATCGTTTTTTTTTGTTGGTATGTTGTAGAAACTTCAGCAACAAAGAAGGCCATCTGCAGTCAGCATCTCATCACAAAGTGATGATGATAATCAGAGCTCAAGTCTTGCCACTGGAAATAGAGGTGAGAGAAAACAATGGTATTGTCATTCCATAGATTTATCATTGTATTGTTATAGCTTGCGCCTGCAGTTTACGGGAAAGAAAGTTCAATTGTAAGTTATTGTTATCTCATGTAATATATGAGATAAGAGACAATTCCAGTGAAGTCCAAAGTTCTTGTTTCTGCATTTGTTTACAATATGATAAAATGTTTTCAAGTTTATTTCGGTGCATCATTGAGATGTCATTTAACCTCTGGGGTATTGAGTATTGGAATATATATGTTCTGGTACAAACTTGGTCAACAGTGACTGAATAATAGAAAACTGGGCATTAGGTCACAAAATTGTTATAAGTACATTTTTTCCAACATCCTATGTGTATTACTTTCAATGGGATGTCAGCAAACTTGTACTTATGGTTTCATGAAATGATGTCCTGTTCTGTATGAGTTCCCTTGTACATGGCTGATAAAGAATTGTGAAAATGTCTATTGAGGAACTCTATAATATTAGGATTATTGCTGCCATTTTCCAGCCTTATCTTTTAATGAATTGCATTTACAGTATACATGTAGAGGTAAATTGAGAGGTTGTGATTATCACAACTGTAGGATATTCGCAATTATTATTTGTATGAAGGGTTTTAAAGCAGCCAGAAAAATTGGCGTATCTCATGGTTTGCGCAGAAGTAAACGGATGACCATGCATTAATTTTTCAATATCTCATGGTTTGTGTAAAAGTACCCGGATGACCATGCAATACTTTTCCATATCTCATGGTTTGGGGTTCGCGTGACGCGTAAAAAAGTTAATACATGTTTAAGTATGCAAAGGCTAAGACAATGGAAGTATGCGCGCAACTCTTGTAAGATGCTTGGGTAAGGACAAAATAATGATTTCTTCTGGTGTTTTATGTTGAGTCAGTACAAAAACATAAGGGCATGTAATGGTGAAAATTGAGGAACTTGGTTTCATATTTTTGATAATAATAAGAAGAAGAATAAATGGCATTTCTTTCGAGGGACACAAGGGTATATCACACTCGCTTTGAAAATATTTCACTCGTGTTGACTCACAGATTTCGTGAAATATGATCATCAGCTCGTGCGATATACCCTTGTATCCCACTCAAGACCATTCAATATTACATGTACATGTATGTAAAATATTCAGCAAATTCTTATGTATGTGGCAGGAATTTCTTTCTAACACAAATTACTAAAATTTTATTGTTTGTTTTTGTTTTAATACTGTTGGCATCTGTTGTATTATCTTTCAAGAAAACCCTGTACTAGCACCAGTTAATTAAAGAAAGCCTACTATTTTATTTCATTGAAATTTCAGTTGTAAGGGATTGCTTGTTGCCTATGTGTTACATGGTATGGAGATAACAATACCCATTTATCGCTTCAATATTGCCATGATTGCATTGTCCACATTCCCAGTATTTACAACTCAGGTTGCCCATGTTCACAAACTTGAAACAAGTGGATTGACAGTCATTAAGTTATAGTAGCAGCAAATTCTTTGGTTAAGTTAATTTTATTCATATTTTCTCTTGCATGCTAAAACAGACTCCACACCTGAATTGCAGCAAGTACCAAAGGTAAGGGAGAAATAGAATTCTGTTTCATTTTCTGTCACTTTCATATTACATGTGTCTAACCTTACAAATGGAAATGCATGTAGCTTTTTTTTTATACTTGGTCTGAGTATCTATTCATGCTGTAAATGATCTTTGATGCACATAGCCACATACCGTATGCTGTGCTGAAATGTCAATTTAATCTTCTCAAATCAATAAAGATTAATTAAATGGGAGTTTGATTCTTGATCATTTAAAGGGAAAGAAGCTGATAATGAGAGAAACAGAGTAGTAAAATTTTGAGCAAAGTCCGATATAAGAAATTAGGAAGTTGTGATTTTTTAAGTTGTAATGAATGAAAAACCAATTGCCAACTCTGTGACGTATCTTTGGAGATCCTCTCCCATTTGCTCAGTACAAAAAAAAATAATAAATTTTCATTTTCTTAGGTTTCGAGGAAGGAATAGATTTGTTTCATACATGTTTTGTGTAAAAACATGTGAGCAATGATTACATCTAAGGTGCTTGTATGATTGAATACTTACTGTAGAGAAAATGGAAATTAATGATTTTTGGGATACAGGGCAAATGGGAGAGGAGCTCGCAAGGTACGCCGCGGAGTTGCCAATTTGTGTTTGATTGATTACAACTTCAAAAATTCATAACTTTCTTATTTCTTATCGTATTTTTCTCAAACCTTCACTGATCTGTTTCTTTAATTTTTCTGCTTCTTCTAAAACCAACTTGATATCAGAGTGGACTTCCCCTTTAAACTTTGCCTCCTGAATTTTGCTGCGGACAATTGCAGTGTGAATTTTTAATGGGGTAGAATTACACAGATTTATAATTAACAGTGTATCAACAGAAATAGAGATAAAGAGGAAGTGATGAATAGATAACAGCCAAAGAATTATCCATTTCCTGCAGAAATGGTTAAACATGCCTATATATTAATTAATAGAATTGGACAAATGCATGAACACATGTACTAAATACTTGGGTCAGTCTCCATTGTTTTAGAAACTTTAATTGTAGTATCGAATGCATATGTTTGTCTTGTTTTTGCAGATGTTTTTCAGGAGTGACTTTGCCCTTGAAAACCAAGACACCTTTGAAGCTGTTTTACCGTGGTCACAGTTCAAAGGTCAGCAATCTTCAAAGCTCCTGCAAGAAAAGGTAATACACCATACCTTTCGAAGAAAATGTTGAAGTGGTACAAAATCCAATCAGTCAATTCATGTGTTATGAGGTGTATATGGCTTTCCTTACTATAAACTATTCAAAGTTTAAAGAACATATCTTCGCAGCCACATGTCTAAATTAAATTACAAATAAGAAACATGCAAAATTACAATATACAGATGTACAATTGCATTGATTTTTGGCACAATTCTATATGGGAATGCAATACTTTTGTCTTTGCTTGTCTGTGTATGTGGTGAATTGTTGTTTCATATATTGGATTTTAAAAAATTGAAATTTATTTTCATTACAATTTTGTGCTTTTTATAGTTAAATAAATTGAATTGAAGAAATTGAAACCATAGATCTAGTTCAGGACATTCCATCTTCTTTAAACCAATTACGTACAGGAATCACTTAGTTTCTGTATCAAGATTACGGGAGTGAGAGAATTTACTTGTCAATGTAGCAATGAACTGCTTGACATGTATTTCGGTTATGTTACCTAGACCTAATGAGGAAAGAAGACTGTAGGTCAGAGGTCACTTTGCAATGTAGATTATTGCACCTAATTTTGAAAACAACAGACTCAAATTAATTAAACAGTGTGTCTGTTATGATTTAAAATTGTTTTTTTACTCGTTGGAACCTTTACAGAAAAAAGACAAAAATTAAAGTGTAGTCAGGTTGATTAATCAGTACTATTGTTATTTCATTGAAATCAATTTTCCCTGTACAGCTAAGCCACTACTTAGACATAGTAGAGGTACAGATAGCTCGTCAAATCTCCATGCGTTCCAATGCCTTCTTCAGTGCAATGGCATCTCATGACAAACTTCAAGAGGATCTGGTCGCAACCACAAAAGCAGTACATGAACTCAGGTAGGAAGAATTATTGTAAACTTTGAAACTCTGCAAATTGTTAACAAGGGCCATTTTTACGAATTGCAAAATTCAGTGTTGTTATTCAATCATTTTTGCTGCATGAAACTTTGTGGACCACTTATGAAATTTTGTGAAGTTTGATGCTTGTAAATGTTTCTGGATTTACAGTTGCCAGTTTACTACTGTTGTTTGTTTTTTTAGCGTGAGCTTTTGCAGTGTACAAGGCATTTCAAAAAGTTCAACATTTTACCAGAAATAGATATTCTTTTAATTAGACCTTGACCTTGTAATAACCGCAACAGGTGTTGATTATTGCCTGTTCAGACATGAGGTGGAAAACCTTCAAAATTATACCCAGTGCTACCAAAAATAATGAGATTTGTAATACATGTCACATACATGTACATTAATACAATAGCACACAAATCAGTGAGGAGAGTCTTTTTTCTTTCTTCGCCCCTGCAACTTTGCCATTTGCCATTCATTTACAAATCAAATTTTTGATCTGTTTTTTTAAAGGTGATTTTTAAAACCATATTTTAACAGGTTTTTACCTCATATACTACATATGAGTCAACGAGCAAGATATTGTGTGTCATATTTTATATCTATATATACACTAAAGGAAAAAAGAAACTTATAAAAGTTCAAGAGATCACCAAATTAAATTCTCTGCATGGAAATGTACCAAATTTGGATATAATGTTGATTCAATGCATGGCTTTAAATGACAGTCAATAACAAAAAGTTTTCTTCAATGCCACAAAAGAAATGTGCACTGAAGCAAAGGACTCTCTAATCCCCAAGTCACAAAGACAAACTGCAGCCTTGTACACCATATGCATGTCAATGAATGAAACAAAAGAATTTCAAAAGGGATTTGCAAGTTCATATCCAAACAGATTAATAGCCAGTATGTCCACCTCTAGCTTGCTGGCAAGCTGTATACCGTCTTCGCATGCTTCCGATCAGATTCGCGATGGTAGCCTGGGGAACATTGTTCCATTCCTCTTGCAGTGCTGCAATGAGCGTCTCCCTATTGATGGGTTGATTGTCACGCCTTGACACACGTCGACCAAGCTCTTCCCAGAGATGTTCAATTGGGGAAAGGTCTGGTGAACGGGCGCACCATGGCAGAACATCAATATCCTCTTGCTCGAGGGGTGCAAATCCCTTTTGAAATTCTTTTGTTTCATTCATTGACATGCATATGGTGTACAAGGCTGCAGTTTGTCTTTGTGACTTGGGGATTAGAGAGTCCTTTGCTTCAGTGCACATTTCTTTTGTGGCATTGAAGAAAACTTTTTGTTATTGACTGTCATTTAAAGCCATGCATTGAATCAACATTATATCCAAATTTGGTACATTTCCATGCAGAGAATTTAATTTGGTGATCTCTTGAACTTTTATAAGTTTCTTTTTTCCTTTAGTGTATATATATATCTCTCTCTTTTTGAGTGGATGAAGTTTCAGTCTTCAGGTTGCCATTTTCATTTCTATATTTTATTATTGATATATTTTGTTTATCATGTTTAGAATGCAATGTACTTCTGTTTCTAATTTCTGTTCACTTGATGTCTTCCATTAATTACAGGGAAAAACTCAACAACATTGACCAAGTATTAGCTAAAGGATCACTAGAAGTTCTGAGGTTGAAGGTATCTAGAGTTAACTATGTCAAAGTATACAACAAGGTAAGCAATTTAATTTGTACTTAGCTATAATGCCCTAACTAGTTCTGGTTATAGAACTGCACTTTGAAAGAAATGGGCCCAAAGTTAATTGAATACTGTGCAAAAATGAGTTCATATCAGTAAAATGTAACCAAACAAACAAAGTTTGCTAGAAATCACTTTCAAGGAAAAGCACAACAAACATGTGCACATATCATTAGTGAAAAATGTTGCTTAACACACAGTCGGGATGACTAGCTCAATCTTTGTGTCTGTCTTTGCTCGTTACTCAACTATTGTATATTTTCTACCAACTTATTTTCACATTTATTTGTAGTTTTCATTATTTATTTATAGTTTGGTATGATTCTGTGGAATCTCACAAAAGCTCCAGAGCTCCAGAAATCTTTGAAGTTATTTAATCAGAATTGTTTAAAGTCATTGACATTAATTTTCTTTAGTGAAGTATCAGCGATATTTTTCATGGTGGAGAAACTGAATTGTAGCCCTGAAAAAGGCTGGTGAGCTCTGCTAAGAGCTCCGTGGCTCTCAACGTTTCGATCAGTATGCTCTGATCGTCATCAGGAGAACGACTAGAACACTGCCCAGTGGACGCTATTTATTGCCTACGGAGGGATCCGATTCAAAGCCTGCTCATTTTCAATCGGAAATCAATGTTCTTGTCTTTTCAGATTTCCTCTTTGTAATCAGAAGAAAAGGCTGTATTACTCTCCGTTATGTGAATTCATTAGTGTGTGATATACACATGATAGTTAATCATGAGTTTGGCTTTGATAATCACATTTCACATATAATTTGACTGATATATCTATTTGTTTTGATCTGTTTGTAGCTGAAGCTAATGGCAACTGTACATCAGACTCAACCCACTATTCAACTGCTGCTGTCTAACTCTGAGTTTGTAGGTGCCCTAGATCTTATCTCAACTACACATGAGATCCTAACTCAAGAGCTTGCGGGTATTCAAAGCTTCAGGTTAGAGCCTCGGATTTATTGTTGCCTCTTTAATTTACAGTGCTTCCAAAGTTTATGTATGCAATTCTAGAAATGAAGGATTAAGCTTAATGTGCACTTTCTGTTGGTTTTGGGTCATTTTTAAAATAAAAATGAAAAAAGTAAAATAAAAACTTTGATTAGTAGATTAGTAAATTGACATGTGTTATATCTGATATGGCAAAGGTGTGGAATCTTTAATAAGTTTTCAATTTTTACTGAAGAGATGTGGACAAAAAACAACAGAAAAAGAGTTTGATTAAATACCGAGATGAATGAAAAAAAGAGAGACTGCTATGTTAAGGAGGTTTGATCTGGTGCATTGTTGTGGAAATTGAGAAGTAAATTGTGATGATATAAGCCCTACTCAAATGAAATGTGAACTACAGAATGCTGTAATGTTAGAAGAATTACAATTTTCATGAGAATGGTCTGTTCTTCTTTCCAGGCATCTGAGTTCTCAGCTGATAGAGATGGAGAAGTTGATTGACAAGATGCTGTCAGAGGAGTTCACAAGGTTCACATGTCAAGACCTCAATCGACCTCTCGATGACCCCGTCCCAACTCAAGAAGTATGTGATTCCCTAAAATATATGTAGTATATGAAATATGATACAAATATACAATCGCATTCGAGGACCTAGCTGAAACTATTCGCATCGAAGGAACATCAAAGAGTACTATTCTCCCGAGAATAGTACTATTGCGAATAGTTTCAGCTTGTTCCGAGAATGAGTCATTGTATATTTGTTTTATATCCCTCATCACATTCACACAAAAAAATAAAAGAAAAATTTGTAACTTACCTATATCACTGGTCCTGACGCTTGGTTTTGGCTTGGCTTCTGCATTCAAAAGTTGGAACAAGTTTTCAAAGAATTTTTTCACTCTTCATCGTCATCTTGGTGATTATTCGTATTCATGTCTCGCATGGTGTAAAAATCTCCATCCTCTCGTTCATGCAAAATAAAATCAGTTGGCTTCATGCTCCTAAGGTTCTCCATCCCTCTGTTTGCGAAGAAAATCATTACATCTATGAAGACTTTCTTTTGCAGGCCATCGGTGTGTTTATGTCCAAAATGTTTTGAATCAATCACATGTCATCTTTGCTGATGGGTGGGTGGTGCTTGACGTTGGCTTTACCATTCGATTTCAACTTCTTGATCAGGGCTTTGAAGCTTTTATTACTCACAGCGAAAGAAGGATCATTGATTATGTGTCAATTTTTAAAGATTTCTGAAAATGTCGCTGCAATCCGAATCTGATTGACTGCATGGATTTTTTGCTATACATTGCACCAGTTTTTGTACGGGCACCAGCATAGAATCTTGCAAGCACAGAATCGAGTGATTTCACGTCAATGTCATTGTTACTTACATTATCAATTTGAGCACAAAATTCACGAAATACAGACACAGCAAACTTGATTTGTTTCTGAGTGTTCAGACTGTCAGTTAAGTTCATAAAATCCATAAATTCCTCATCATTATATTGCTGGAATCTTGAAATGTTGCCGTCATTCTCGCGACTGCTGGACGCCGCCATTTTGACTGTTTACTAACAAAATCAGCTGATTCGAAACTCGATTGTAATATTTCAAATCGACATGAAAATATCGGTGATATCGTAAATCAATGTCAAAAGTAGTATCCGTTTTTCTAAGGTAGAAAACGATAGCAATATTATTCGAATTCGATAGGGAATAATTGGTGAAAAGTGAAGAAAACATTTCCCGCTGCTTTTGATCGGACGTTTGGGGTGAGCACAGCTAGCGGTAGGTTGCCCATGGGGTGCATGGTTTCGTTCGCTCAGGTTAAGCAGCTGCTTTTTTTTTTCCTTCGCGTCGCGAGTCTTTCTTTCTCTCTTAGTATGAACTGTCATAGCAAATGTATTACTGATAGAACCTGCTCTGGTTAAGGTTCTGAATTTTATTCTGATTTGCGGCACTTATATTCATATTTCCCTCCTATCCTGTAAAATATTAGGAGAAGTTATCTGCGGTTATCTTGGGCATGATGCGACAAAGAAAATTCAGCTTTCTGGATGCATACAGAGAGGAAACAAATGGTGCAATCAAGGCAGCTATCAAACAGGTAAGTTTTCCAATGTGTTTTTTTTTTCTTCCTTGTAATGAACCAGTATAACTATCCCTGTATAGTAAGTAATTAATTTAATTTTAATAATTTTAGAGGACTGAACCATGCACCTGTCTCTACTGTTAGAGATAGAGCTGTGATGCCTTCTCTCTTTCTTTTACCTAACACATACCGGTACTCAAGAATTTAAGAAAATGTGCTTAATAAGAATTTATAATTCTGAGAATACGACAAATCAGTAGTGACTTCAAGACCTTTTAGAATTGTAGTCAGGCAGCAATCAATTTTTGTTTTTGCAATATATGCAGTGTGTAATTTATCATGAGGGTTGATGTTATTAATAGTAAAGGTGCATACATATGAACAAAATGCATTTATTGTTGTTTGGGCTACTGCTATTTGTTATATGATTTTGCCTCAGATTTTCAGGATTACTCTGTAAGATATGATTTTTAATGTACATTGTGCAAAAGTAGATCACATGCATAAGAAATCATATTATTTACAAACTAGAGTTTTCTTTGTAATTGTTACTGACTTTTCGTTTGATTTGCTTGTTTTATCCAGACTGTTGTAGAATCTGTGGCTGAGGCGGATAATGCTGAAAATGAACTAACTCCATCCAGGTAAGGAAAATTACAAATATGTTGTACAATCAGAAAACATATAAAATTAACAACTATAGGATTATAAATGTGTTTCAGCATAATTTTACGCTAAAAGCAACAATTTATGGATTTCCCCTATGGTGGTGTGATTGATATTTTCAATATGCTTTTTGTACAGTTTGTCAGAACAGATGAGACTTCTCAACTTCTCTCAGTGGTTGGATCTCTTCAACAAAGTCTTCATGAACCTCATGATCCTGCTCACCAGAATAGAGGTAATACTTCTCATCTATTCTTCCATGCCATATGTTGATTCATTAGAAATAAATTTTGTTCAGTTCTTATCGCAAACCAAATCCTCGGCTCTCATCATAGTAGCTTTTATGTAGACTGTTTACATTATGCCTTGATTAATAGTAATTTGCAATTTTCCCACAGAATGATGTGTGCAAATTATTTTCCCTTTTATCCAAAATATAGGAGGAATAGGCCATTTTCCTAATTGTATTCAAATTTATACACGTTTGCCTCGTGACAAACTATTACAGTCACCTGTAAGACCTATTCTTTTTCAATAGTCAGAATGTGAATTGCATGTATTAGGCGTTGTTAGGTTGGACAAACATTTTGGCTTGCCCAACCTAGCAACACTTAATGTATGCAATCTGCATTCTGACTATTGAATACATTGACTCGTAACAGGTGGATGTAATAGTTCGTAACTAGTAGTTTGAAAAAAGAGGTAAGCATTAAATTTGAATGCATTATGAAAATGGCCTATTGTCCTGCTGCTGAAATCTTATGGCAGACACTGCAAATTTGCATTTTATTCAAATAATACTCTATTGCAGCTATTGTTTTGGCATGAGGTAGTGGGCTGCATCTTATCACTCATCTGTTTATAATAGTTTGTTCAATCAATGCTCAGTAGGAGAGATACCACAAAATCAAGTGGTTAAATCTGTGATATTTCTCACCATATCTCACTGTAGTACACTCACAGCATTATGCAGAAGCTGGTCAACATGGCTGCTGGCAAGACCAACGATGATGCTAAGAAGATTGGGAATGGGTCTGCTGGTGTGGGTCATACTGAGGTGAATGGTATAAGACCAAGTCACTTACAATCAGAAGAACAGAACAGTGATGATGAGAGACTGGCTGAGATTGAACAATGTATGGAAGCAGAGGAGATGTGAGTAGTTCTCAAGTTTTTTTTTCTCATATAACAAACATTTAATAGCCTCTTTTGTTTACACGTCAATAAACAATATCAGAGTCATAAAATGAGAAAATGACATATCTTGAAAATTCTTCGCTTTGGTTATTTGCAAGGTTATTTATATGCCCAAGTTTACCAGCTTCAAAGCTTTGAATGTTAGTATTTGCCTTCTAAAGTTATATCTGTGTAACATCGTTTTCAAAACTTCATCAAAATCTATTGTGATTAATTTGATTTAAATGTGTTCTGCTGTATCACTTATATAGAGAACTATGGAACCATAGTGACTTTTTCATAACACAAAAACTGAATGTTTTTTGGGTGTACGTTGTATTCGTTCTCATTGCAGACTGCCTCAAGGTGACTTTCTCATTGCACCTAATGAACATGTGAGATTGACTACTGGATTATATGACTTGATGGGATCGGTATGTGACTACATGCATGATCGCTGTCTCAAACTACTCATAGCAAGAGGAAAGGTACGTATCTCAACTCCTCTGAAAGCTTCTCCAGGTGATTTGTGTGCAGTATGTTATGTGTATATAATTCCCATACAGGAAAATCAACTTCAAACTGGCATTATCAAGTCAGAATGTTGTAATGTACAGTATCACAAAATAGAGTTTTACTGGTCTTCTGGGTGCAATACCTGGGGAGCGTTTCATCAAGTGTTTTTGTCAGTGATTTTTACCGACAACTGTTAAAAGCTACTGAAATCCTTGCATCTGATTGGCTGAAAGCAAATTTGTCAGTGAAAATCACTGACAAAACCGTACTTGGTCGGGAATAAGGACCATTCCTTACAGTAGTCAAGTTTGCTTTCTTCTTCCCTGACAGCAAACTGATGCACTCAGAAGACTGCTCTATATAAACAAAATATTAATTTATGATTCTTTTGTATGTTTATGTTTATTACCTCTGTTTAAATTTTTGTATTTCATTTGGAAAGTGCCAAATAAATAAGAATAATGATAATACTAAACCTATGTGTACACAATATTTATGCATTTTGGTACAATGTTCTTTTCTTACAACAAATTTGTATGGTGAATGGTTAGAGGATATATGGATTGTTGGCTTGTCTACACATTAACATATCGACATGTATATTGTTGATTCTGTTACCTGTGTATAAAGGAAAATATTAATTTTTGCTATATTTGCTCTCTGGTTCTCTGCTCCAGTTTTACAATGTTTTGTTAAAGAATGCAATTGATAATGCTTACATAGGCTTAGCATACTAAGTTTGTATCTAAAGCTATGTTCATTCAGGACTTGTGATTTCGAAACTTTAAGTTAGCGAAACTTCAAGTTAACGAAACAATGACTCACTAACCATGACAAGGGTTCACACGGGACTGAAACTACAACACACATTGTTCTGAGATTACAAGTCGAGCGATCGTCGTTTAACATGAACAGAGGGGTCATCGTTTACAACAAGTTTTCTAAACTTAAAGTTTATTCTGTCCACACGGTCCATAATTACAATGGTTGTTCTAGAACTACAATTAAACTTTAAGTTTAAAAACTACAAGTCCGTTCATACTGTCTGAAACTACCAAATAACTTAAAGTTTTGAAACTACAAGCAGAACTTAAAGTTTAGCTCCCTTTGTGTGAACCTGACTAAAGAAGTAATATCTTTTGAATGGCTTAATGTATATACAAGGTCTTATGCTCCACTGTTAAATTGATGTTTTCCTCAGGATGGTTTCTTAGAGCGGCTGAGTTCCAGTGAGTTCCTGACACTGTCCAGGACCATCAAGGTCTTTGTGAGTAACTGTGAAGAGATCTGTGGAAGGAGAAGTACTTCACTCATTGGAGGTTTACAGAATCAGGTGAGAAATGATAGAGCTCATGACAGAATCAGGTGAGAAATGATAGAGCTCATGACAGAATCAGGTGAGAAATGATAGAGCTCATGACAGAATCAGATGAGGAATGATAGAGCTCATGACAGAATCAGGTGAGGAATGATAGAGCTCATGACAGAATCAGGTGAGAAATGATAGAGCTCATGACAGAATCAGGTGAGAAATGATAGAGCTCATGACAGAATCAGGTGAGAAATGATAGAGCTCATGAAAGAATCAGGTGAGAAATGATAGAGCCCATGACAGAATCAGGTGAGAAATGATAGAGCTCATGACAAGCAGGTGAGAAATGATAGAGCTCATGACAGAAGGGATAATCATTAATCAGATTTATAGATAAAACCAAAAAATGATAATAGAAATAGATAATAGAAAATAATGAGGATAGATATTCATGTATTCTCTTTGTAAGCAATTGGATACAGCGAGGTACATATTTTATCATTTAGCTCTTAAAGGAGGGTAAGATTAAAATGGGAAATTTATAAATCCACTGAGAAATATTGATTGATGAGAGTTGGATGTGCGAGTTGTGAAATACAGAATGGAGAAAAGATAAGAGACAGGAGAGGGTGAGAAAATTAAGGAAATGTAGTCTCTGATGAAATTTGTACCAGACGTAATAGTAGTAGTACTACTACAAGCGTTGTGAATTTCTCTGGGTGTACATGTAAATCTATATCTTTATAACTTACTAACTATATAGGGGTTCTTTTCTTTTCTTTTCTTTTGTATATTTCCATATTCTTTTTTGTTTTTTTCCTCTTTTGTTTTTATTATCTCGTTTACCATTTTAAGGTTCGTTTTGATTTATGTTTATTTTATTATAATGGTTTTACCCGTTTATATTGTTTGTTTTAAGTATGCAGGTGTGGCAATACCTCTCAAGCTTATAGCTTATTTTGCCAAACCTCTGTGTGTTTCAATATGAAACAATATTACTGTGTAATACTTTGTATTATTATGTGATTGTAAATATGATTCCTGAAGCATGCACAAATAAATAAATAAATAAATAAATAAATAAATAAATACTTTGATTAATATTTGAGACGTCTACATGATACTGAAATGTTAATCTTTATAGTCCTATTTATTTGAAAATAAAGGGAAAAAAGGAGTTGTATGATAACTGTTTCTGTCCATCATCAAAGAAATATTCAGTGACACATATTTATTTTATTCTTACTCTATTTTCTTTTTTAGGCTGTAAAGTTTGTCAGTAGATTTCATGATGAGAGAAAGACCAAGCTGAGGTAAGTAAAAAGTGGAAAATATGATTTTCTTTATCTTTTAAAATACTGAAACTTTCCTTCTTGTGATGGAAAGCAAATGGATGATACACTTGATACCAAAGTCTACATAATATAAACTGATTTAGTCCTTCCGTGGTGACATGCACATCCTGGTTACTGATAAAACTGCATTTACTTTAAAGATCACATTGCAATAAAATTCCATCAAAATAAATATTGGTGTAATACTTATTATTGCATAGATGGCATAAATTATACAAGGTTATCCAAATTCAACACTTGGAAACATCTGAATTAATGATTATTATCAATTATAAAACGGTAAAATACAGCCCCCGATATAGCAGCTGAAGAGCTCCTTGAACGCTGCTGAGATGTGTGACGACACACGAAGGACCAGTCCTGTCTAAGCAGACGATGTCCCATAACATCTTACACATTTTTCAGTGCCTGTTTTGTCATCTCCTCTTCACTTATTTCTCTTACTTGACTAGCGTCAGTCTTAATGTTAGTCTGTTGCCTCACTCTTAACTTCGTGTATGGTATTATTTTGATGAAAAATGCAGCGTTAAAAAAATAAAGGAATCGGTCACTTGTAAACAAAATAAGACGCCATTGTATTTTCAGCTGCTTGCACCGGGGCATGTTCGGCGTTTCAAGAGGGAACGAATACAATCTGTGATATTATTCGGAGGGCTTTTCAATTTGAAAATGGGGTTTATTTCATTGATCATTGACCCTTCTCCTGTGTATTTACAATCAAACGGTTTTAGTTATCAGAATCAGTTTCACTTTCCCTTTTAGAATGGTGTGAAATAAGGTCATGTTAAATATACCAAACTCTTTATAATTTGATAAATAATTGCATTGCAATTACGTTCATTCATTATAGGACGTCGTCTGCTTAAGCAGGATCGATCCCTAGTGTGACGACATCAAAACATCGCTATATTTCTGGCGAATCCTCGGATATTCCAGATGCTTAGAAGAGCTTTTATTTATGTTGTTTTTATAATCATCAGATACGCAGTTGACATAAAACTTATACGATTGCCATCTGTAAGCTTCCCAGTTTCTAGTGATACATTAATTGCCATATTTGTGATTTTCTTGAAATGTGATCTTTAACCCCTACCATGCCGTGGGCGGCAAATCCTGCCCAAAAATGTAAGTGTTGAACATTTTGTTTAAGCTCAAAATAACTTTTCCTCATACAGAAACCTGTGCCTTCAATATAATGTTTATTCCTATATAATGTATCTTTGTCTAGATTGCTCAAGAAAAAACACATTGAAAGCTAACAGTAATATTTAACTCTTGAAAGTTCATTTTTGAGCAATTGTCAAAAATCTGGTGGCATGGAAAGGGTTAATTTACAGATTTTTAATACAATACACTTTTGATGTGATCCATCACTCCAGCAGGGTATATTCATGTTTGCATTGATCTCGTTTACTGCTTTGTACAATCGACTACTAGTAATAAAGTCTGATTGATTGATCTTTTTTCATCATCTAAAGTTTGATTCTGGATAGTGAGAGATGGAAACAGGCTGAGGTACCAGCTGAACTCCAAGATCTACTGAGTGCATTCTCAGATGGTATGCATCATTCAGATTTCTTTCATAAGAAACATTATTATTTCTAGATGTATGCAATATTGCAAAAATATTATAGTTTGTAATATTTGTAAGTACTTTCTTCTTCAAATGCTCATTGTATGATTTATGCTTCCATAACAGTTCACCATTACAGTAATTAACATTATACAATCTTTCTCTGTTTTCATTTCATTTGATTGCTTGATGGGAGGCTTCCTAAGAACTTTTAGATCTTATAATTTTCTCTCTCTTTCTTTAAAGTCAAGTTCATTTTTAAAGGGGGCAGTGTTTATGTAATTGAGAATTCAGTTCTTGTTTGTTTTTTTTCCATACATTTATTTGGAACAATCTTCTGGGTATTACTGATATGACATAAGTTGAAATAGAATAATAATTATTTACCTGCTGGATATGATTTATTTTTCGTAAAACATGCATTTCCCGTATGTTTCATTCCAAGTTATCATGGGCCAAGTATCCAGCATGTAAACCTTTTCATGCAATTACTTCCTCTTGTCACTCACAGGTACAATATCCTTGGATCTCCTGGCCAAGACAGATATGGGTAAGGGTTCATTCTTATTTTTCCACATACATTTTTCCCCCCCCAGGTAAAAATTTGGATCGTGAAATGAAGATTGTTTATGAAATGAAAACATTTGCTAATATTACCACACATTTCAAAATTTCAAAATGATGTGGTTCCCCCCCGCCCCCCACCCTCTCTAAACAAAAGTGGATGGTTGTGAAAATTTAGCTGGAACTACTAAAAAATCATAGAATTCCTATCATTCCATCTTGACCAGGTATCTATGCAAATTTTTTTAATCACAGGCAATGGAGGAGAGAGGAAACCTCTGGAATGTGTAGAAATCAATGGCAGCAAATATGCAGTTGTGGGGTATGTCTTTTTTTAAATTTAAAAATTGATTTGATATATTTTACTAAATGTTTTACTGGGGGGACTTTTGTTTTTAAATTAGATTTATATTTGTAAACAAATCTTTAGGCATTTTACTCCCAGTGTTATAGATCGCATGCTCGATCTGTAATGAAAAACACAAGTCAGAAAATGATCGAGCATGCGATCTTTAACACTGGGAGTAAAATGCCTACAGATTTGTTTACAAATTAAAAATTCCTCCCATCAAGCTTCTTCGTTTAGATTTATATTGTTTCCTTTTTTTTTTTTTCATTTTCTTGCTACATTTCATAATTTTATTTCATGGATTGATTTTTCTGATTGATTTAGAAATATTTTCTTTGTATGTCCATTGAAATAAAGAGAATCTAGGGTCTTGTGACACAAAAAAATAAGATAGCAATTGATTGCTATGTCATTGTATTCACAACCGATCGTGAAATATCTATTTTATGATTGATTGATTGTTAGATCCATTGCTATGAAGCTTTGTGTTAATATGGGGCCCAGTAGTGGTCTTTGCACGGAAACTGAAGAAATTATGTTAAATCTTAGGTCATCACCAAAAAACATGTTAGGAAAAGATGCACATTCTTTAATCTTTTTCTTCAGTACTGTGATGCTACTCCTCAAGATGATAGCTGAGTATTGTCAATGTGTGAAAGACATGCCTACTGCTACTATGGATCTTCTTACTAGACTCATGGAACTCTTACAGGTACGCTCTTCTTTCTTATTCTGGAAGATATTAACAGGAAACTGGTTTATTGCAGCCTTTAGGCATATATGTAGTCCAAACAGTGAACATTATGGGTTTGTAAAGATGGGTTAATTGTAGTTTTGTTATGTGGTGGACAAATGAAAATAGCATACTATTTTCTTAATATGGTAGATGTTTAGCTTTTGGTATGCATAGTACAGTTGGTAAAAACCAGATATTGCATTAATGAATTTGGGAAAGGTATATATCTTGTGGTTGGTAATTCCTGGTGTGTCTTTTGCTATTTACTCATATATCTCACAATGTTGAAAGAAAATGTCATTTTGGGGGGCTGTATAGCCCAAACAAACATTTAGATTAATAGTGAAATTACTTATACATCATGTTTGTATGTTTTCTTATCTGTTTTCTTTTCAGATGTTCAACTCCCGTTCTTGCCAACTCATTCTGGGTGCTGGAGCCCTTCAGCTTGTGGGACTCAAGACAATCACTACAAAAAATCTTGGTAAGTACACTGGATATATTACAATTTCTTTCATAATTGTATGAATATCATTATTTTCTTTAAATTATTTTGTGCTTGTATTTGTTGTGTTTTTTAAATAATATGGTGGTTTCTGAACCTAAAAGGATACCCACTTTTAAGACAAATTTTTTCGCCCATTAAAAAAATTGTATGAAGCTTTTATATACTACCTTTCACAATACATGGATGTTCACCATCATTATCCAACCTTTGTTTTCTTGTTTGCATAGCTCTTACATCTCGATGTTTGCAGCTGGTGGCATTATACATTCCAGTCGTCAAGGACTTCTTTGCAGACAGACTGTCAGTGAAGCAGCAGAACCTTCTTAAGAACTTTGACAAAATCTTCAAGGTATTATTTACCTACTCCTACCTTTGAACCTCTTGTAATGACTTCAGCAAAGTGTGTATTTCTAACTCCTTGGAAAAAAAAAAACAGTGTGTGACAAAGGTTTCTGTTTCACCCAATAGCTTTTTTAGAAGGCAACATATTTCAAAATGTAAACCAAATTATTCAAAATTTCTTGATTTAGAAGGTAGAGGAAAAATGCAAGGCAACTTCTAGTGTCAAGTCTCATGTACTCATCGTGTGGTGAACAGCCTAAAAAAATGCCTTAGCAGAATGAAATGTCCTTAGCGTAATGTGATTCTCATTTCTGTATCTCACAACACATTCATGTAGACCTACACATGTAAATGAATACCATTAAGGGCCTCTGTTGCATTTATTTACAATATTTTTTTTAAAATCTGACTGCTAAGAAAGCATATGAATGCTTGTAAGTAAGCAACCACTTGACCGACATCTGAAAGTCCTCTCTGAGGGACTTGGTAATAAGAATTAATGCCTTATATTCTATGATGATATTTAATGATTTACACTTAACATGCTACATAAGAAAAATATTTCAATGTACATTCCAAAAATTGTTCCCTTTTCATTGCCTAACAGTTGATTTGTAGTTTTAATAATAATAATAGTAATAATAGGATTTATATAGCGCCTTTTCCAAAGGATACAAGGCGCTGTCACTTAAAGTCTATTCAAGTAAATTAAGAATTGTATAAGTAAGTTTTTAGATGTTTCTTGAAGATGTCAAGTGATGTGCTATTACGGAGAGATGCGGGGAGTCTGTTCCAAAGTTGTGGAGCAAGTGACTGAAAGGACTTGAAGCCAGCCTGTTTTCGGGATTTAGGAATGACATAGGAAGGAGCAGAGGTAGAACGAAGAGAATATGATGTTCTCTGTTGCTGAAAGAGTGCGGAGATGTATTGAGGAAGTGTGGTTGACAGTGATTTGTGAGTCTGAACCAGTATACGGTATTGTATTCTCTTAGAAACGGGAAGCCAGTGAAGTTCATTGAGTAATGGAGTGACGTGGGACCATTTTGGTTTTTGACATATTAGACGAGCACACTTATTCTGAAGACGTTGAAGTCTGCCCAGGTCCTGTTTACTGATGCCCCCAAGCAAACATCCACCATAGTCAAGCCTGGTTTTATTATCTTTAAAAAGATCTTTTAAGATGGCAATGATTATATCAGTACCATGTATCCTTTTTCTCATCCTTGCTTTGATCAGGATTACAATGACCATGTTCAGGAGATCTCAAGCAAGCTTGTAGCGATCATGGATGATTCCTTCAGATCCTGCCTCTCACAGGTCAGTAGCTATCTCCATTGCCATTAATGGTATACCATGGAAGCTCTCATTTTCATGCTGAACATCATATACAAATATTTTTTCTCCCTTCATTTTTTAGAAATTTGAAACTCCTTGTTATATTTAATTTTCTGTAGTTTGTGTTAATTTTTTGGACATAAAAGTATTTTTGGTAGATAATTTTTAACAATTGTCTTGTAATGTGAACTTTGATTTTTACAACAATTATGTTCTTCTTTGCAATTATATTCAGTGGACCTGGTAGAACCAACAACCAAATGAAGAACAACCCATGTCGAAAGCTCAGGAAACCTTACAATAACAGCAGCATCATAATATGAAATGTCAAAAGGGAAAGAAGTTGGCTTAAGACATTGATAGTGAGCCTTACCAGAAAACGACACTCGACATGAGCAGTAATTTGAAGCAGTGTTTAAACCCAAATTACTGATGACATATTGCCATTATTTATTTTTTTATATTTTTATTGGAATATGAAGAATTTATTATTCTTGTTTGTATAGTGGGAGGTGAAAGCTCCTGTTCCATCATCATGCTTCAGAGAGATCTGTAAACGTATCAAGAAGCTCTACGAAGCCATCGCTGATCTGCTACCACCGGAACAAGTCAAGGTAGGTTTTTGTTACAATTACATCTATGTGTGGAAGAGAGGGGTTGGCTTGAAGGGGAGAGAGGGGCAGACCAAAGAAAGGATAGATATATTGCATCAATGAAGATGGAAGAATTGTAAGTCTAGATTTGGCTATGGATAGTGTTAACTGGAGTATTAAGAAATGACACCCCCCCCCCCCCCTCCCCCTGCAAGAACCCAGATGATGAAGATATTGGTGGTGCTTAATGTAGAAATGATGTCTTCTCCTGTCAATTGATATCTTCCTCATTAGTATTTGTTTTAATCTCTGTCACAGTGATTCTAGTAAGAACAAAAAAAAAATGACTTAGGATTATTAATAACTGATAAAAATCTTCTCCTTTTGTGGATGCATTTTAAGATGTAAGCAATTGATAATGTGACCAATTGATTATAAAAGAAAAACTTACTAGTCGTATCATATCAGTAATTAGATCATTTTAATACTTAAAAGAGAATTTTGACTTTTTTTCCCCCCTCTTTCTCTATTTTTCAAGTTAGTCTACAAAGCAGAAAGAGTTGCCTTAATTACCCATTCAATCCATTCTTTGAGAGACGTGACCACAAAAAAGTGGGGGTTTGGGAAAGAATGTAATTATCTTTGTGGTGTTATTGTGCATTGAAACACCTATAAAATGCATTTGAATCAAATTCATGAGCCTTACCAATGTTGTGGTTTACATGTTATCCCATCATTCTTCAAACCAAAAGAACCAATCCTGCATAATTAGTTTGAACTCATTCTTGTAGAGTCCTTTTTTGATGAAGTATATGGCCTTTTCTGCAGGTGTTATTCACCAGACTCAATGCATCATTCAAGACAAGACTCAAAGAGCAGCTTATACACTTGAATGTACAGAATGATGGAGGGCCAAAGCAGGGGTAAATATTCATGCCTGTGTTTGTATTATGGTTATGTCCTATGTCAGTTGATTT
The DNA here is from genome assembly GCA_025617745.1 of Heliocidaris erythrogramma. NCBI lineage: Eukaryota > Metazoa > Echinodermata > Echinoidea > Camarodonta > Echinometridae > Heliocidaris > Heliocidaris erythrogramma. The sequence goes on along the minus strand of CM046855.1, from coordinate 13,553,237 downwards.
AATGTTAAGACATTTAACATTTATCGTTTATATAGAGGTTCACACATTAAAAAGAGTTGGAGAAAAAGTCTGCTATTGCAAAGTTATACTGAAATATAGTAATGATATTGTCTTGGTTTTATATCACTTTTACATCAGTTTACAATTTGCTTAGGAAAATTTTGCTTAATTATGCCTGGATTTTTTAATAGTAGTGTGATTTTCAGCCATTTTCAAGCTATGTTAATTACCTCTATGTATGTATATTACTTTCAAAATGAAGTTGTTTTTTTTTTCTTCAAACGGGAGTAACTTTCATTTTAACATTCTCACTATCTCTGCCCTCCTCTGTCTTCTATTATTGTTCTTCCTCTTTCCTCTTGTACTTCCTTCTCTTTTTCTCCCATATGCAGGTTGGTGACCTCTGACCTTGTATTCTACACAGAGTTCATTCAGTCATTGGACGGCCTAGGAGAGATAATAGACAGTATGGATGATATATGGACATGGAGGTAGCACCTCCAATCAGCAAAGATGACTTATATCTATCTTAAGTTGCCTGGGCATTTCTTCTTTACTAAACTCTCGATATGTTTCTTTAAATGGACTACTCATAGTCGTATGTATCAACTGTGGTGATTTAGAATCTGTATGTGTGATATGTAGCAGTAAAGAATTGGAACAGAGCAATTGGGTTTGATGACCAATGTGTGTGGATTACAAAGTGCATGGTGTATTGTGTGTAGATTATGTCAGGTAATCATACTGCCTGTGACAAGACCTGGGTGGAAACCATCCAACTCATGGAAGAAGTTTTCTCTCCAGTAAAGAAGAATTCATAATGATTGTGAGTATGACTAACATTACTGATTCCCTGCAAAGAACACTTTAGATTCTTCTGCACCAGTAAGATTGAGATTCGTTTGATATATGTATTTTTCCATTTCGTAATAACATTTTACAGCTAATATAATTTTCTCAAATGAAGGTAGTTGGATTTTGTAATTTGGCATGAAATATTTCTCGTCGTACAAGCGTCAGTATACAGTTTAGTGCATTGTTATTGATACCGCAAAATCCAAACAACTTATTTTGATTTGTAAGTATAACCTTTTCCCCAGTATTATGAAGTACCTAGTACTTTGACCATATTACATTCGAGTACTGACAAAAGCAAAACACATGTATGATAGTTTCTTCACTGTTGTTACAAAAGGTGCATTTTTTATCAGTTACCACACCAAATTTCAAAAATGCATCTCTCGTATATAATATTCTGTTTAAAATCTCGATTTGGAACCATCTCATATTTTTTTTGCTGTTGATTTGCAGGGATGTATACAACTAATATTCTGTTATTCAAACATCTAGATATGTTTCATAGATTATTAAATGTTTTTATGCCTCCGCCCACCAAAGGTGGGTGCCGGAGGCATTATGTTTTCGGGTTGTCCGTCCGTCCGTCCCACTTCTCGTTACCGCGATATCTGAAGAATCATTTGAGGTAGGAACCTCAAACTTGGTAGTAGTATGTATCCCCATACGAAGATGAACTGATTAGATTTTGGGGTAAGTAGGTCAAAGGTCAGAGGTCACAGAGGTCAATTTACATGAAATTACGTGAAATTCTTGGTTTTTAGCACCGTTACCGCGATATCTCAAGAACTGTTTGAGGTAAGAACTTCAAACTTGGTACTAGTATGTTTCCCTATACGAAGATGAACTGATTAGATTTTGGGGCAAGGAGGTCAAAGGTCAGAGGTCACAGAGGTCAATTTACATGAAATTACATGAAATTCTTGGTTTTTAGCACCGTTACCGCGATATCTCAAGAACTGTTTGAGGTGAGAACTTCAAACTTGGTACCAGTATGTATCCCCATAGAAAGATGAACTGATTAGATTTTGGGGTAAGGAGGTCAAAGGTCAGAGGTCAGAGGTCAATTTACATGAAATTACATGAAATTCTTGCTTTTTAGCACCGTTACTGCGATATCTCAAGAACCGTTTGAGGTGAGAACTTCAAACTTGGTACCAGTATGTATCCCCATAGAAAGAGGAACTGATTACATTTTGGGGTAGGTAGGTCAAAGTTCAGAGGTCACAGAGGTCAATTTACATGAAATTACATGGAATTACTGGTTTTTAGCACCGTTACCGCGATATCTCAAGAACTATCTGAGGTGAGAACTTCAAACTTGGTCCCAGTATGTATCCCCATAGAAAGGTGAACTGATTAGATTTTGGGGTAAGGAGGTCAAAGGTCAGAGGTCACAGAGGTCAATTTACATGAAATTCTTGGTTTTTAGCACCGTTACTGCGATATCTCGAACTGTTTTAGGTGAGAACGTCAAACTTGGTACTAGTATGTTTCCCTATACGAAGATGAACTGATTAGATTTTGGGGTAAGGAGGTCAAAGGTCAGAGGTCACAGAGGTCAATTTACATGAAAATACATGAAATTCTTGGTTTTTAGCACCGTTACCGCGATATCTCAAGAACTATCTGAGGTGAGAACTTCAAACTTGGTACCAGTATGCATCCCCATAGAAAGATGAACTGATTAGATTTTGGGGTAAGTAGGTCAAAGGTCAGAGGTCACAGAGGTCAATTTACATAAAATTACATGAAATTACTGGTTTTTAGCCTCGTTATCAAATATTTCTAGAACAGTTTGAGCCATCAACTGAATTTAGGCGGAGGCATATAGGAGACGCAGTCGCATTCATCTTGTTTGAAATATATTTTCTAACCTCCTAAGCTCCATCATCAATCATCAGTCAGCTACACTAACATTCTACAATAGACGGTGGAACGTAACTTCCCCCAGTGCAGCACATGCTCACAATAGACTTGCATGCTTCCAAGCAATACCTCCTTATTACCATTCTTTTCCTGGTGATGCTACAACATGTCTGACACAGCAACAACTATGTAGGCATTGTATGGTCTATTAGAACAGATGGTTATCTCTGGCTAAGCTACATACCACTGTCTCTCCTTAGCTCACTAATGATTGACAGATAATGTCACTGCAAGAATGAGATCTGGAGAATTTTTTTAGGGTTGAGCTTAGCATGTTTGAGAAATGATTTTAAAAAATGTTTAAAAATGTATGAAACATATTTAGATGTTTGAATAACAAAATATGAGTATGCATCCCAGCACATCAACAGAAATCAACTTGCATTTGGGTTGCAATGGACCTTTAAGGAAAAAACACATAGAAACAGTGATATTCATCAAGAGGTCAGTTTATTTTGGTTCCAAGTCTTCTGTGGATCTTCAGGCCCTCAGCTGTCTGTGGCCATCTGTTCAGTGGAAGAAAAAGAAGGGATAACGCATAATTTGTTTCTAATATAGAAGCAAGGAAGATGTATTAGAGTGCTGTATACCCTTTTGTGGAATAGGTGCTCTTTGCGACATCCACTCTGGTGATGACACGTTAAGGACTTGATAAAATGTAAGTTCTTTTGAATACTGGAGATTGATGATAAATAGCCCCGTAGCAGCTGAACTTCGAGAAAATATTTAGTCACACTTGAGTGTATGGTTAAGACCTAGCTGGAGATTAAATTGCATGGGAATGGTTATTCTGAACAGTATTGTAGATTGTTCAATAGAATGATTGGTGATTATTGCTATACAAGAAACGTACGATAAAAATGAGATGAATAAGGGTATTAGGGTGAATTGGGACAACAATTCTGTATTGATGCAGAGCTCTTTTATTTTGACATTCATCCTGAGTAAAAGAAAAGGAAAGGGTCTGCGTCAACTTGGAGAAAATTATTGGTTTAAAAAACTTTTTCCAATTTTTGTCTCTGTTCACCCTAGTGTCCCCATATGTTTTACTGTACTTCATCTTTTATTCTGGAAGTTCACTCTTATATTAGCTTGAAGCTCTGAAAGCAGAACATTTATGCAAGATGCTAACAATGTGTGAGTGTTTGAGATTATTATGAAATGTTGAGCATCATATTTAAATGTCCAATTTCTAACAGCATTATGCTGAGGCATTTATCTCCGCCCTGATTTGTTAACTGTTAAATGTAATTTTTGTTATCTAATAGTGGATAGAAATGAGCTGGTACATGACTTGTTCCTTGAGGCAAAACATGTCATAGTTATACAGCGGGTGATGTATTTCCATTTATAGGGTCATGAATTAGATCATTGGCCAGCAGATGGAAAATCACAAGAGAGGGCATGAGGCAACACGAGAGAAAAGTACTTAGCCTGGTACGAAGCATTATGTTGATTTAATTTGCTATGATTTTGATGCTAAATGGTTGGATAGTTTAATCTTGTACTTGAACCTTCTACTTTGGAAATCATATCAGTATGGTCATGAATGTATGTGCTCATTAAATGATACTAAAAGATGACATCTATCAGCAGCATGCAAAGATTAATCATGCTGGTGATATTCTTCAAGGAGACTATTTAACACATTCTCATAGTTTCTTGTCACTTATCATACAGCTATTTATCTCCATTTACACTTTAAGGTCAGTTAAGATGTTTGTAGATAAGGTTATATTTATATTGTATAGTTTATAATCCTCATTATAATGTGCTTATGTCGGGTAATATGTATATTAGACATGGTATAATAGTAACAAATATCTTTGGTTATATCAAAGTACGTCATACATTGAACTTATTTGGTGTGTCGTGAAATAGCCCAATCAACAGAACTAGTAAAGGAAATTGATAAGAAGAATGCTATGTGATAGACAAGTTTACTATTGCTTGTGAATTTATTGGTATTTCTACCAAGAGTTTTTGTGATGATGTACTTGACATGCTGATGTGAATGAACAGAATCCACATTGCACTATGTTGGGCAAACCAGGGGCAAACTTGGAGTTTATGAAAAGCCACTTTTTTTTTAAAGTGTGCAAAATATTTGAATACGTTTAATAGTAAACTGGTCTATGTGATCTCTTTTCTTTCCTAGACATTTTTGTTCAGTTTTATAAGGTCTGTGAGATTTAGTAGAGTTTTAGCAATAATACCTTGACTTCTTTGATATCATATTAGTTTTTATTTTCCTTCAAAGAGGTAATTCAAGGAGTTTTAAAAGCTCTAGACTTGACGGTTGAAGGATGAGTTTCCAATACATGGGATGCAATCATTTTGATATATTTATTAGATATTTAGGATGAACAAAATGAACTTCTACACCATGATATACATGTAAATGCACATTATTTTCTTTTGCCTTGAATATTATTTGATAGGATTTAATTTTTGATATGATAAAACTGTTTTTTTTTTTTAAGAGAGCAGAAAGCAAATAAATTTGTCTGATCACCCAATCTGGTTGATACGACCTAATTCTCCAGTGCAAAAATTGGCCCTAGAAATAGAATTTGAAACATTGCAAAAAATACATTTGATATAGAAATAGGTAGCATTTTGCTCTCATTTCAATACAAAATACAAATATTTTCTTATAAAAGATATGTATTTACTGCTGCATGTTGTAATGTTTTTTGTAAATTCTGATTTGAGAAACACAATTTTCTTTAGAATGGATTTGACAGGGCGAGAAAGATTTCAGTTATCACGATGAAGTGTGATGAAGCTAATGGAACAGTTCACACTTATCAATATAAAATGGGTCTATGTGTGCTGACAAGCATATGAAAATTGGTTGAAGGATTGGTAGAATGTCTAACCTCCCCGTAGATTATACATGCTTTCATTCTGTCTGAGCATATTCCAACATTACACTCCTCTATTTTCTTAAAGGGAAATTAACCTCAGCGTATGAATTAGCTTATTTTGAATGGTGTAGTATATGCCTCTTATTTGATACATGCAATTTCATGTAAAAACACAGGATATAGATATAAATCACTATTTTCCAGCCAAGTTATTGTCTGCTAGCAATAATAAGGGGGCTGCCATTACTTTATGTGTACACGAAAATATTTTTCATCCCAAGTAATATTTCCTTCATCGTTAACTTGTAATTGATTTTTAGAGGACAAATATATATTAGATATAGTCACATATTCTGAAATGTAAGTTTAGTTTTATATATTTTTTAAAAGGTCTTAATTTGTTCATAAAAATATACTTTCTGTACGTGGAGACGGAGAATTGACGTCAAGGACGGAGACAATCGTAACAATACCAAAACAAAGCGAGGAATCTGCATTACAGGATGGCTATTAGAACTCATGGGTCGTCAATTATCTAGGCCCATGGCCAATAACAATCGTAATAAAATCAGAACAAAGCGACGTATCTGTTGTAAAGGTAGGCTATTATCAATGCATATGGTACCTAATGATCCGTGTCATGCACAAAATGGCAGCCTCCATGGAAAGACGTAGCAGACAATACCGCATCTAGAATATCATGTGGGGTTAATTGTCCTTTAACCTTGGAAGATGAGAGGCCTTTGGTCCTCCTTAGTTAATATTATTCTGAATTTTCCTGCTACTTACATACATCTCTGAATAACCTTCAAAAAAGATGGAGAGTGAGATAGCATAGCTTAGAGATTTATATTTGATATTTTTTTCAATCTAGCATACTGAATAATGCAGAAATCTAGCTTTTGTGGTAGCCCATTCCAGAGAGAAGTGTGCTGGAAAGAGTATGAGTACAATTTATTCAGATTTGATGTAGAGATCGCAAATGTTTGCTTCCATTGATTGGTGGGACTTCTCAGAGATATATTACGCAGTGAAGGTTGAGCATTTTTATTTGTCTTCATTTTCACATGCCTACAACTGGCTCCCACAACCTATAAAGGGGTCAACTTTGACCCTTGATGTTGCACCCTGTATTCAGGTCCAGAGCTGCCTACATAATGCACTGTACTGTGGATGTTATCCCCCTGTTCCCTTTATGTTTTCTTTTATTTCTGTAATAATAAGCTGACCCAACCATACAGTGGAGAGTTTATGTACATGTACTGCTTGCTCATTGTGTCTTCATAGTTCCATAATGATGAACTAGTCACATTATAGCAAATTCATTTGTATTTGTTTCTCAGACATTCCTTTTGTTATTGTGAAGTCAACAGTAAGGATATTTGTTATATGCTTCAAACATGAAATTTATTTCCTGTAGGTGTTCTTCCCACAAATTATCCCCCTACGTCTAACTTATTATTTTTAGATTCTACCTATATTGGGAATAATGCATTTTGCTTGTTTTATATCGAACTGCTCATGACTTGAAATACATGTATATCCATATGATGTTGTGCCAAAATATGGATTGTTGATTATTATTTTTTGTATAGGATATATGATAGGCAGACAATTTTGAATGTATAAGATTTTCTTCTAACATCAATTATTAGTTGTCATATGAGATGTTAATATGATCAAGAATAAATGAAATTATGTGCAATCAATTAAATCACATTTTCTTTTGAATCTCATTGTGTTGAAGTGTTTTTTGTTTTTGTTTTTTGTAAACTGCCAAATTTAAGGATTTTATTAAACTTTTAAATGACAAGAACAAAGCAATGGTACCTCACCTCAAAAAAAGTAAGATCGGGAAGGAGGGAGAGAGAGAGAGCTGGGATGAAGGGAAACAAGGAAAGAAAGAAAAGTAGGAGGAAGGGGGTATAGACAAAGAAAGAGGGGCAAATTAGAAATCTGCAGAAGGGGGGGGGTGGAGAAAAAACAGGTGTTAAAAGGCCAAGTCCATCTCAATATCAAGGTGATTTGAATAAACAGAGTAAAATTAAACAAGCATAACAGTAAAAATTTCACTGAAATCGGATGTAAAATAAGAAAGTTATGGCATTTTCAAGTTTTGCATTATTTCATGAAACGGTGATATGCATAGCATGGGCGGTATGCAAATGAGTGAACCGATGATGTCACACACTCACTTTTCCTTATGTATTTTATTATATGAAATTTCAAATATTTCAATTTTTATAGATGTGATAATAAAGAATCCCTTCCTTGTATGAAAATAAGTTACAATGATGATTTTACATGTTCCATATGGAGTCAAACCATGTTTTACATTATTGAACCAAAAAAATGAAATATATGATATTTCATATAATAAAATACATAAGGAAAAGTGAGTGCATGACATCATCGGTTCACTCATTTGCATACCGCCCATGTTTCATGAAATAATGCAAAACTTCAAAATGCCATAACTTTCTTATTTTACATCCGATTTCAGTGAATTTTTTACTGTTATGCTTGTTTAATTTTACTCTGTTTATTCAAATCAACTTGATATTAGGGTGGACTTGGCCTTTAAAGACCTCAGCCTGACCGAATTTTGAAATATACACTTTATTCATCCACGGGGAGCTATATATTTTCTGAACAAATTGAAACCAACTTCATGAGATTCCGCTTCCTGTGGAATGAGTAACAGCGTCCCGAATGTTGAGCCCCGGTGGTTTTTCTGACGAGGGCCCCGTCTCTGAGGAACGCTACTTTGCGGGGGGTGAAAATTTGATGACGACATATCGTGTAGACGCACTCGGAGCTGTATACATGACATGTCGTCACACGTCTAGCGACCCCCTGCAGTTTCCTCTCTTGTTACGCAATAGGGAGGGGGCGGACCAAAAAAAATTATCTTTTTTATTTTTTATGGATAAACGGAGACGAAAATTTATGAATACCCAGGGTAATTATATTCTTTGTTTACTAAGCCTTACGTCAATATATGGTTGTTTTCGGTCAGGCTGAGGTCTTTAAAGTAGCTATCCAAAGAAAATCACAAATATGGCAATTAATGTATCACTAGAAACTGGGAAGTTTACAGATGGCAATCGTATAAGTTTTATTTCAACTGCGTATATGATGATTATAAAAACAACACAAATAAAAGCTCTTCTCAGCATCTGGAATATCCGAGGATTCGCCAGAAATATAGCGAAGTTTTTGCCTCTGACGAAGATTCTGCTAGGATCGAAAGCTCAGGCCCCTTTTGACTCCATTTTACTCCATTGGCTCGCTATTATTGGATAAGCAGTTTTCAGCAGCTTGTTTTCGAAGTTTTGATGTCGTCACACTCAGGGGACCAATCCTGCTTAAGCAGACGACGTCCAGTAATGAATAAACGTAATTGCAATGCAATTATTTATCAAATTATAAAGAGTTTGGTACATTTAAACATGACCTTATTTCACACCATTCTAAAAGGGAAAGTGAACTGATTCTGATAACTAAAACCGTTTGATAGTAAATACACAGGAGAAGGGTCAATGATCAATGAAATAAACCCCACTTTCAAATTGAAAAGCCCTCCGAATAATATCACAGATTGTATTCGTTCCCTCTTGAAACGCCGAACATGCCCCGGTGCAAGCAGCTGAAAATACAATAGCGTCTTATTTTGTTTACAAGTGACTGATTCCTTTATTTTTTTAACGCTGCATTTTTCATCAAAATAATACCATACACGAAGTTAAGAGTGAGGCAACAGACTAACATTAAGACTGACGCTAGTCAAGTAAGAGAAATAAGTGAAGAGGAGATGACAAAACAGGCACTGGAAAATGTGTAAGATGTTATGGGACATCGTCTGCTAAGACAGGACTGGTCCTTCGTGTGTCGTCACACATCTCAGCAGCGTTCAAGGAGCTCTTCAGCTGCTATATCGGGGGCTGTATTTTACTGTTTTATAATTGATAATAATCATTAATTCAAATGTTTCCAAGCGTTGAATTTGGATAACCTTGTTTAATTTATGCCATCTATGCAATAATAAGTATTAAGCCAATATTTATTTTGATGGAATTTTCTTGCAATGTGATCTTTAAGTAAATTATTAAAATAATGTACAGTTGTTTTTTTATATCGGCATGTCCTTCCTACGTCTTAGTGCAGTTTTTAAGGCAACATAATATGAACAGAATTAAAAGAACTAGATAACGACCTTATAAGGAATTTCGCGATCTCGTGAAAATTAATTATTGAGGACGATAAACTGAATATTCAAGTATGTGTGAAGTGATGACTAATGCTGGAGAGAAACTTCATCGGCATCCGTTAGGTCCTGTTTATCAAGTTGGGTGGATATAACGGATCCAGTTAACATGGCTCAAACGTTTGATGGGATTTTAATACATTCAAACATTAGCACAACGTCTTCAAAATGATTTGTATAAGATCTACATGCAGTCACAATAGGTTTTTGTCTGTCAGGAAATGTTTACTAACCTAACCATATCAGATCATTATGAGGAAGTCACAGTTCCTGTGAAAAAAGTGATTGTTCACTGATAAAGTTTGGTTAATGTTATCTTTGAGTTATTTTACGATTTACATAACTTTAGTACTTTACCCGGACAGGCTGACGCAATAAGCCAGTTCGGGGTTAGCGCATGGTACAAATGACCCCAAATATCCACAGATTTTTTAGACATGGTCGAGGGTCCCTTTATGTGCACTTCAGAAAAATATCTCTGGGAGTGATAGAGGTGCCTCATGAATAGCTTTTGTTTCCCCCTTTAAAAACAATACTTCCACCTGGATATCATGGAATGCACCATTAGTGCATAATTGAATAATGATTACATGACATTCATGAGCACATATCGAATATTAGTGTCAGTGGGTTTTAGAATTTGGTACAGATGACCTTTATCTGCTTATGCTCAGATTGCATCTCCGAAGTGGCTTATTATAATATATGCCTGGATCCACTAATAAAATGCAGTATACATGCATTGCAGAAGATTGCACATGTACGAGGCTTAGTTAGTGGATGATATTCACTTGTACAACTTTTTCTCAAAAAAAAAAACAAAAAAAAAACATGATCAAAAATAGCATTTGCTTTTCATTATTATTAATATACTTGCCTATGCTTTGATATGTTGGTTGCTGATACGGTTACAAGTTGTGTTCCGAAGATTCACTATTCGGAAGGTTCGTTACTCCGAATGTTCATAATTCCGAAAATGAAAAAGGGTTCATAATTTCGAAAACGAGAAAGGTTTCATACTTCTGAAGGTTCGTAATTCCGAAAAGTTATGCAGGGCCCTTTTTCATATTCGGAATTACGAACCCTCATTGTCATTTTCGCAATTACGAGCCTTCGGAGTAATGCATCAAATGTTCGGAATTATGAACTATATTTCATTTTCGGAATTATGAACCTCCTGCTATGGGAAATTTATGTTTCGGAATTACGAACCATCGGAATTATGAACCTTCGGAAAAACTAGTACCCCCGCTGATACATACGTAGGTTTATATCCCCATAACAAATATTGTAGATAGAGAGTAACAGTCATCGAATGACCTTACATCAGAAATATTGATAACATTGAATGACCTTATACACCCTGAGGCTCACGCCTCCCCTATTTTCATGATAGAGCCCTCTTCATCCCACTCCCTTTCGAAGGTCCCCTTATTCCCTCCCGTCTTACTACCCCCCCCCCCCCCTCCCCTTTCATTCTGTCCGTATCCACGTGTTGGATCGTATCATCTGCAATCAAGAGTAGCAGGGGGAAATCATTGGGGACATGGGAGATTACTAGGTTCGAGGGTGGCTCAAAGTTTCGATCCTTATCGGTGGGAGAAAAACTTCCTCTTGCTCTTCCTGATGTGGAGACCTTGATTCTACACGCCATGCAGCAGTAGTCAAACGAACCCCTTGATCCAACTGCCCAATCTATATAGGGCCTACTACTCTTTATTTATGTATCATGTGCATTAAACCTTTATGCTTTGGAGGTTTACTCCCCCATAAACGTACAAATGAGTGGTTTATGACCAGGGGTTTTAAAATATGCACTAAATATACCCGCGACATCTTCCTCTTTCCTTTCTTTCTTCTTAATGGAATGACAGTATGATATCCTACATATTAGATTTATCAGTTTATATTTGTTATATGTATATGTGTTTGAAATTAAGGAGAAATCTGTCGAAAATATGTTGATCATAACAAGAATAATTATTTGGAAGTTCCTGTAAACAGCAAATAATTAAACTTGTAATCCGCCGATAAAACAGGTTCCTCTTATCCATACAGCTTGTTAAAACATATTAAGTAGTGATTCCACAACGTTCCACAAGCTTTTATATTTGCACTGAATCTACAATGTAAATTATTGTATTGTATTGTATTATTGTATTGTTTGAACCCCTGACCAAAAGAAAAAATAAATAAATAAAATTTTAAAAATCGTCATTTTGTTTTTGTTTTTTGTTTGTTTTTTTCTCGAATGAATAAAGCATGGACCCTTTCAATGAATGAAATGGCGCCCTCATTCTTCAACTTTATGCAAACGGAAATTTAGTCATGACAGTCGTAATAATGAAACCTTACAATACGCAACACCATCATCCTCCTCCTCCTCCTCCTCCTGCTCCTCCTGCTCCTGCTCCTGCTGCTGCTGCTCCTCCTCCTCCTTCTGCTCCTCCTCCTCCTTTTTCCTTCTCCTTCTCATTCCCCTTCTCCTCTTCCTCTTCCTCTTCCTCTTCCTCTTCCTTTTCCTCTTCCTCTTCTCCCTCTCGGCATGTATATGTTGGTAAGATAATATCCTCAAAAGGGAATTGTGAAACCAAATATGTCCATCATTATTCATAGATGTAATGGTCATCATTTTTGACACCTATACATTGTGTTCATTCAAATTCCTCTATTATGTTATCTATTCCTTCCTTAAATAGATGTACTGTTAGTTATGCCACATCAATCTCTTTGACATATTCTGTGTTTTGTAAACCCCCTATGACATATTTGTTTAATGTATATAATCAAAAAAGTATCATAATGCTTCCAACCAATAATATGTGCACCGACCAACCGACCACAAGGCGGTCACCTCTCGTTCTTGTTTTCTTTCACACCACCGCAAAACAGACAGGGGAAATGTATATCTTAATCGATTTTCAATTTCCATATTCATGAAAAGGATTGGGGTGAGAAAATTGGATTGTTCTACTCAATACATTTCAAAAACTTGTTAGTGAAGTCGAAGGATTGGAGATGGAAAAAAAATTAACCCTTTAAAAAGGAACAAATACGTAAATGCTTTTCAAGTCTAAGGGCGGATGTCAGCAAATGTGATTTGATATCGAAATCAAATCGATGGCCTATCTTCTCTTTATACACATTCCTTCAAAAATATGGAAATGACATAACATTTAGATCAACAATAAAAAACAATATATATTATTTCACCCAATTTTGTTTCGACTTGAGCGAATCCGCTCAGTATCACTTTAACCACCGCCATGCAACATTTACGTTAAGAGGCATGTAATACTCATTTTCGGACAAAATTTTGAAACAAATATCTAATGTTCCTATTTTAAAATTCCCGTCCCAGTGACTTCTAAATCATTTCTTTAATGTTTTATCACTTTAACACAAGACGTGTGATTTGAACACCGCCTACTGAAGGACTAGCAATTACGGGACAGAACGTGATGATCATACGGTTCTGAGAAAAGACATACTTCTCTATATACTAGCAGAACGGATGCAGCCTAATGTACTTTCTAACTTATACATTTGTAATTTGTCATTTGATCAGGGCTTGGAAAAATAATATTTTGGTTGTAAAATTTTGTCTGTGTCATTTGAAAAACGACTCCTTGGAAATCGATATTACTGATTTGTTGGCGAATTACAGAAAAGAGTGTAGTTTTCTTTTGATGCTACTCAGAGTTTCTACAGAAACTTTGCAAGAATGATATTCTTACTTAATATATATTTCAGCTTTTCTACCTTCACAATTACTTTGATAAAAATATTTAAGATTAAAGGCCATATTTGAGGCAAGGATATGGATTATATTACTGGGAAAAGCCAAAGCCCCCTATAGCAATTACGTATTACGCCGAATAACATAACAATTCGTTTTAGCGAGGACTCTTCTTTCAAACGTACTGTATAATCATTTTGGTAGCTGCAACATATTTAACTTTTCTTGGAAGGTCAAGAAATATTTAGGATAAAACCATGTTAGAGAAACTTCGTACCTATCTCTGCAATGCCTCCTTTTTAATGAAATTGTCATGAGTTTTCTTCAAAGAATACACTGGATGATATCAATGTACATTCATTTGAACAAACTGAAATGAATGAATGAATGAATGTCTTGAATTCAGATCGAATTGTTAAGTATAGAAGTTAAGCAGTTTATACTGAACTGAAATAGTTTAGCAGAACCATGATATGACCGACGGGGATTAGAAAAATAGAGCTTTTCTGAAACATCAAAAATGAAAACATGGTGGAGGTTTGTTGTTTTGTTATTTGTTATTCTTTGATTCTCACACTGTGTAGCTATTTTCATTAAAAGCTGTTCAGAAAACACAACCACTTATTCAAACACAATAAAACGTGACCAATAGACTATAAAAAAAATAATTCTGTTTGTGCTCTACATCCGACACTATAATGTTCATAGTGTTCACTGCGACCGCCTTGTGTTAGATGAATTGAAACTCGATCCTATATACACGTAAAGTAATAAAAGAAAAGGGGTGAATCATTATCGTGAATTAATTTGCTCAAATCCTTTTAATGGCCGTCTAAAAGGCTGTTTTTTGTGTACTCGAGGTACTGGAGGTACACTAAGATCTAGTTAAAGTTTAACCAAGGTTTACTCAACACTCGGTCAACATATTTTCAGAACGTTACCAGGGCACGGATCGTAGCGCTATCTCGGTAATGAGTTCCATGTCTTGAGAGCTGAGCTGCTCACACTCAAAGGCGTAGCCAGGCCTTGATATGGAGGGGAGGGGGTGATCTGTGAGCTTTTTTTCTCTTATTTTGCCATCACTTTATCTGTCCAATTTAGGTATTAGGTGTTTGGGTGAGGGGTGGTTGATCATCACCTTTTCTATTGGAGTGTATAGTAGAAGACCATTTTAACAAGATCATCATCACACTTGTAGTTGTTATCTTTCGAATAACATCATCAATCCTATTATTATAATCATCACTTCATAAGGGTGTAATTTGCTATGACGTCTGTGAACGAGCAATTTATTTTAGCAAGCATTTTGGTCATCTTGACTTCATCTGACATACAATCATATTCTCTGGTGATGATTGTCAATGTAGGTATAATTATCGTACACTGAATATGTATTATGTGAGGAATATAGGGGAGTAGACTGTTTTGTTTTGTAATGCTTTGTTTTTAAAGAATATTTTGATAATCTCAAGATACTTTTTATTAATTTTTATTCATAATAGTCATCATTTTCTAGGGTGATACGAAGAAAGCATATAACACAGATACATAAATAGTTCCATTGCCACATCATCCAGGTAAAGTCCGAATCTAATTTATAGACACGTCCTTCCATGATAGGAATGATTCGTCTGAAATTTTTAAATGGCTATGCTAAATGCAAACTCTCAATTTCAAGATAATAACTTATTGTAATCTCCCCATCTTTCTGATGGAGATTATTTTTACATTTCCATAATAATGTGGGTTTCCCTCTGTACTACTCAGCCAAATGAAACGGATGCCAAATGCACAAACAAATAAAACATGGCAGACCTTAGAAGCGCCAACAGCCTAAATATGATCGGCTTCTAATGAACTCCAGGACAAGATGGAAGACGGAGATGAAGCCATGTTTAAGGGAGAAAGGGTACAAGTGCGTAGGCAATCCTGCTACATGTTGCCTGTTGCCCGTGACAACCGAAATCGAAGGAAACCCATAGCCGTTGGATGACTTCCTCTTTGGCTAATGCTAGCTCAGAGTGCAGTCCTGAACGACCTTATTTCAAATTATCTCTCTCTCTCCTCCCTCATAGCCCCCTTTACGCACTTCCCTCAATATGAGTATTATGCCACTATCGATTGACGAACGATTTCTCGAGCTCCAGTTCTACCGATTATTGATGGTGAATATTGAAGCAGTGATATTTTTTTATTCTCCTTCAATTCGAATAGGAGGATCAGAGAGTATGTGTGACAGAAACGAAGTGACGAAGAGATAATTAGACATGTAGTTCGTAAATAGATAAAAAGATGGATGGGTACATAGATAGATAGGTAGTTAGATATAATGGATAGATAGATAAATATGAAGATATGACTAGATAAATAGATAGACAGACAGACAGATAGATAGATAGATAAATAGATACATGTAGTTAGATAGACAGATGGACAGATAAAGTGATAAATGCATAACAGACACGGAGAGGGAGAAATCGATGTGGATGAAACTGGGCCGTATTTATTATTGATTTCATATTTTTTCATTGAAAAGACTTTGATAATGACCATTTTTATTTGTAAAATCACTAACCTTGATTTATTATCTATTCATAGAACTGTTATTCTGCTGTGGTGACAAATAGTATAGCAAAAGCAGTAGAATGAGTAGTTTTATAGTAATAGTCATATTAATAACAGTGGTAGTAGAAGTTTTTTGTTGAATAAAGTTAAATGATATTAAAAGATCTTTAAGTACACCGTAGGATACAGATTTCATAGCGTATCATTTTTAATCCATGAATTGGGGGGACTCCATAATATGCAGTCCCAATGCCCTCGTCCCTCGATTCCGACGCCCCTGCAGTGCTTACGTCTAGAGAAGCCATTGAATATTCTTTGCTATCTCATGTTTATCTCGATTCGTGCCTAGATAGATCGAGATATCTCCTGTAAACATCACGACACACCAGCAGAAGGTCATCAACTCTTAACATAAACATGGCGCTGCATGGATGAGCTGCAGTATCCATCTCTCTATCTATAACATTCCCGGTACAGACGACATGAATATTCGTCAGCAGACTATAAAAATGAATTACATTTTCCCGCATTTTACAATCTCCGATTTGTTACTGCATTTGTAAAGCGCTATAGGTATGCATCTCATTCCCAAATACGGAGGATACTTATGTCATAAAATGGATTGAATTAAGATCAGTTAAAGATTATGTCTGCAAGAGTAAAGAATAAATTGTTTGCTTATGAAAAACAATCTTTCTAATCACTAAGATGTTTAAACTTCTATTTATCCATCAGTGACTGCAAAATAAACGGAACACTGCGGGTTAAACATTACCCATTAGGCCCCTATGTCATCTGCATGATAATTTTCGTGGGTAAGAAAATCGTTTTTACTTTGAGATGCCCACTGTTTGTCATAATTTTGCTGGTATTATCACTTTTCATAAACACTGTCATTAATCACATGACTTGTCATCTTAATTCCCATTACAAGCAGTTCCGTCCACCATTGCACTTATCTTCTTATCCTCAAACACGCCCTTCCTAGCGTAATCCTGATGATTTTTCATTACTCCCTAATGATTTTTTTTAATTTCCAGGGTGGTGTTTCATAAAGCTGTTCGTAAAGTTACACATGACTTTACCAATGACTTAAATATGACAAGCCAAATGGGATGCTCAATCATTTTTAACTGCATCAACTAAAGTTGAACTGTGCAGATGTAGATTAAAATTCTTATTATAGCAAACATTTTTAATGCAAAGTATATTCTTGCCATAATTTAACTGAGGTTTTTGGAAACACAGTCACACTTTGTTAAAACATCAGGAAAAACTTTGGGCATCCTATCTAGCACTTCATATTCAAGTCGTTCGTAAAGTCATGCGTAACTTTACGAACAGCTTCATGAAACACCCCCAGTGCTGATTATCACAAGTTTATTCCCAAGACAGATATAGCAATTTAGATGAATTTTGGATTACGTATTATACGGAAAGATATAGGGGCAATCTTTACAGTTTTACCGCTATCCAGTAATTGATTTCCCCCTATAACCGAGGTAGAATACGAAGGAAAATTAATATGGAGGGGAAACGCAGCCACACAAGAAGTGCTTAGCAAACATTGTCAAATGCTTGCATTTATGACGATTGCCATTTTGAAGAGCTCTTATTTTTATCAGGCATAGGCAGGGGGGGGGGGGGGGGGGTGTCACAGAGAAAGAGAGAAAAAGAGGTGGGTTCATGAATAGAAAATGACAAGGATCTGCGAGATAATATGGGATGCTTTCCACCGGCACCCATCACAAATGATTTGAAGATAAAGTAAAAAGCCCATCATATCGCTCTTTCCACATTTATGACATGACATTTCAAGCGGGAAAATTACATTTATGTCATGCTCGAGTCCAAGTGATCCTTCTGCACATCTATTTTTTTTTTAAATGGCAGATTCGTATTTTTTTCTTTCTTTCTTTGCTTATTATAGCATTAATGGGGTGAATAAATACGGAAAATAATGTGAAATAGACCCATGGTGGATGCCAATGTGTTTCATAATTATGAAGTCGTAAGAAATAAGCCTTCATATATAGAGAGCTTTGTTTCCAGGTACATACTAGGGATACATACAGTAATAAAAAAAGATATTACTGTCTGAAGGAAGATAAAAATGGCAGATATACTTCCGATCATCCCTATCGTATGATCTTGAATATCACATTTAAATTGATGATCTGTCACGTTCTCTCATCTTATCCATGGCATTATTTATGACAGGCTATTAATGCAAATAAACAAAATAAATCGCTAGCGATATTTTAAGGCTTATTCTTCCACAGTCATGTTCAAATTTATTGCCCTTTCGCTCGGACTTTGATTCCAATAATATTTTCGCAACATTACGTGACTATAAACGATATGGTACACGAACTAGGAAAGCGTTGGGATACAATGTAAGAAAATATCAATGAATAGCAGGTCGAAGAAGGGTGATGTAGAAATAGAAGCAGAAGTAGAAGTAAAGGCAAAAGTACCAGGAGCAGTAGAGGTAGAAATAGAAGTGGAAGTAGTAGAAGTATAGCAGTAGATGCAGATTTAGAAGTAGCAGTATAGAAGTAGAAGTAGAAGTAGAAGTAGAAGTAGAAGTAGAAGTAGAAGTAGAAGTAGAAGTAGA
The DNA here is from genome assembly GCA_025617745.1 of Heliocidaris erythrogramma. Taxonomy (NCBI): domain Eukaryota; kingdom Metazoa; phylum Echinodermata; class Echinoidea; order Camarodonta; family Echinometridae; genus Heliocidaris; species Heliocidaris erythrogramma. Next base: position 13,534,395 of record CM046855.1, on the reverse strand, counting down.
AGTAGAAGTAGAAGTAGAAGTAGAAGTAGAAGTAGAAGTAGAAGTAGAAGTAGAAGTAGAAGTAGAAGTAGAAGTAGAAGTAGAAGTAGAAGTAGAAGTAGAAGTAGAAGTAGAAGTAGAAGTAGAAGTAGAAGTAGAAGTAGATGTAGAAGTAGAAGTAGATGTAGAAGCATAAGTAAAAGTAAAAATAGAAGTAGGAAGTAGAAGTAGAAGTAGACATAGATGTATAGAAGTTAAGCAGAAGTAGATGTAGATGTAGAAGTAGAAGAAGATGTAGAATTGAGGTAGAAGTAGAAGTCGGAATTAGAAGTAGAAGTGGCAGTAGAAGTAAAAGTAGAAGTAAAAGCTGAATTCAAAGCAGAAGTAGAAGAAGTAGGAAAGTAGAAGCAGTTGTAACGAAGAAGCACAAGTCAAAGAAAACTTCAAAGTAGAAGTTGGAGCAGGACTGTGTAGATATAGAAGTAGATTTGAATCTTATTAATACTTTTATTTCACCTTCATTATATATTTATGACTGTTATTTACTCCATCGTCTGTGAATTCTGAAAGTGAATAATGCACATATAGTATCATTCATCACTACCTGTACATCGGCTTCATGTCATTCAGAACCAGTCTCAGTTCAGGATATAATGTATTTTCGTTCCTTGGGCCCATACAGTATAGTATACTGTATACGTTACCAAGCCTATCATTCTGTAGATAATGATGCAGCCCCAGGACGACAGTACATTAGTACTTTATTGTGTACTTAGTTAATTTGTCATTTGAGAGAAATACATGTATAATATTCCCTTCTTTGAAAGGCTTCCATACAGAAAAAAGCCAGTGGACTGAGATGAGGCTTGCAATTCAGCTGTTCATGTCAAAGTCTTTAATTCTCCCGCCATCTTCTCCAGCAGACATCTTGCAGACGACCGTCGCACATCCGCCAAAACTTGGAAATACCGTGTGCGTTGCCATGGTGCGCAGAGGCATGTCAACCCCACACACGCTCCCTCACCCACGCACAACGGACTCGAAGGTGAAATGAACGCACATGCTGCGATAAAGAGCGTGGGATATGCCAGGTATGGTGCTGAACGCAGTGGCAGCCACATCCCAGTGGTGTGACTGCCAACACTCCCGCTGATATGCACATGTTACAAGCAACAGCTTACCCAAGGTTTACTTTGAAGAGGCCAGATATTATTCAATTTACGCTTCAAAAGCTATTCAGTTTATTCAAACTTGCAAGACAATGCAAAGAGGTGTTTTCCCGAAATTCCCCAAAGCTGAGCTTACGAGCAAGTTGCTCATTATAATAAAATATTTTAAGTATGCGGTCACCAAATATTTCAAGTGACATTTAGCAATAGAACTAAATTGTGAAAAAGAATAAAATGAACCCCCCCCCCCCCCATATGTTCCATTCGGAGTATTCGAGAAACATCGGCGAATTTCACAGGCGCTTTTGTGGAGACTTGATTCTTTTTAATTATTTAATTGAAATACATGTACAATTTCAAATAGATAGATGGTAAAATAATTAAAATAATAATAAAAGTAACGTTTGGGTGAAAATATATCGTGCTCGCGTTGGCAAGAAGAATGTTACATTTTTTTTTGCATTAACGTCATTTGATATTAATAACTTTACTGACGTTATACGTTTTATCCGGTGTTTCTAAATTTGCATTAATAAACGATTAACGTAGGCACGACAAGATTTTTTTTTCTAGTGTATTTTCTAAATTTGATTATATTGTATAGAGAAAATGAAAACGTACAGAATTTATTGTTTATGCAGTTTGCTGGTTTTGCGCCTCATCCCCCATTAAAAAGTTCTGACTTCGCCACTGATAGACACATTATCCTACGAAGTCATATTAAAAACTACATGTACGATAAAACTAGGAATAAAAAATGCATTCCTTACATAAAAGAAGTCATAGATGACAAGCTGCTATATTTTTATTCTGCGTTACTAAGAGAAACCACATAATTTTATCATATGAATAGAAGGCCCTTCCTTACGATATAAGCAGTCGTTTATCATCGGATACAGTACTAACGAAAAAAATTTTTTGTTGAAAAACTCCTGACGTCTTTCTCATGTATAAGACTTTGTGCGTCATATTGCCTCTGTATTATGAAAAAGGAGACATTACTAGTCCATACCATGATGGTGGGTTAAAGTGAAGCGAATGAAGGGGGGCTATCGATTTATTCAGCAAACCATATTTAATTTCTTTCTTTCTGCTTTTTCTCTTATTCTGATTTCATATATGACCTTACTCAGAGAGTATTTGTCTTCTTTTTTTTTCATTTCACATGCACTATGGTCGACTTGATTATTACTTAGGAGGAGCTTGAGACAATAATTTGAAGCTTTTTTGGTTATTATAAACTGGGAAATTAAACAGAGTAAAAAGGTTTTGGTACCTTAGGCAAATTGTTGTTTATAGTGCTGTAATTGTATGTCAACATTTTTCCTTTGTCATATAAATTGTACTAACTAATTATTCATTGCTGGGGGAAAGATTCTAAACATGGTGATTATTACATGGGAGGAGAGGGATTGTCCTTTATATCTCATCACGTAGATGAGCCTTTGATGTTCAGTGTTACTATACAGTCTACCCTGAGTACTACAACTAAAAAGTCTTGCTGTTAACATAAATAAGAATCTATTTTTCTATATCATTTCTAATATTTCCCTTTAATCTGCAGGAGGAAGTGGAGAGAATGGTTCATAGGGGGCAATGATATTTTTTACTGTGGTTTTCTACATTCGTCACGCAATTCTTGTTTCAGTGGACAATAATGGCATGGCAAATGAAGGGTGAAATACAGGTTCCCATAGAAATGGTTTTCTCTGTGGTGGTTCCACATAAGTAAGAAATTTGAGAGAACATTCGTTATCCTTTGTTGAATCTTCGACATACTAATGTTTTTGAAATGGACTCGGAATCATAATGTTGATGGAGAGTGATGATGATGATGATGATGATAACGATGATGAGGATGATGATGATAATGATGATGATGATGATGATGATGATGGCGACGACGAAGATGACGCTGTGACAATGATGTTGATGATGAAGAAGATGATGATGATGATAATGATGATGATGATGATGATGGTGTGGCCGTTGCTGTATCATGGTGATGTTTTATAATGCGATAGACTTTCTCTTCTTTTATCCTTTAATGATAATGGAATTAAGATTATCAGATTAACAAAACACAAAAAAATAGACCCAAGGAAAAAATCTCTCAGCTGAAATGGTATAGTTAAGGCGTAACTTTGACCCCAAGCTAGAGAGAAATTGTCACAACCATTAAATATCAGATGGGTCACAATTTTCCCTTATTTGTCTTCGGAATCGTGCCGCCACAGTGACAGTTTATTGGGACAAATTCATTCTTTCAACCCAGCACTTTCATCTATATTTATCGCAATGAATAAAAGTTATGGAGGGAAGTATGAAAAAGCAGACGGTGGGGTGGATGATATTGTACATCTGTACTTCCTTATTCGGCAAGTCGTCGTGAACTCGTTTTGGCATGCAGCTTGAAATAGTTGAGATAAAATTACATTATTATATTACACATCACCATGATCACTGCAGAAAATGTCTAGTGCTCAATGTACTTGTGTAGACAAAACAATAACACTCAGGGAGGGAGATACAGCGTCTGACGAGGAAAGTATTATAATGATATTTGATCCATTTTGGTTGTGAGGGAGGGATGCAAACTCACTTGACCTTTTACCTTGTGTCGGCAATCGACCTCACATGAACTTGGTGTAACTATTTCTAAAACATGATTTATCGTATGAAATCGTCTCTCTTGACGTTATAATTAGCTCATATCATTGAAGACATGATCCTGTCAACGTCAATCAAATCACTCCTAAATCTGAATAAAGTCAGAGGTTAGAGGTTGAACAAATGATTGTGTCTTCGCGTCATTATTTATACATTATGTTTTATTCCTATACATTAATATATGCGTTGGCCTACTTCGGTTACGACACTGGTTTAACTTCAAGATGACTGCGTGCACCATTATCTCATGAGACAGAGGAAGGTGTAGTGCTGGTGATATCAAAGTGCAAAATTCTGTTGGCAAATGCAAAATGCTTGTTGATAAATTTGTATATTCAATATTTTAAAATCTGGTGACGTTTTTTCCCCCTTGTCGGCAAATCCAACCCTCTCCCAATCCCCAACACTCCATTCAAAACTCTGTAGCTGTGCCTATCTCACTCTATACCCTCTAAAGGATATTAATGTGCCAACAATATTAGTTATTTACAAGGATGTTCGTCATCCTATATTATCCATGGTATGTTTCTTCCTATTCTGCTCAGCTGCTCTTTCCCATACATTCCAGTACAGCGTCACGTATAGATTCCATACAGGGATAGGGTTAAAAACAAAAGCTTTGCCAAACATTCATGGAGTCGATATATACCTGCATGCTTGAATGTATATTGTGAAACAAACGCTCGTTATCGACTTGATGAATCCATTCCGATTCCATTCCATGAAAAGACACTCAAGGATAACAGTCAAATGGTATTATTTTATAAGCACCTGTAGTTCAAAACGGATGTGCAGATAGCGATTACATAATAAGCCACTTCGGAGATGCAATCTGAGCATGAGCAGATAAAGGTCATCTGTACAAAATTCTAAAACCCACTGACACTAATATTCGATATGTGCTCATGAATGTCATGTAATCATTATTCAATTATGCACTAATGGTGCATTCCATGATATCCAGGTGGAAGTATTCTTTTTAAAGGGGGAAACAAAAGCTATTCATGAGACACCTCTATCACTCCCAGAGTTATTTTTCTGAAGTGCACATAAAGGGACCCTCCATGTCTAAAATATCTGTGGATATTTGGGGTCATTTGTACCATGCGCTAACCCCGAACTGGCTTATTCAAATCCGCCAATTTTATAGTGTTCATAGCCTTTCTTCCAGCCAGTATTATTTTTCCTCTGTCAAACTGAGTAGAACCAGACATAGATTATACAGTGCGTATCAAAAAAAGTACACACTTTGAAAATATCCTGCAAAATCATAATTCCACAAAACTGATATAATTTTTTCTTCTACAATTATGGGTGACGGTCTGTTTCATCGGATGACACTATTAGTACTGACAATATTTTATGCTTGAGTGAATACTGGCTACTTTTGTGAAACTCGCAAATTATAGGCAAGCCTAGTACCTCCTTGGTATAATGTGTATAGACTATCCATTGTTGGAGCGATAGCTATACACTGTTGGGGCATCCAGTAGGGTAGCTTACATAATACAAACTAAGTTACATTTATTTTTGTAAAGAAGGAAATAATAAAGCTCCTAAAAGCTCCAAGCTGAATAGATGGCCTGAATTTGTTAGCCCCCATAATGATAGATGAGCTCTCATAGCTCGCTGTGCAAAAGTAAAAGGCCTTTCAGATGAGTTCATTTTGGAGATGACATCAACAAAAACACAAAATGGATTACATTATACAAGAGGATCGTCCGAATAGATGACCCTTTCGTGAAACATTATCTATAAATATCTCACCTTGATAGTCTATAATGACATGATTTTCCATGGGAATTTTCAAATTTGAGTACTGTTGAGTCGAGCGCGTTGTAATTAATACAGCCACATCAGCAATTACAATAACAAAGATAACTTAAAATTATCATCTATTCCTACCTCGGCATACGCATAATCAAATAGTCATGATGATAATATTAACTAATTTTTCTCTGCAATAGCTGTACTTGGGCAATTATCAAATTGGCTTTCAAAATTCAATGTTTTTTAAAGAGCTAATGACGTCTGTTAAGATACTAAAAATTACTATGATCTATGATTAGTTACGACCTTCACTTTTCATCTGTTTATGCACAATAATTAACCTATCAGGCGACATAACGACAACTTTTCTACATTATTTTCAGGATGCATCTTTATCCGACCGTACTTAAATGCCGGAAGATGATGTGACATTGAGAGAAAGCTGGGCTTTGTTTTCTAAACCACATTTTTAAAATTGGATTGGGAGATAATTTGACGACTAATTTCAGGCTACCTGGGAGTTAGAATGACAGATATGAGGAAGCGAAACAAACTAATTATTATAATGATGGATTTATTCTGACTCGTATTTCCCTGCTTAAATCTGTGATTGCACACTACTGTATTTTTTATTTTGTTGTTTTTGTTTTTGTTTTCCTTAATTCATATTTTTACTTCGATTGTTTTTATTTAAAAAAAGCATGTGTCGAGTGTAAAGTATATCGCCAAAGCATTGTGCAAATAGCTTTCGATGAAATGGGAAATATATCAATGAATTATTAAAACTTTAAATTACGTTAATCTAATTCTATTTGTAGGCCTTAATGTTTTTACAATACAGTCTCAATCCACCATTGGCTTCAGTATTTCATGTCGAGCATGTGCAAACGCCCGTTGTTCTCTGTTAACACAAAGTCATTTGTTACAATTGAGTTTACTGTACTTTGAGCAGCCCTTGAAAAAAAAATTGTTTCGTGTTCAGTCCACAGTTCAGATGATGACCTTTTGAACCTATGACAAGCTTTTGCTAAGGTATTACTGATAAGGAATTAATGGATAAAATCTAATCCGTCAGCTCTTTCGAATTGATTTGTTTAAAATCATCATTATTTTTAATCTTTGAGCTCCCTCATCGGATGATTCGTAAAGATATTCATCGTGATTAATGTTTTACAAACACCTTGCTTTCCACTTGTTTCTACTATTTCGTTAAAATTGCTTTGACCCAATAAATATGGTCATAATATATCCCTTCATTATGATTCGATGTTTCTTCTTATCCAACCCCAGGTAACGCCCCATAATTATCCTCCCCCCCCCCCCATCTCTCTCTCCCTCTCTCCCTCCCCCTCATCTCTCCCTCTCCCTCTCCTTCTTTCCCCCCCCCTCTCTCTCTCTCTCCCTTCCCCCTCTCTCTCTCTCTCTCTTACACACACCCACATACACACACACACACACCCTCACACATCCTTTAATCGCATGTCATGATAGGTTCATTGGTACTTTTGATATGGTTCACATCGAGTTGATATATCCTGCCCTGTAAAGGGAATAATTGCCAAACTATACCTTTATTTCAAACAAAACATGAAAATAGAGTCTTGAAACCAAAGAACTTGTCTCGGATTATTATTCTTCTCATTGTAATTGTACTGAAAAAATATTATGGCTCAGAAGTAAGTAACAAACCGCTATTGTGATATCGCATCATATTACCTCCTGTGGTACAGTTCATTAACATATCAATGAATTTGGGGTGGAAACATGTTTTCATTGTTCTACTTTTTAGTGAGATAGCTAAACTTTCTGTTTTATCATCAATATGAACTTTGTTAGGTCGTGCCATGTACGCCTATATGTAAGCTTGATTTATTTCCCACATCTTTTTCGGCCATATATTTTAAATCGGATATAACAGTGATGGAATTATATGACACTAACTTGATATATTTCAAGAAAATAAATTATATTAAATAATATCAAATTATTTGCATTCGTATAGACAATACATGGCTTAGACTGGTTAGCTGTATAGGCCTATAACTTAATACAATTTAACACCCAGAAAGATGGCAAGGCTAGTCATTAACCTTTTCATGACTTTCTATAATTATGTACAATAAAAAAGTCGCTTCAACACAATATTTACTAAAATCATAGGCAATTTATTTGAAGCTGTTAATCTTCCTAATATCAATGTCGTTTATCATTCTGGGATCGAGTATAACAGGTAATACTAATACAGTCTAAAAGCTGTAGGCTACATTCTTTTTGTACAAGCGAACTTTTGACAATTTCATACAAAGGTATATGTTGGAAATAGTTGTAAAACACAAAAACCACTCGACATGGGGTCAACGTTATGTGCGAGAATTTTCAATGTTTGGTCCCCCTCCCCCCGAATATTTTTGTATGAAACTAACAGAAATCCTATATACGATTCGAACAGTAATTCAATGAAAGCAAAAACTATAAACTTTCAGCAGCCTCAATTAGTATGAAGCAACAACACAAGTGACTGGTTTTAAACATGTATTTTTACCGCTAGCACATTTTGACTTTTTTTTAGTCTCAATTTGATTTGATGACATATTTGATTGATGACATATTTTTATTTATCTGTTACTTTTCATAAATGTTTGGAAGCTTTACGGGAGAGAATTCTTCAAGAATGTGCTGTGCTCCCGGTGTTTGACATCGTATGCTATGAACCTATTTAAATATAAAATGAAAGTCTTACTATATTTTTGTTGGAAATTCTTCGGATAACTCATGCCTTATATGAATGATATCTATTAGTACACACCTGGGTAGTTTCAATCGATTTCCTACTACTCAACCTGGTGGTCACTTTCGGTGGTCATGATACCTACCGGACTGCGTCCTCTTCCTGCGGCTGTAGTTCTTCACGTTCTGCCACAGTGTGGTATAAGTCTCGATGGTAGAAGTCGTACTCTCTTCCGGGACGGGAAGATAGATAGCCAGGTCCAGGAACATCCTTTATGATTTCTGCAGAATAGTTTCTCTAATGGGATTTCTCCTGATTATACCTCTATACTATAACCAGGGCGGACTGGGACTGGGACTGAGGAATTTCGGAGCGGCCGGCCTCTTTTTTTACCAAAATATTGAGCGGCCCGTAGGGAAAACTCGCCAATCTACCCATGGCCAGTCCACCCCTGTAATTAACTGTTGTTGACTGTTTTGTTTTTCAATGATTAAACCGGTTCTCCGTCACTCTGTCAGGGGGAGGTTATGAAAAAAGAACAGCAAATATGTTTTTTTAATCATTCAACCTCAACCCCCCCCCCTCTTCTAAACTTTTTTCTTGCATTTGTATAATATGTTTCTGCCACCTTATCTAAATGACTTCTGCCGAAAGTCAGAAAGACGTTAACTCTGGTAACGCCCTTCTAGCTCTCAGCAGAAGATGACTTTCAGAATAGGTGATATTTCTGTATAACAACAGAGTTTAAATGCCTTTATAATATTCACATTATTAAATTTGCATTAAATTTTTAAAATTTATTAAAATACCCAGACGTGCTGTCGACGAACTTTACTCATATACACGTATAAAACTTTAGCTGTATAGCTTCATGATCTTTGCCTTGTCTATTATCGAGTCAATGTATTTTAAGACAGTATGTGTCATTGAAAGGTATGCCAGGAGTACTAATGCTCCATGTAAACTAATACAATTTATTGAAATTTAACATTTATTCGTTCTAATATCATCAAAACTTTTGAATAGAATATAAGGTATATAGGAGGTTGTTTATACAGTTTTCCTCAATTATTGTTCGTTGATCTCCGGCACTAAATCACTATATCCTACACTCCTAGATGCAGGGGCGGATCCAGGATTTTGTATTTAAAAAAAGGGGGTGCAAATCTCAGAAAATTAAGAAAAAGTTTATCACACATTTTGCGCTGTTTTTGTCTTTCAAAAATTCTCTGACAATAACAAAAGGGTTATCAGTCGTAAAAGAGAGGGGGCACAATGTACACTTTTCTTTTTAAGGGGGGGGGGGGGCACGGGCCGGAAGTGTCCACGCCCTAAATCTGCCACTGCCTAGATGTATCTGTGATTTTGAAGTGAGAATGTTGATTCCAGATCGCCAAGCACTAGATACGCTTATACATGTACGAACGCAAAGAAAAACCCGTTATAATCAGTTACACCTATATGCTAAACATGCTCATCACGTTTCTTAGATCAAACTACAAGATGTTCAACACTTTTAGGGTCTATAATTGTTTTCGTCATCTTATAGAACGTGAATACACTACAAACAAATACGGATATACTACCACTGAATATCAAGAATCGTTCAAAATTTATGGGCAGGGAAGGTATACAAATAATAATTTGCGTATCAAACAATATATGCAACATATCCACTCCCTAGACTACAAGAAGGCCAAATAGGAGCGACTGGGGAGGGTTTAGGAGGGGATCTCATCTTTTTGTATTCGTGTCCCCTTTTCGTCACCTTTTTTCATTAGATGGGGCCACCCCCCCCCCCCCGTAGCCAACTTACTGATCATAATGCGATATATTTTTTTATATGACTGCAACTGTTAATTGAAATCATTCACAAAGCAATTCCTTCGTTATTGGGTTTGTTTAAACCATCTGAAAACTGCCCACCGTTACATATTAAACTACCAAATGTAATATAATGTAGATATTAAAATTAAATAACGAATAATGAAGATGATAATGTCAATTTTATATTGGATATGACGTGTTTCGTGAAATAAGTCAGTCATCTTTCATCCATATAATATATTTTATGGTTTCACCCGATCTTGTTATCATAACAACAATATTGGGATATTCCCGATTGGTTACTTCTTTTCAGCTTGTTTTTATTTCATTTTTATTTTAAAAAACCCCACAACCGATGTGTACATATTATCGCCTCAAAGTATAGACGGAAACCGAATAACCAGATGTCTTCCTTATGTTGATGGCTTTGCAAACTGTTAAAATGTTTGGTGTCTTTTTAAAAACGAAAGAGTCAAATGTAGACTAAACAGATCCGTGTATTATATATTATAAAGAAAAGGGAAAGAAATATATTCGGTGCAAAATAAAGTGATGGCTTTTATGGTTCTGGTGAGCAATATTCACTTTGTTTCATTTGCTCTTGAATGTGATTAAAATGTCTTGGTTTTGAAAATAGATTACCCCTTCAAACCATAAACAGGCATACTCTCTTGGATTAGTTTTCTACCACATTACGTACTATTTCAATACATGTAGCATTATAAACAAATGTAGCTATACTATTGCATCCTGCCATCCACTACGATTCTGACATGAATTAAAAGATTTCATCAGAATTTATATTTTATCAATTCTCAAAGATTGCACATTTAGGGTGTGGTACTGCAAACAACTGCTGTATTCGGTTTCAGTGACTTTCGGTGATTTTTTTTTGTGGGGGGGGGGGGGGGGGCAGGAGATGGGAACACTTCAATCACATTTATCCCAAATCTTTTTCATAAAGTAATATGTCGACTATACCGCTAGTGGTAAACAATAGATTATAATCCAGACTACAGGCTAAGTCTCTTTTTTTTCTATTGGCTCATGAAGTAGTATGTAACGGGTACTTTGTTTGCTCATTAAGTAGCATGTAACGTGTACTTTTGTTCGGAAATGACATTGTTATGACAAATACATGTATACTCCCTAGAATTTAATTCAGACAAAACTAAAATCACCTATTCCTATGGAAAAGGAATTTTCATCTTTGGTAATCTTTGTCAAAGATGCCAAATTTATCGCCTTGTTATGTAAATGGCATGAAATTTAAACACATTTTTTTGGACAAATTTTTCATACCTTTCTACCGTTGGCATTTCATTCTATGTTGGTGAATGTGATCATTTCTAAATTAGACTACAGCTAACATACACCACAAGGAATTAAAAAAAAGTGTACTCAGAATTTATTGAGTACAGTTCAGTTGTTTTGATTGGAATTAATTATTGTTAGAGAAAGTTATTATTTGCATTAGTGTTTGTTGTATGAGGGTCATGTCTCAAACAAGCTTAAACATCTTCTAGGACAATGGAAAGATTGACTCTTAACCTACTCAACTTTCTATACATTCTTATAATTATCTTCACACCAAGAACAAAAACTATAGTGTCTTGTTATATGTTGAAAATATACTAAGCTGCTGTATATCTCCTCTCCGTTGTATATAATTTGAATACATATTCCTATATTTGCATATGTCCGTAGCTTGACCACTGTTGCTGTATCAGATCAACCTCTTAATATAATAATATGTTCCATTTATATAGTGCAGCTACTATATGAATATACTCTACTGCGCTTAATACAAAGTATCACATTATTACCCCGGCTTTAGCCGAGCTGCCATGATAGGCGCTAAAGCATTCAAGGAATTTCTTCCTAGCGGGTACCCATTCACTTCACCTGGGTGGAGAGTGTCAAATGTAGATGAATGTCTTGCCAAAGGACATTAGCGCCGTGGCGGGATTCGAACCGCGAACCATGTGAGCCACAGTCCGGTGACGTATCCACTAGACCACGACATATAACTCAAAAGTAAATAAATAAAATTGACATTTCTTCACACTATGGTAATGAAATCAATTGAATTCCATTTGGCTCCATGTTGAATAAGGATACTGAGTGGTTTTACCAGTGTAAGCCTAACAATTTCATTTTAAATAAATAATTTCTTTTATAATATTTGAATAAATGATCTCGCCAAAACAAAAATGCCATTTACAACACAAACCAATTCCTTCTACAAATCTGTCAGCTTAAGTTATCATAATGAATTTATCTGTTGTAATCATGTTCTTTGTGCCAAGTACTGTTACATATATTTCTCATATTATAGTGTGTGGGCGATTTCATGTAAGCTGGAAAAAGTAAATAGCTTTTTTGCTATACATTTGGATTGCATGTATTAGTGTATACTTCTACTGATTGGTATAATCAATGTAATGCAAAGTGTTACACTTGCTACAATAATCATATGACACTTCAAAAGATACAACTTCTTGCTCATGGAAGGCTCAAACAGCACAAGAAAGCCGATTATTATTTTGATCGTCTTTGAGCTTTCAAGTCACACTCTGCAGAATTGATTAAAATGTCCAAAAGTCTTGATAAGCATCCCATTCACTTAATTAGTGTATGACAAGATGTGGTACTAGAATGATCACTTGAAGTATTACATTTGGATTTCCGGGGGGGGGGGGGGATACAAACTGCTCACTCATATTGTAGGTCCAATCCCTGGTACGTCCAATCCCTGGTACGTCAAAGGTCATATACATCCATAACTACATGTACCATTTTTTGAGTAATGGTCCTACAGCAGCTCAGATAGTGGTCTATAGAAGATTTTGTCCTCCCTTCCAGATCGTAAAAGGACAAATATATAGGGTCGCAGTTGATTTTAACATCGAGAAATAAGATGAGGCATCATTGGAAGAAAAAAAGAAGGAAAAAAAAAAGACGATAGAATGTGGTAGGTCCCTGGTAGAATCCTGGTTAATCACATTACTCACTTGTATAACAAATACTTCGAAATAAATGGAAAAAAAGGTGTAGGAAAGCTTTAACAAAATACACACTGACTCTGGCTAGAATACTGTTCTCTTTTGGCATCGATTTCATATAAAAAATAAATAATTTATTGCACATCTCACTTCTGTCCATTTGATTCATTTAAAAAGGACATTATCCTATAAAAATAGATATATATTCTCTATAAATATATTTACATCTCACTTCAACATCATATCTCAATAGGCTTTTTTTCCTTCCCAAGAGAGAAGCATATATGGGTGCATAGTATGTTAGTGTGCCCGTTCACTATATATGATGTTTCATTCTTGGTTCTATATTATGAATAAAACAAAAGTTATGGCAGTCCGAGGGTTTCCCCAAAAAACACTTACCATGGAAGACAACTGGTATAAGTGAGATGACAAAGCAAGGGGGTAGGATAACTAATGTAAGATACCACAGCTTTTGGGGGGCTTAAATGGAGAGGTCATGCAGTAATAATGGACGGAATTTGAGCTGTACATGAAATTTGAAGACTGGAGTGTATGTGGGTCAATTATTGGCTTGATGTTTGATATAATTCCACAGAACCATGCATTAATCTCCAACTTATTGGTGCTGAGAGGGAGGAAAGTAAAAGTCGAAAATCAGCTTTACAGCCAGAAGGGAATTAAGGATGCACACCTGTATGACTTACCCCAGCATCATAATGCCCTTCTGCCGGTAAAACCAATAAAAAAAAACTGGAAAAAAAAAAACAGGGATGATTTGAGAGAAGAGAAGTCGGACTGATAGCGGTTGTTGTTGTTGTTTGACTGGCAAAATGAATTAGGATTAGGAATGTATCTTAGTAAGGCAGATTGCATATAACCCATTAAAGGGCAGAGAGCACAGGTAGAGTACGTACACGTACAACATGTTTACATGGTGAAGTGTTGGTGAACTAGAAGTCCCATCATTAATAATGTTCTAATGAATGTCTCTCCTAAACTATTTTTTTTCAAAGCTACAGTTCAAATCACTAATGTATTCAAATATAAGATTATATCATTCACATTGGCAAAACATTTCAAAATTAAAACATTTAGCGGTAATGTATGAATATATTTTTAGGCATTATGATAGTTGGGGATCTCTTGACAAATCTCCTTAATTTCATTTCAGAAATTTGACAAGAATGCATTTTTTAGCCGTACTGAAAATTTCATTCAATCAAAGCATACTGAATTACCCGACAGGTTTCAAACCTACTCCATAAATTCAAGTAGTCAAATTACACATACTTTGCATTTAGGCAGCAAAAGAATGTACACAATTCTTCATTTGAATACATTAGTGCATTTACTAACTGTGCTTAGTAGGACATATGGTAACAAATTTATCATTATTTTACCTTCAAATGTAGCTAAAACATTGACAGTTGGGGAATAGGGGAAATAAGCCACACATATAAGATGCGAATGGACTAATTACAATTTGTGAGACTACAATGTCACACCATGCAAACTGCCATTATGTTGGTGCGGAGACTAGAAAAAATATATCAACATCGATGCATGTTACAAAAAAAAAAAAATCATATACATGACCAGATGTCCGCTTCATAAGTTTCATATTTTACACTTCCTCTCATCCTCCCCCTCTCAGGCAAGACAGAAATTTTAAAAGTCTGGCATCACAAGAAATGCATCATTTTTGTTACCAGAAACCCATCCAAAAACCATCCCACAATATGAAAGATACCGTACTAACTTTGATTAAACATGAGTTTGCCTTTATGTTCTCTTCCACACTTGACTTTCAGACGTACATACACTCATTCCAACACACATAACATACCAATGTTTGAAAGTAAATTAAGATGGTGAGATGTATAATTTTGCCTCAACTAAGATGAAGATAGTGTGCATCTGGATGTGAATGCAATACTAATACAGGGAAAAATAGGATATTGGTACGAGTGAATTTTTATGAACTTTTTTTTTCGGTGGTGGTGGTTTTTCTCCAGAGTTGATAGAGCGAGAGCGAGCGACGACTCTGTGACCATTCATTCCGGCATGCATTTATGGTGAATATACGGCTTGGGTTAGGCACAAAACAACGATGACAAGCAGATCCCATTGGTTAATTCAGATTTTCAAAGAGTACACAAGGAGAAAAAAAATACCATGAGGACTATTGCATCAGTGATGTGACGAGGAAAAAGCTGAATGTTTTTGAACCAACACCTGGTTAGATAAATTCCTGTTAAAAATGTTCTTTTAAAAAAACGGAGATCAAATTTTTCACAGAAAATCATTTGCTGATGCTCTATGGGACTGAGATGCTTAACATGGTGATGTAGATCCAACTGTTCTTTTCTTTGCAAACAATTTGGGGACAATTAATTCCCCCATGACAGTGATTTCAGTAAAATAAAAATGTAGTGCTTTATGAACATCAAATGTGTATATGAGTTGTAAATGGTGTTTAGGTAATCATCTGGCATCCATGTCACAAAATGTATACCATAGAACTCTACACAATATTGTCTTATAGCATTATACCATTCATCTGCTTACAATGCTGTGTGGAGCAAGCAAATAAAATCATAAATATTCTAGAAAAATATTCTAGAAGGAACTGATAAAAACAAGATGTGATGGAGGATAGCATGAAGAAAGGAAATTTTTATGTCATGTGTATTATATCAGCAACTCCACTGTGTAAACATGTGTTATATGAAAAACCCATGATCAATTGTTATGCCTCTCAAACTTTGTGTATATGAAATGTTTGGCCTGACAAATGCATTTTCAGCTTTCGCATGTTAACAAAATGTATCTGGGTTATTCTAAATATTTAAAAAAGAAATAAACAGACTTGATAGTTCAGTTTTCTTCAGCTGACTTGATAAAAACCCCTCTTACTTGAGGCATTATATGATAACATTAAATTGCTTTCCTTATAAATAAGAAGAGATGAAGAACAAATTTACAATTCATTTTAGGGACTTCCCACAACCCACTTGTGTTCAACTATTTCCAAAAAAATCTAACGAAACTGCAGACATGTCATAACCTCATTTCAATGGTCCCAGGCATTAACACCCATCTGGCTCTCACAATGTACTTATATGCCCTTTCGACAACACACTATCTAGATGGGACAAGCAAAAGGGGAGATGGCACGTGGGCATAGCCATACCTTTATAGGAAGGTATGTGGTATGGAGGTTGAACAAGCAATGTCAATCTGACAAAGTAGAAAATGAGTCTCCTTAATTATCCACCCAGATGCTGGGGCTCATTAGGTTCTATTTTCTTCAGATTATATTTCGACTGTTGCCTAAACAACGGATGGATGGGTGGACAGAGAGGAGAGGATATGATCTTGGCTCACCCCTGGGCTCAACAAGGGAAAGGAAATAGGAGGAATTCTACCAGGATGTTTGATAAGTAAGGCCAGAAAAAGGGAATTAATGACTTAAAAAGGCATTAGCAACTTGAGAAAGAATTTGACACCAGAAATCGAAGCGGTGATAGCTCCAGTCAACATATGCCCTGATGGGATAACATCTAGGATGGATTTGGTGTAAACAGGGTCTATGGGGATCCCTTTATGGATAGAGGTGTTGTGAGCAGCACCTGGGGCGGGTGTGTTTTCACAAGAAATGAATATCGTGAGCGTTGGTTCCCCCTCCAAACATTTCCCTGTGTGAAGAGCAAGTAAATATATGGGCACTCTAACCTAGCTCCACAATGCTGTCTTTATTTGGGGCTTGTGATACAGATCAAGGGGTAGGGGGGCAAGCACAAGCACTAACTTGAAAACATGATGAGATGAGAGAACACAAGTGGGGGATGGGGCATGAACAAGTGCACATCAAGCAGCAAAAAAGGGGGATGGGGTTTGATAACCAATGAAGTTAGTGTCTGGTAACTGAAGACAAAAATAGAGGAAACACATGATATCAGACCAACTTAAATAGGAAAGAAGAAGTGTTCCTTCCCTTGAAGCTTATGCTGAAAAGATCATGTTATTAAATGTTGACTATCCACTATGCAACACACACCTTCACCAGGTTAGATTGGAAGAGATGATTGGAAGCCGATGTATCAAAAGGAATAATGAGTAAAATAAAACATTAACAGTATGAGTTGCAATTTTCTTTCCTTTTTTCCTTTGGATTGGTTTGGGATTGTTGTTTAGTCAGAGCATTTGAGTTGTATTTTATTGATGTAACATGTGAGTTTAAAAAGTCAGGATAGAAAGATAGAGAGAGAAAATATAAGACAAGTCAACCTTGTGTAAATATCATGCAATGCCTAGAATGTACACATCTCAGCAAGAAGAGGTCAAAATGAAACACATAGACACAATGATGATGGATTTGAGGAAAAAAAGAGAGCAACAATGTTTTATAAATGCAATGTGGTTTAAAGAACATATGTAGATGATGGGTAAATGGCTCATGTACAAGTGCTCAGAAAAAAAAAATCAGAGAAAAACAAAAACAGGAGAAAAATTAAACAATGAGTGATTGCCTAGCTGTTGAAATGCTAGAAACTGTGCTAACCTAAATGAAAACAAGTATTAATATGTGGTCTTGGAAGTAGAAATATTTGCCACCTTTCCTCAGAATATACGATAGTTAAACAATATTTAAAACAGAGCTTCATATTCTCTCCTAACGCTACACAAAACTGAAAGAGAAAACATAAAAATAACTTAGGAAAGACCTACATAAAACCTTCAAAACTTTTTGTTTTGTTTCATAAGTGGTCAAGAGACTTAAAACATTTAACCACATAGCTTACATCCTTACTATCATACTATACTATCTTACTTTAAAAAAACATTCATAATCCCACTAAATACGAAATCTAACACACTCATACATACAACAAATCATTATATCTGAAAATATCCTATTATTTTTCAAAATGTTATACATCATAGCACCCTAATTTCACCCAACTCTCCCACGCTATTTTCTTGGGAAAATTTCTCCAAGTCACCCCTGGACGAAAAAAATTGTCTTGCTTTCATAGAGATACAAATGATAAAATCTCACAAATTTACCATTGTACAATCATAAGTTACAAAATCCATCTTAGACCTACACAGAAAAAAAAAATGTCATCAGAAATATATATATATTTATATGTATATAGATCTATACATGTTTACGTAAATACAACAAAACAGAAAAAGTTGTCTTTTCTGATACCAACTAATCTCGGTGGATTTTTAACCGATACAAAATGAGTTACAAACTTGCACCAATCATGCTTTAAGACGATGTTGACAGATTCACAAATACATAATAATGATATGCAATGCAAAAGCCAATGATTATTTTTCTTCAGATTAAAGAATCAAATTATCCCCATACTAATTCAATCTGGTAAAGATACCACCTTTTTGTTGAAGGGAAGCCAAGAAGAAGTATAGGGTTTAATCACTAAACCCCTGCGAAAATAGCTTATCTCAGGCACTTATCATTTCAATAAAAGTTAGACAAATTTGGACTATTCTCCCTCTGAGATTATAAATGATTCATAGCAGGAAATATACCTTTTGATATCAGCACAATACAGAATTTCTTGGAGTTTTTAGATCAGCATGAGAAAATGCTGTAAAAGAAAAAAGGATCCTTTAAAGCAGTATCTGAAATAGATCTTTATATTCATCTTTAGTCCTAATCCTTCAATAAATCAATAATTTGTAAGAAATGAATCGTAAGCTTTTGCATTTTCTTCTGGCAGTGGAATAGACTTTACACTGTCCATGCAGTTATAATGACTATAACACACATTATACTGGATTCCAAATGAATTTCCTTCACGAAATCTATCTTAAAACAAATATTTTTATATAATTTCATTTGCTTAAATATATTTTTCATCATAAAAAATATAATTTCTATTCTCAAGACAAAAGAAAACAAGATGAGTTGTCTTATTCTCCACACTAAGAGAAATATTGGTGGGAAAGTCAAGATGTAATAAATTGTCTGAAATATACAAAGTATAAATCAAAGCTCGATGATATATATAGTTACAAAAAAAAAATTCTGATTGAAAGAAAATGAACAAAATTGCCTAATCAATTTTTGTGGCCTACAATCTTTCATAAAAGTGAACATTCAAGGAAAGAAACCTCAATTATATAAAAAGGTGTTAATAATGAAATAATGCTCTTTTTTCAAGATGCTTTCTGGAAGATATAAATCTCTTTTTCTCCTTTACATAAAATAGAAAAAACAAAATTTGAATATAGCATTTAAATTCTTCAAGCTCTGGAAGATCTGTCAGTTCCTCTGACACTTTGGTATATGAATGTATACTTGAACATGATTGAATGCTTCAAACATAATGCATAAATATAATACATGACACCTAGTTGGGAGGATACACTATCGTATGGGTTAGTATGTGCATGATAACAAGGCTTTGAAAGAAAAAAAAACTCATGTATACATTGGCATGAATAACACATTACAAAAACAAGTACACAAATATGTTCATTTTCAAAAATATGCTCTAGGATCTATAAGGTTTGGGTGGGAAAGCATGAAATAATACCATGATACACATATACATTCAGAGAATGGATACCAGACACTTTAGTTAGTGATTGTTGACAATGGAGGTAAATGATTAACAAGACCTATGTTAATCTTCGAAAACCCCTG
Source organism: Heliocidaris erythrogramma (assembly GCA_025617745.1). Classification (NCBI taxonomy): domain Eukaryota; kingdom Metazoa; phylum Echinodermata; class Echinoidea; order Camarodonta; family Echinometridae; genus Heliocidaris; species Heliocidaris erythrogramma. Next base: position 13,514,559 of record CM046855.1, on the reverse strand, counting down.
TGTTATCAAATACACTATCATTCGGTCCACGTCTTTATCAGTTATCCCAAGTGTGGCCAAAGTCTGTTGCCTGTCTTTTTCACATGTGTAATCTTGACTTTTCATACAACCTGAGGCAACAAATTAAACAGACTTTATGATAAAATTTCCATTTAGATAGCAAATCACCAAGCAACAACGTCTATAGTATACATGTACTTTCATGGTCAATTACCTTCAACTGATGTGATATGGATGTGCAATTTTAGTTCCCAAATGAGCTAGTGATATGAATCCCCAACTTGAAAATGAAACTGTATTAATTCATAGATTATCAAACAGCATCTTTCATCTCATAATGAATACATGAATAATGCTCCATGTAAAGTTCTTTTTCTAAGAGAATTAATTGCCTATGCCATAATCCTTCATGAAAGATCATAGTTCAAGAATCTGAAGAGAACCAAGAAAATTATTCTTCCAAATTTCTCTTTACAAAAATGAGATAAGACTAAACAACCAAACACTTCACATGACAGATATTGGCAAATTTCACTCAAATTCATTGTGGACAAGAAAAGGTAACAATGTTTACAAACAGATAAATGTGAAGCAATTATCTACTCTAAATGATTAACTTAAATCATGGGAGGGGGAAATATTAGAACAAAGTAAAGACTAATCTATAATTTTATGCAACTTATGTGCTCTTATCTGATGGTATGATAAGTGCAAATGACCATGGGCGTGAACGCACTTGATTGACGATTCCTTTCCCCAATACTGGAGGCTACTGGAAATGATTGGGGGAGGACAGGATAAAATAATCGTTTTGAACTCATCTTCACAGAAGCAAAAGGTGTTGGTTAAACTTTTGTCGTGTGCATATAAAGCAAGTGTGACAGAGTGATTCCATGAGTAAATAAAATGAATATACAAAGTCAACAACATGCATGTAATGTTTTGATTTTTCTTCTCTAGATTTATTCATAGAAAATTATCTCACTATACATGGACGACAAAAGCAACAAAATGCATTAATAGATATATAGATATATATTATATTCTATTGGTCATATACCCCCTGAAAGTGACAGTAATATGTTTGGTATATCATGAAAGTATTTTGAAAGAGAGTGAAACACTGAAAAACAAAGTGAAAAGCAATTTTAAGCTATGGAACTTGGTTAAGAAGCAAGGGTGACATGGTCGGTCCAATAGTTTTCCTGTTAGAATGCACATACCAATACCTTCCGGTCCCATACAAAATGAATTTTTCTAATCTGACTTAGTACTACTCCCACAAAGGTTGAATCATGATCTAATTCAATGCAGCATATACTTACTGAGATGTTATTACATACATCTGCATTCACAAAGCATGTATAACAAGACCTTGCTTTAAACATACCACCTTTCTCAAACTAACCCTGGATCCTTCCATTCAGGAAGGAAGCTGAACTTGAACAAGGTTTCTCAATCTTTAGGGATGGATCGTGGCTACCCCTCAAAACACTTAGGTTGAGATGTCGCTTCTCTGCATATTCAAAACATTTCACCCATATTCAGAAAGCAGTAAACGCGAGTCTATGGGTGCGTTTATGCTTAAAAGGCAGTTCCACAGGGTACTGTTTATGCTTACTTTGCGCAGGTAGAAAAAGCGTTTGGAAATGCTCATCTAAAACGCAGTTTCACAGGCTACTATTATGCTTCTTTTCTCCAGGCGAATTCGCGCTCTGCAGCTTGTTTCGTAAACCTGCAAGTGCGCATGCTACCGTTGACCCTGGGAGGGCAGGTCAAGTTTGGGAGGGCAGGTCAAGTTTAGGAGCGCGTTATAGATCGGCGTTTTAAATCGGCGATTATATGAAAATGACTTATGACGCAACCATGTTTTGAACTAAGAACACATTTCAAAACGCTAATTCTGGCCTGAAAAATGTGAGCATAAATGCACTCTATGTGTAAATGATTCATTAACTAGAATGTGGTTTTGAAAACCCTATTCCAAATACCTTAAGAATGTCAAGATCATAATTGAAAAGAGAGCAACACCAGGATTTGGCCTATTGTACACATACTTTGTGAATACATACAGTTATCAAGATTAATGCAATATTTATCACATGACAATCAAGATGAAAGCAGGAAAAATAGACACTTTTAGACCCAAAATGAGTTTGATTTGGTAAATGAAGAAAATAAACATAGGTGGGATAAAAAAAAGTAGCTGAATCAGTTTAAACACACAAATACAAGTGGCAGAAATCAAAGATCTAAATCCATAAAAGTTAGAGAGCCAAGTGATTTGAAGAATAAAGCATTACATATGAATATGACAAGGCTGTTTACGAGGGACATATTGATGCTCAGTTTCAAAGGAAGTGTTTACAGTCTCGAAATAAAGGTGCTTAACAAAAACAAGATGTTTTGAAATGTCAAAGGTAATAATGTCTGAAGAAAAAATAAAGGTGTAGAGGAACAACTTTTTCTCTCTGTATGTTGCAAATCGTACACAGACAAGATGTACGTAATGAGTCAGGAATTGTTTATTCCCACAAGGAATGCAGCATGCATGTTGTTAATACAGTCTGAAGTTGGAGTTTGGAGTTGAGGTTTCGTGAGCAGAAGTGAGAGATGTTGCTTTGTGAATGCTAAGTTAATCTGAAACATTCATCATCAGAATTTCTCCTCTCCCATTCTTGTAATCTTTCTATGAATATTAACCAATGCTCTCATACGAGTTCCCCCAGGAAACATATTCTTATCAACTGTACACACCAAAGGTTTTTCTTCTGTTTACTAAAGTCTACATGAAAGAGTTGCAAATACACATGGTTTAACTAAAATGAAGGATGACAACATAATCAATAAATTAATTGGTAGACAAATAAGGAAAGAAATCAAATCATCCTTGATCATTACATGAATTTAAAAAAGCCCATTCCAAGTCTAACAACTACAATAATCAAATCCAGCACCATATTGCTTAGTCCCAGTAGTGATCGATGGTTTCTAGGTCATCATCGACCAAAAGAAAGATTCTCTGGGAAGAATTTCTGATCAGAGAAGAATCAAGTACAAAGAACACAATCACAAAATAATTTCTTCTTTCTCAGTAATGGAGGAAGCATCAATCAGATATTCAATATACAACATGTGAATACTTACACTACTACTTGTCTATGCACTCTCCCCTTCGTAAATCAACTGCACATCCAAAAATATAACCAGTGGGCGGGTCCTCGAGCAGCACAAAACGCCATGATCAGAGTGAAATCACAATGTGTAGAGACTAACAAGGCAACAAAAATTAATCAAAGACACAATTGCTGTCCTCAAGGAATTGAGAGAATTTCTTAAAATCATTCTGAATTTCTTTCTCACATAAAGAATTGGCGAGTCTCTAGAATTGTTCCATGAGTTCAAAATCTCACTGATCGAACTGAAAGATTGAAAGAAAGACCTCATTTTCCCGATTTGGGTTTCCTTCTTATCTCTTTTCTCATCAAAATTAGTGATTTCATGGCTATCATCTTGCCTATTTGTAAATGTCTTCCACAAGGCACACTTTCCTTGTTATATAATTACTATGGTAAATCTTGGTCATCCAAGATGCTTTGGTGAATAAGAAAGATTTATAGTGAGCGAGAGTGAGGCACGACTCTTCACTTGATATATTTTAGGTAGTACCCTTCAAGGCTCTATTCTGTTCCTCTTGGGCCAACCGCTGCATGATCAGGAAGTGTGCATTCTGAGCTGCTGTGACTGGACCTGTTATCGTTACCCGTCTGTTGCGTGTGCCTGGAACATATTCATTTTTCTTGGAGATTTGGATTTTGGCCCCGGTGAGATTCTGGAATTCCACTAGCGTTTTGCCTCCCTTCCCCAAAATAGCACCAACTAGGGTCTCCGGAACCTCGCTCTCCAGGATCGATTCTTTCTGTGGGTCGGCAGCCATCGTGATTCCACCCATAGAAGGGAAGCCAGCCATTGTGGCACCAAGTGGCATCATTGGAAGTCCAGGCACGATGGTCTCGGGGGCACTGGGGATGGTGATACCCATTGTACTACCATTGGTGGAGTAGGGTGAGTCGGCGGTACTGGTGGGAGATGGACTGGACAGAGTTGTTTTGCTGGAAGGACTGATGGTGGTGGCGACTTGGTAAGATCCTAGCAACCCTGATGAGAACATCTGAGGAGCTGCTTGGATGGGAGCTGTGGCACCTAATAATGGGCTAGTGGCACCTAAAGAACCTTGGAGATTGCTGATGGAGGATAGACCTGGATAACTGTATCCTGCGAAGTTGCTCATGGCACTGCTTAATGTGGAGGTATCTGCTTGGCTGGTAACAGGTGCTGCTAGACTGGAGGGAATCCTGGAGCTGATCATCATGGAAGGAATGGTCAGTCCACCTCCGATGGGATGAGGAAGGGCAGTTGCTGATAAGGTCTGGCCTGCCACTGGGACCTGTGGCTTGCCCATTGCTGCTGCTGCTGCTGCGGCAGCAGCCAGGTTGGAAGCCACTGCTGGTGAGACCCCCTCTGCAAAAGGAGAACCGGTGGGATTAGCATTGGCTACAGGACCTGTAATGGTGGCATAGCTGAGGTTATTGCAGCTGCCACTCTGGGGATCCTCTTGGATCTTGTTGATTATGAAAGACATTGCCTTCCTGTTGTTATCACATTCTCCAGATATTGTGATGACTCTCTCTGACAGGGTGATGCCATCAGACTTCTGGGAGATCTGCACTCTGGAACCACTTTGTTCCATTATGGATTTGATCATGGCTCCACCCTTACCTATTATTAGACCTGCTGTACTGTTGGGGACAACTATCTTTACCTGCATAGTGAAACAAATGAGAAAGAGAAAACAAAAAACAAAGAAAGGTTTACATTTAAATCAGATTACATCATCAAAAACATACATTCAAATTGAAGGAAAAAAAGCAACAACAACAATTCTCATGACAGACTGCAAAAACAGGAATAATTTCCCTAAAGTGTTATTCAGAATAATAGGGGACATATGTGGTAAAGGAGATGGGTTTGTTGGAAATACAAGTAGGGGAAAGTAGGACAGGGCATTACATTATAGCACCAATAATACAGGCGAAAATATCTGCTAGCCAGAGACCGATAACAGAATATGAAGCAATGGACAGTGTTATGTTGACCACAATAGTAACTTCTTCAAGACCAACCACATATCTCTGCTAGTGTTACTTTTGACACTTCCTCACTTCCTCTGTGAAGCAAGGGGAGCATGAGAAGAAGAGAGTAACAAAGAGAGAGAGAGAGAGAGAGAGAGAGAGAGAAAGAAAAGAAGAGAGAAAAGAAGAAGAGAGAAAAGTACATCCCTGGGAGTATTATCTGGCCACTGATACGCAGTCTTCACAACAAGGTTTCATATAGTGATGGTAACGCCTTATGATTGTGGACCTGTTGTAGCTATGCTCTGAATATACATGTGCGATTGCATAATCTTGGCTAAATGAAAGTTTACAGAGAAAATTCCATCCTAAAATATGGCAAAGAGTCAAATTTATAATTACATGTGTACATCCATAATGAGTCTTGAAATGGAATGCAAATATTATCAATATTTGTTTGAGGTTAAAAGACAGTGGTTTCCTTCATTCAGATTCCATAGATAGAAAATTATTTTAAGACTACTCAAACAAGCTTTCTCTCGGGACAAAATCAGAGTGTCAATTTGCTTTGGCCATGCTAATCGAATCCCGACTTTTCTTATAATTCATGAAAAAGTGTATTTCATCCCCTAAAACGTGTCTGTAGATTCTAGACTATGATGTAAATATGTCCCATTCTATCATCCTCCTTCTAGCAGGTGCATAATGCATTCTGCCAAGGAATCCTATTTGTAGGGATCAATTAGAGCCCTTTAGGGCTAGCCATGTACATACAGTAGATAGGCAGGTAGGCAGAGCAGCAGAAGATGCACATCAGTTGCATGCTTTCTCCTTCGCTCTTGCCCCCTCCTTCCTCCCCCTTTCCCTATTATAATTGTTCTCTATATTCTATATGTAGGTGCTATTAATATACATGTATAAACTTTGAAGAAAAAAATATCTGGTTTCTCTGAATCACTCCCCAATTTCAGCCTGAAATATTGGGATAGGTCAAATATTAGGATCCGATTCATACATACAGATGGCATTGGTGTGAATACGCATTATATTTTTTCTCCTCCGTTCTCCTCTGCTCTACCAAATCTCTCTATCTCTCTCTCTCTCTCTCTTTCTTTCTCTCTCACACTGTGGTGTTTTGCAATCAGGCCCTGTGATGTCCTGGCTTTGTACTTTGGTGACCTTAATCTGTACATTTGCTGCCTCACGATTTGCGTGTTTGTAGTCTCTCTGATTACGGTCTGGCAAGCCCTACCTCCCCGTTGCCGAAATTGGCTTTTCAGCGATGCTAGGGGCTATCAAATTAAAAGTGGGAGAAAATGATCATCTTCATGCTCACTAGCTCAAACAAACACTCCTTGCTTTAATGCTCTTCTCATATTTTCTTCCATGCGCAATCAATCAGTGAGATAGATCCCTGCCCTGATTAGATATGTAATCACACGCTGTATGTATATCTTGTATCACTTTCTGTTGAATACAAAATGTCTCCCTGGCTCTATGGCAGTTAGAAACCCGATATTTACACATAAATTCATGTTACACTTTCAGCTTTTCAAACCTGCATTTTAGTGGTACTATACTGAAGTGTTAAAAACTGTCTGACCATCTGCATATCTTCTACTAAATGCATCATCTCCTTTTAGTTGAAAACTTTGCAAACAAAAACTACCATTATTATCACAGCATTCACTAATTCTACAGCTTCAGTCTTCGTCTGCATGACATTCATTTGATCACACTTGAAATGAAATTATTCATTAAAAAAATAAAATAGCAAGTGCTCAAAAACAATAACATACATGTACCGTAGACATGTTTAATTGTTTGTACTTGACAACTAGGATTGAAATAAACATATTCCACTTTCCTTTTTCACAATGAATATCTAATACAGCTCGCTACAAGCTGGTACTGGAGAAAATGCCGGTGTGATTGCTCTATTTCCACATGATTCTAAATAATGGATAGCATTTTATCCCATTCCAATTGCCCTAAATCCACTTAGTTGTGTGAATCTGGGCCTAGCTAGGCTATGCAAAAATCAAATACGTTTTCCAGAAATAGGTATACAGCCCTACTATTTCTAGGCCAACATGTTTTGGGGTAATACCCACAGGAGAAGACATAAAGGGGTATAGAGACTAAAGCAAGAGAAAAACGAAAGCTCCATTCTATTGGGCTGTAACTTAATTTGTCAAAGAAATAAATTACATTTCTATTGATGGATTTAAATTCTGAAAGTACCTAGACGTGCTCTGTTACCAAACCTTGTAGTACACCTTTCAACCGAATGTTCAGCTTCAATAGAATTCCATATGTCAGGTTGGGTAAGTGATGTTTGTCATGTTGTTTCTTTGTGTCACTTTTTGTAATGGGAAATCCTTCTTGGATTAAGTGATTTTGTGTTGAATGTGAATTCAGTCAAAGTTGAAGGAGTCCCTTTTCTTCCTCCTGCAGGACCATCAAACTTCTAAATCTTGGCCATTACTAACTTTGAAAGAATATCATGATCTTAACTACCAAATTTTAAACCTAAGACCGAGTCAATCATTTACATCAATGAATTGAATTGAATTTCAATAAATTGTTGAATTTACAGGTAACCCTCATTACATCAACTTGTGTCATTTACAGCCATTAGAAACCTGGTATATTCATCAACTTCTATTATTTCATTAATCAATGAACAACCCTGAGAGACAAGGACCAATGCTAAACAACAGGAACTCATCAAAACAGACAAGTCATTGGTGGACAGAGTTGAACTCTGCACTCTTCCTTTGTTCCATTGCCATGATCTCCAGCCACAAATTTGACTAATTTGACACAAATCTGCGCAGATGATGTTAATGCACTTTTCTAGAAAAGATTCCCCTTGTGTTGTAGCGATATCAGTGTGGGAAAATTGAGCCCTATTGCTTCACACAATTAACAAGCGTGAACTCTGAATGTTTCATATTTCCTGTTTCAAATTGTTGCTGATAACTGGACTACTAAATTACAGATTTTAGTTGGCAAGCACAACCTGACATATTAGAGGATGTGTTAAATGATAATTTCCTTTCCTCATTTGAATCATTTCAACTAAATGAATAAAATAAGATCTAATAATAATAAATCCACACAGAAAAGGTTGCTCAGTTAATATTCTCATTTTGTTATTAAGATTGCAATCAACATGATATGATCTTTAAAAACTAAGCACAGCATTGTCAAAAATTGATCCTTCATTTACAATACAATCTCATTTCTTTCCGTGAACACCATTCATTTGAATGTTAATAACAGATATTTGAGCATTCATCATGATTTGAAACTCTTTGAGACAATCACTGAAAATGACTCTCTACAACAGACAGTATTCCCTGATGAGCCAGATATAATGAGATGGTGTATCTACTACAGGAGATTGAGCCATAATAAATCTGCACGCAATTGACAGACCGAGCAGTAAATCTGGGAAACACACGGCGCATCCGTGAATTCATTACTCGGTGTTTACGCTAACGCAATAAGAAGGAGACCGAGAGACGGAGGAAGGAAGGGTGCCACTGTCGTTAGGCACATCACAGGCTGTCGGACACTTGATGGAAAATTTACAGTTTGGGAGCTGATTACATGGGCCCCTGGCTGCAGGAGCTTCTAAGCAAATTGCTCGTAAATCGGGCTAGCTATCCTAGGGTAGACACAAGCAATATGGCATGATATATTGCCAGGCTTCGTGCTGCCATCTGCCAGGTACTTACTTGCAAGTGTGTTCACTAATGAATCTTCTGTAATAAGCACCACCTTACCATTGCACTAACGCATAAAATGCTAGGTATACCGTATATTTCTTGAAGGCCTACATGTATGTATACTGTGAGTTACATAATCACTTACCATCAGGGTTGAGGGGAAAACATTGTAAAATTTTTCAAAAGTTGATTTATTTCATTTAAATTGATTTTTTTTTTAGTTATAGCCCTAAATTTTGCTCCTATAGAAAAGTAACAGGATTACTTGGGTAGATCTAATATCAGACAGTATTTTGAGTACAAAAATTCTCACTTGATTTTTGAGTAATTTTGAGTTTTTTGTCACATCAAAAAAAAAAACAAAATTATTTAAGTATTTCTTGGTTTTTTATATAAATTGGCAATTTAGAAATAAACTATCTCAATCACGTCAACCCTGCTTTCCACTATCCATTTTCATAAATTGCTTGTGCAGCAGTTTTAAGACTGTTCAAAGGTTCATAGAAAAAGCACAGCATTGAAAACATTTTTCTACATAGGATCATCACAAAAAAAAAAATATATATGTAAAATATTTGCAAAAGCACACCCTATAACCCTTTGCTGTCATAACAGTCATTCAAAGGTTATACAGAAAGGGAAATCATAGATCTCAAATGAGTATTTGATATCAAACGAAGGAAGAAAATGTATAAATACCTTATTACTCTCATACATGATAACATACATTGCAACTGCTGAACTGAAAGATGCATGAAAATCAATGTAAGTAACAAAAGGAGTGGCAAAAGCCTGCCAACTTGCTCTACAAATGCAAATAAGAAACAAAGTGTGAACACAGGATAATGAGAGGATGTGAAGAGGATGTGAGAAGAGGATGCCTGAAGTTGGTAGGTAGATAGTGAGTAGAATGGGAGGAGAGACCCTACAGGATATCTTTTTTTTGCTAGATATAATTATGCTCTAGGGTGTGAGCAAGTTGATCTGGAAATGGGAATAAGAAACCAAGTGTGAACACAGGATAATGACAAGATGAGAAAAGGAAGCCTGGAGACTGGTAGGTAGATAGTGAGTAGAATGGGAGGAGAAACCCTACAGGACATCTGCTTGCTGGAAATATGCTCTAGGAATTGGGACTTGTATTGATGAACCCAAGTCTAGTTATCAGCTATCCATATCCAGCCATTTCTATGCCAGCCATTCTTTTTTTTTTTTTTTTACTTTGTAACCTATTTTTTCCACACATACATGAAGACTACACAAGATTTGTAGAAAGATGATATCATAATCATAGTACGAAAATATGAGTGTTTGGCTTTTAAAAGGAATGATGATAAGTCTTGGAATCAAATTCAGTTTTGACTTCATCATCATTTTCATGATCAAATCTAATAAAACAAGACATTTTTGTTTAAATTTATATGACTTATACTTTTATCAATTCAAAGAATAACTCTTCTTGTAATCTCTTAAAATGTGTTAAAATGAAAACAAGCTTCAGCAGTCAGTCATATAGCCAAGACATATTCTTAAATGGTACATTCTTTTTAAAAGACTAAATATCACTTTCTGCCTGGTTGACAGTTAAAACCTTACCATAGGTTTCTGGGTAAGTATGATCATAAAGCTTACTGAAATGTAACAATATGTCACAAATCCATCACACTTCACCCATAACATGCACCTCTCATTAGCATGAAATCCAGCCAGTCATGAATATTCATCAGCTACAGCCAGGTCACCAGATACCTTAGCTTCTTCAGCAGTGCATTAAGAAAGGTCACGCTAGAGCAAGGAAACATTGGGGGGGGGGGGGGGGCTCTGCTGAAAAAGCCCAGGGTTTCCTGTGGGCTAAATTCTACGCAAATCCTGCATTCCCAAATCAAATTACTACTTCATTTTCTGCCTAGAGTACAAGTGTGCCGTAGTGGCTGCTGGGAGACCCCCATCCAAACCCACACAGCACTCATCAACTGATTGAATTAGAGCTTCCAGTCCAAAGGTGTTGATGAAGGCTTGAATAGAAAGCTTTCTGAGTCAATTCTCTCTTGTCTGTCTCTCCATTATAGTATACAGCTGTCTGCACATTTCATTAACTACATAAATGCACTTTTCCTTCTTTAAAAATTGTACAGCCTCGTTGAACAAAGGGAATTTAGAAATCTTACAAAATTCTTAAATGAAAAAGGTTTTATTCTAAAAAAGAAAATCGAATATACATGTTTCTACAAGAATTGCCCCATTGAAACATGTATAATTTACATTGTCTCAAAGTCATTATTTGATATTTAGGGAAATAGTTTTGAAACCACAATACAGTGATTTGTTGAGAGAAAATTTTAAGGTAATTAAATAGGCAAAGCATGCCAATATGCCACCATTTTCCAAAGATCATTCTTAGGATGCTGGACAGAACACAATACTAAATATTTTTGCAGCATTTACTTAGAGCTCATGCTAGGTTTCACTTTCAAAGTGAAGCAATGTAATGATGTAGGCAAACACATTTGCTGATGGATTCCTAGTCCATTTCTAGATGTGCATATATGTTTGGGCTAACCTTTATGTATACAATGAGTAAGAGAAAAACTCTGGACAAGATGGATGACATGCTGGGGCAAAGCAGGCCCACAGTCTACCAAAGATTATTTGTACATTGGTGGGTATTTCAACCAGATCATGAAGCTACATTGTACTGCAGGAGTTAAAGAGCAAAGAAGTGAGAAATGGCGTAGCCAGTATCAAGACTGAGCCAGCCTCCCCCCCCCCCCAGCCCTGTTTGTTTTGAAGGCCCAGAAAGGGAAAGAAAATCAATAGTGTTGATGTCAAGAGGGACTGCCCAGGTGCACCCCCCTCTTGATATGCCCACCTCCCCCCCCCCCCCCCCCCCCACCCCTATTACTGTTCATGTTTACTGAATTCCGGATACGCCACTGAGTAAAACATATGTCTGTTAATTCACATTAATTAGATAATATTGCATCATTTCTCACTTCCAAGCACAGAGACTGTTAGCTGATTACTACCAATTATGTTGATTCAGAGGTCTGACAACCATCTCAACAGTGGCTACATCATGTACAGCACACATCTTTGTGTATTTGCCAGGGTAGTAATTCTTGCAGTCAGTCAAGCCCTTGTCTGAGCACTCTATCCCTACCATATGGAACATGGGGTTATCATTCCTTATATCCAGCCAGCCATTTATGCTACAGATGGAAGCACTTGTGTTACACAGAAGTTACAAAATGGTTTCACACAAAGAATATAAGACTGTTATAGCTGGGATCTACATAAAACACATGTTATATTACATCAAATCAATTCAAACTCAACGAGTTAAAGGCAAGTCCACAAATGAGCTTTGTTCCATATGTAACAGAGTTTAGTGGAATAATAAATAGAACTGACATTAAAAGGTATCATTTTACTTGATGTCAGACACACCAGCACTGTACTCAATGTAGTTGATGTCAGGTTGTGTTTACTATCCTGTTGCGTGCAGGACATTATTCATCCTAAACTTGCCATTCAGCCACTTTGCTCATCGCACTGAATGACTATCCACGTTACACAATCTGGTTAACATTTATCATAACACCTCATACATGTATTCATATCTATTGATGAAACATATGGCCCTTCATTTCTGTGTCCCAGTCATTCAGACCAACAATACCCCCCCCCCCCCCACACTGTGACTGGATATGAATTTATAAACAGCATTTCAATAAATGAAGAGTATGATTATGAGCACTACAAGATAACTACCACTTTTCCGTTTTCAAATATTCATTTGCTCATTTGCTTTAAAATATTGATCCTACAATATCAAGTGAGTTGAGAATGATTACATCAAATTCATTTAACCAGCCTGGAGTTGGACACGAACTGCTAAAGAAGGAAATGTAAATAGAAATGCTTCCTCTACACATATAACCTTTTAATTGAAAATTTCATGGTCACTTATCACTTTCCATATTAGGAAGGCAATGCTGGGGGTTGTCCTCGTTTAGTGAACAAGCTTGAAGGGGGAGAGAGAGGTAAGAAGCACCTCCAGTGACCTGTGAAAGCAGCTTGTTTTTACTGCTGAACTTTCCTCTAAATTCTCCACAAGCTACGGCTAGTGTGTATAATGCAGACTTGCAGCACTTGTAGCTGCATTGCAGCATTCTGTGATCAGCTAAATGTATAGTATGCCAAACCGGGCATATCAGCAGACCTACGGCATTGCATGAACTCTACCATGATAGAGCCCCTTACCATTGACCTCTAAAATCCTCACTCTATCCCCAAATTTCAAATCCCTCCAGTCTTTTCATGTAAAATGGAGTGGATAAGAGAAAATTTGGCTATTTCAGTATCCCCACTAGAGTTTTATTTCATAGGTCAGCTGGATAGTCTACCTGCCAGGTCTTTGCCCCGGGCTATCACAAAGTCAATCTCCAATCCTATTTAAGAAGATAATCTTGGATGTGATTTAAGAACAAATAAAGAACAAAAGAAAGAAACCCCTGTAACATTGATACAAATCTTAAGGCCAACAAGAAAAATATTGAATAATAACACCACTTTAATCCAAACTTATCATTTCACCTGTTCCATAAGAATGAAAAGGGTTTACAGAAGACAACTACCTAAAGCTCATTACCTAGAATCTTGATATTTGAGTATTTTTTTTGTTGTTGCTACCATCAGCCTTGTATCTGGTGAAATTGAGTAGAGCTCAGATTTCAATGTGGAAATAATACAGGGTATTATCATATAGAATGATGGTTTCATATTCAGCCTTGCTTGGCTCTGTTTGATCTGGATTGGATTGCAGTCTGGGCCCCTCTGTGCCCTGCCAGACCTGAATGACTCGCCAGATTGTTACATCTCCGCAGAGGATTGCTTCCAACTGCAGTGACGAATCCTGATGATAAGTCAATTTGAAGACAAGAATACACGATTAGCATCATCACCTTAAATGGCAGTCAGGGCTCCGATGCATTCATCATGGCAAGCCGTGTACAATGTCAGAACAGAGCTTTTTTAGAAATAGAATGTTTGATGCAGTCCTCGGGGATTTGCTGATATGCATGTGACCCAATTCTTCTTCTCAATTGATAACTGGTTTTCCACAGGGACCCTTGCAGCATGACTAATAATTCAATTATCATTTTTGCTTTATAACACAACTCCCTATTTCCTTAGTTTTAGTGCTAAATTACTATTTTACCTCATAAATCAAAATTAAAACTCCAATTCTACATTGACTGTGTAAATTATCATCATAGAGCTCTCAAAAGTGAACGAGGTGGAAAATTACCTCATATTTCTTCTGTTTGGTAAAATGAAGATCTTAATGTGATCATTGATACAACTGACCAAAAGTTGTCCATCAAAAGTGTCATGTTGATTTAATCAAAAGCAAAAACTGCATGTGTAGGACAGCAGCTCTACTAAATGTATTTGGAGAGTCCTGCCAATTTCTCTCTGTCTTTGAATCACGTATCTTTCATCATGTAAGGATTCCTCCTTAGTTAATTACTAGGCAGCAGGAAATGAGAGGAAACTGTTTAAATTCTGTTGGCCTGGAAACCACAGGGTATCACATACTGTTTCTATCACCAATCAGCAATCATTAGACTTGTTTTTGCATCCATTGCCGTAAAACATTTGAGAGATTTTCAATTACGCAAAATGGTGTGGTTTTTAAAAGGGAAGCATGTGAGTGGCAAGTTTGTCATCGGGTTAAAAATCTTTTCCTGTGATCGATTTCTAATTGGATGTCTTCTCTTCCTACAACAAATATGACAATTGAATCATAAGAAGCAGCAGAAGCTTCTAAAATTGTGTCTCATGAAAATATGTGAATGTATATCTGCTCTGAGGCTCGATTCCCATTTTTTATTATTTTAGTTCTTTTTTACTTATCATCCCGACCCTATGCACTGCATACATTGTTTTCATCCTGCTTTCATCTATCAATAGATAGCATACTATGACCAAATAAAATGTAACATTCAAATGGTCACCATCCATCCCATCATATTTATCATTGATCCCATCAATGGGTCAGGGTAAAATGGCTACCCTGCCATAACTGCCATTTGCTCTCTGGAAGGAGAAGCTCAAGAATTGATTTGCCCACTTGAAAACATAATGAAGGCTCCGGGCCACAGCCTGCATCTCCTACTCAAACCAAATCTTGCAAAATGATGATTTATCAAGTTCTCTTTGAAGTGGCTTGGAGAGGAGCATTTGTTCATGCTTGCGCTCTGGCTTGAATTGGATTTTCAGCTCTACGCCCTGCCAGTAACGCGATACCAAGATGATTATCCATCAATACCAAGACAAAGGAATAGTCCTAATGCTGTGAAATAGAGGGATAAAATCAAGATGGCTTTTGCGGATGTTGGAAAATACTGGTATGGTACCAGCAGAATTTTGAATCAAGGTTTTTTTCTTTTGAGTGAAGAATGAAAAAATGCACAATAGGAAACGTGCCATGGGATTGTATATATATATATATATGCCTGCAAGCTACCATATGGTTTTGTTGGATCCTGTAATATGAATTTATTTGTTATGAATCTCTTGTACAATTCCTATCAGAGCATTCCCATTCAGTTTTATGCACATGGGAATAAATGTGGGATCAAGACACACTGCTTGATGCTATTCATAATTCACGGATAGCGAACAATATTCTTTGATTAATTGATGAGAGAAAAGATTGACAGAGCTGCTGCTTGCGGATTACCTAATGGTTCATAATTTTCTAGTTCATACACCCCTGGATTCATGTCACAAAAGATTTTTTTCTCTTTTATTGTTCAGTCAACCTACATTACCTACGATGAGAATACCTCATCAATGCGAAGCATTGTAAAATGAACAAAATATCTCATGTGTTTAGCATCTGAGCCAGAAGGGCTGAATATTATTTTCTCCTCCATTTATTGATAATTAACCCAACAGTTTGGCACGGACACAGCTGTGTAAAGTTCATGTCAGAACTACTAAGATAATCTGCATCACTGAACTGTTTTGAACAAGAGAAATCAAAATATCAGGGTGGTCTCGATAGGGTTTCAGCTCTCTCTCTACGTAACATTTGTGATACTAAATTGGAATAGAGAGTTCCACAACATATGCTACCGCACCAATTACTCCTGTCAATTAACACTAACCCTGTTTCTAACTTCAAAACTGGACCTAACACTATTCCTACCCATAACTCTTACCATAAACCTTACTTCAAACCTAACCACAATGGGCAATTCCATGCAATATGTCTTATACGACATATGTCTTTTTCAACATAATTCATCAAAATATGAAGTAACTCTCGATATGACCATTGCATAATGGTGATTTATGGTATCACCACCTATAATCCTGGTCATATCAAGAGATTTTTAATTTATTGATGAAATTAAATGTCATATGTCATACAGGACACTCTGTACTGACTCGTTCTAGTCCTAACTTGATATCTTTGACGAAATAAAACCCTGAGCAAATGCCGCCGGAGCGTGTGTTGCATTACCGAATGGCATTACCGAATGGACTTGTACTGTACCTGTCTTGCTCTTTCTGGTGAGGTAATAGTTTCTGCTCCTGCCTTGACTCCTAGTTGTGGGGATTCCTTGATCTTATCAAGGATAAACACTGCTACATTA
Source organism: Heliocidaris erythrogramma (assembly GCA_025617745.1). NCBI lineage: Eukaryota > Metazoa > Echinodermata > Echinoidea > Camarodonta > Echinometridae > Heliocidaris > Heliocidaris erythrogramma. The sequence goes on along the minus strand of CM046855.1, from coordinate 13,498,020 downwards.
TTGAGTGATTCCACTGGACCAGTCAACAAAGCTACCCTCTCTTGTGTTCCTGGAGAAAAAAAAAAAATTTATAAGATTTATTAACACAGTAAGAAATAATACACGCAGCCAACAAGAAGCTTATCAAGTGGCATACTACTAAGAAGCATATTTATGCCACTTTTAACTTCTTGGATGTAAAGTGACACTTCATGTTGATTGCTTTACTGAAAAAGACATCATTTTCAAATCATTCCTGAATGGCTTGGTGATAAAAATAACAAACTGAGCTTCACTGAGGAGGAAACTATCAATTATGCAACCACTTGACTATTTGCACAGAAAAGAGAGTTTCAAGGGCTTAGTAATCAACCTCAATGTTATGTGCTTTATCTTTTATGATGATACGCGTGACATGAATGGTATGTAGTATGTTTGTAGAGATGTATTCAACCACTGAGCTGACTCATTGACATGCCTCCTTTCATTTGTAGGTCATTTGCTGGTAAAGATTTGCAAAAACATAATAAACATATACACACACCTACGTCTACCAGATTTGTCTTGCATGTGCCACTCAATTCAATTAAAAATCACTTTTCTCCTGCCCTTGTAAACGACTGCGAGCAATCAGGAGTATGAAAGTGTTGAAGCATGTAATGTGTATTGAGCTTCCCCCAACACTACACGACCCTATAATCGAATAAATCTTGCGAGGCTGGTGTATAGAACAGTACTTTCTTGGGATTTCAACGCATTATGAGCACTCCATTCTTTGGGACCCGTATGAACAGTTGGCTTCATGTGGTGAAGGCATCTGCCACATTGGAGAAAAATTTATAATGCCACAGACATATTCTTTTGTCAGGGTGGAAATTATCGCGCCTCAGGCTAGATACATTAGCATCATCCGTCTCCAGGAATGAAATCAAGTTAAGGCTACGTCACATATAGTGGCAAATTCCTCCATACATATGGCAAAAATTAATCATAAACAAGGCATATTTCACTCCTACTTAAACCATATCAATATGAAGAAAAAAAAGACAGAAAAAAATGTCAATTGAGAAAACAGGTTGCGCTTATATTGTCACTCTTTAAAGAGCAACAATAAAATATGTCACTAATAAAAACAAAACAAAAATAATTACATGAGTTGTAATAATCTGGCACAAATAAAGATTTATTTTTAATGAAAATTTTGAAACAAATGCAATGGGGCCCAAAATGATTTGCTTGCTCTAACATAACATTTAACTTTCACTTGTTTTTGGTTCACCATCATGCTTATGAGAAGCCTTTCCAATCTGCCTGAGATACCAAACTGGAGAGATATACTCGCTCACAAAATAACTACATCATTCATCATTTTCCAATTTCAGGATGCAATTACCTCAATCATTCAAGATTAATCTGACATGAAGAAATTTGTCAAGGTAAACGAGCTAAAATTTCGCAGAACCAGTAGTTTTCTCTCAGGAGAGTTCCTTTTTGCATGACATTTCCATGATATCCAATCAAAACGGAAAGTACTGGAGATCAGAAGCAGCAAATTGCCAGACAATGTGGATGTTGCATACTAGCTGGACTCTTATTATCAATCAATAAACATCGTCATTTGAAAATTTCCCCTAAGTGCAAAAATGACAAACTAAAAAACAAGAAGGCAGGCATTTAATGATGCCTGTAAATCAAATGACAGATTGATGTTGGGCATTTAGAAATGATTTATTAGCTTCCATATGTTGTTCACAAGCACACACTGGTGCTCATATGATTAGCAAAAACAATCGAGTGCATGTTCAGACAAAATCATTGTTGGACTTAAGGGGTGAAAAACAGGATTAATTCTCTACTTCATTGAAGCAGAAATGGCTGGTGAAATTCAAGTTGTCTTCTCGCATTGCTGATTTTTTTCATTACAAGGATATGACACGCTCTGAAGATGGCTCTTAAAGGGATAGCTGTGATTACTTGAACATGTGGAAATATTCCTAACTTAATTAATAATCTTAATCACGATCAATCCAAAGTACAAATGGGGAACCATATGATGTAATGTAAGTATGGGCAACTTTTATATTGTTCCACTTCAATAATATATTGATCAAAATATTGTTGCTGTTTTTTAATGCACAAGGCTTGCAGTCTTGTACTTCTCTGATGCCAAGAAAATATATCATATTTGTATTTGCTTCATCTAAAGTAAAGCCAAGGAGGTAATAGCCAAGGAGGTACTAGGCAAGCTTGCTTAGTACCTCCTTGATAAAACTGAGTTAAGTTAAAATATTATGCGAATGTATACCTTGTACATCAAGAACTTATTATAGAATATAATCATGTTGTCAAGTTAAGGATTTTAGTTCATTAAAGATTAATCCATGTTTATAAAAAAAATCATACACCTTGCATAGATTATTTATTTCCTTCTTATAACTTCAATATCAAACCATTCCAATAATTTGATGCATCTTTCATCCCAATGCCATCTCGTTCTTATACCTCCATTTCCAATTATAGATTATATAGAAACAAGATGCCATTATTCCATGCTACTGTCATCACTTTAATTTGTTTAACAACTTTTGTTGAGGGCCCTGTTTCATAAAACTTGTTATTAATATCTACTGCCACATTTCTATGACAATTTGCTCTCAGCCAATCAGATTCAAGGATTTCAGTAGCTTACAAAAATTATTGTAATTTGTTATTGATAAGTTTTATGAAACAGGGCCCGGAATTTGTAAGCAATATATATGGAGTATGGGCTGAAACTACTTCTGACATGGACAATCATTAATTGTGTAAAAAAAAAAAACGGTAAAGCTTTGAGAATTTCTTGGTACATAAAGATCAATATCATGGCAGTTAGTCAGTGGATAATCCTCCACAATCTATTCTCTTATAATTGAGGGAGGAGACATCCCTACAGTTATGGGGGCCCTTCCTTGTGTAATGGATGCTTGTAATAGAGCCCTACATGTATTTGCTTTGTTTAGACTTTGTAAATCTTGCTGTGATTTTCTCTGCTGTTGTCCTTTATTTGATTGTTCCATGAAAGGGATCTCTTACCAGCCTTTAGTGAATTGGATCTCTGTATTTGTCACAGCCCTTGATTAAGAACAAAGAGGATCCCTTCATAGGGTAGGTAGGTAGGTAGTCTCTGCATCTCAAGGAGCTGTCACTTGCTTGGGTAACCCTAGGCATCAGTCTTCAATGCAAATCTCTCCACAAGTGATGCATCAGTGCATCTCCTAGAATTACACCACACCCAATCTCCCTCTTTTCCCCATTTCTTTGGCCTACTCTCTCTCTCTCTCTCTCTCTACTCCGAGACCCATGAAACTGTTATGCTAGCTTTCATAGCAACTACTCGAGCTAAAGATATTGAAATACATTTTGAAAAACAAAGGACATAATTACAGTGCATCTCTCTATCTCTCTCTCTGGAAATAAAAAATATATGCTTTCTACATCACAAATAGACCTGGGTTTCTCATACAGTCCACAATTTATCTAATTTTTCAACATCATTATGAGACGTAATTCTACTAATTGCATTCGATTCAATTATCTCTTCACATAATTGAAAAACCTGAATATCTATCTGTTAGAAGATTTCATACAAGGCTGTTGTTATACAAAAGAGAATGACTTGAAAGTGCAGCCTTCTTTGTGTCCTTAAATGTTGGTTAGCCCTTCAGTGTATTAGCCTCTGTATCTTAGTGATGTTACATAATCTGTTTCTCTTTCTTTTTCATTTCTAAGGACCGATTTTAATATCTTATAAGTCTTTATTGATCAATTTGGAAAAATAAAAAAGGATTGCTACTTGTAGTTCATTGAATATTGAGTTTGAGTTTTCAAAAGAAGTATTTATAAGACTAATAATTTCTTGGTACTACAAAATTTCAATATGGCACGATCATGTCTCTTTTTCATGCCATATTGAAAAGTATAGGACTATAAATCATACAAATCTAGATTTGGGTTTATTGTAATCAATTCTCTATCAATTCAATTGTTTCCAGGCATTATAATCATTTAAGAAATTATTTCTGAAATACATGACATGTACACCTCATACCATTTCTGAGTATTTCAATATGCTTGGGTATCACAATAAAATGTAGTGCAGACTGCCATGAATAGATAAGTAAATGTGCCATCCCATCAAAATGGAGAAAAAAAATTCCACTTAAGAGCAAATCTAATCATATGTCATTTCACGTTGCATAATTTGTTTATATTGCTGCAGGACAGAGCAAGTGCAACATGCATGCAGCGTGGTGAAATTAAATTTATATGAGAGAGCCATTGGCTATGTCACTGAGAATGCCTTCTCTTCATCAACTCTCGCTGACTACAACATTCTCAATTTCTTTGAACTTACACCTGGTCTTCAATATATTCCTCAATTACAATTTTTATAACACTTCCTTCTCATGGTTCATTATCCAAATTTCTTACTAAACAATACAAAATAGTTTGTCCTCTTTCCCTTTCCTGCACAAATGAATTGAGAATAAAACCATTTTCCACATTAAAGTTATACTTTTGAAAGAATTCTTGCTAAAGCAACATGGCTAACCTACTGATTCAAGATTTCTAGAGTTTCTGACCTCCTTAATGTTGTCATGTAACCCAAGCTTTCTCTAAACATTACGTACATTAGCGGGGCATAGATCACTGACTGCAGCAAGCAATACCCTGGTAATACAAAATGCATGGCAGGTTTCTCCCGTTTTACGTCATGCATCTTGCCTCTCCACTTCATTTTCATGGCGACATGTCTTGTTAATTCCCTCGCCAAAGATCACGCAGATCAATCATGGATGTTCAATACACTATTCAAACTTTATCAAATCATTCATATCAAGTCTTGTGTGACTGAACTAGGCAAACAAAGAATCTAACATCACATCCTTGATTGGTGAATGACAAAATATTATTAAAGGTAGACACTAACATTTTAATACACGCCTACCAGTATTTTGGATACTCCAAAGGTTATTATGTCTTGTAAGCCCAAAATGACTGACCGGTGATAGATCTGAGAATGACAAATTCCAGACAGCTGACCTTTCAAAAAATGTTCTGGCCATTTACTGTGTACCAGGTTCAAGAAAGTCCACCATTTTGAGAATTGTATGTGTCCGCAAAAATACTCTATTAACTATAAGTTTAATCATTTGAGGATGGTGAGAATTTTGTATCTTGAAAACAACTTATCATGCTTACAATCTTTGAATTTGCAATGCAGATATCAAAATAATCTAAAATCCATGTGGAAATAAGGAGAATTCTAGTCACACTTGTATACACCTCCGTGGTCAAGCTGAGTACACTCAAGATATTTCCCTTGAGTCACACTTGGAAATGACCCATTTTCTTCATAATTGTCTGCATGAGTTGATCATCAGCGCCACCAAGCAATCTCACTGCATCTTGATGCAAGATTGTCATAAAAAGACAGGAGCCAACTTTAGATGGGACAGCACTGAATCACTTCAACCTGTATAGAGCCTACTCTATAGTTCTTGCATGAAAATGAAAATAAAAATGGAAAAGGGAGCCCCCATATCAGGTTTTCTATCTGCCCCTCCTCAAATGGCATTTGACAAGGGTTTTCCTGGACTAGGCTTCTCTCTTCCCATTGACTAATTGGGACCTCGTTTGTCCCTAGTCTCTCACACCAATGGGGTGCGCTTGGGTTCGGGAAATTGAATCATTCTAGGCAAAGACAAAGTGTTTAAAACAAGTGCAAAGTAAGTTTCTAAGAACAATCTGTAAGAAATGACCACTGTAAATGGACGGTTTTCCGAGAGGCCACCATAATTTTTTTTAAATAGGAAGCTTGGTAAATTCACTAAAAAAGCAAAATAAATTGTCTTTGACTTATATGCTTCTGACTCATGACTAACGAAGAGGTATTAGTGTCAATAAAATGCAATAAATAAACGTCAACTGCTAAATTTATTGTTAGATTTTTGCAAGTAGAACTATTAGACCTAATGCCCATTCGAATGCACTTAATTAATACTTAAAAGTTTCAATTTATTTCATTTTGTATTGAACTGTCCTTCATAGAACAGAAACCTTTAAAAGCTGCAAAGGTTGCAACCCTTTAATGTGCTTCAGTACTCCTTGAAAATTGGGGAGTATGGTGGGCAGCCTCTGCTGTTCACTTCGCTATGTTGACATACACACATGAAAATAAAAGGCTTCAAGTTTGTGGGACTGAAGCTGCCTATCTGCCAAGCTCTTTGGCTGGTATTTACTTTTCGACAAGAGTATTATACGGCTTGGCCGCTACGGCATTGATTTGAGAGAGGAAAGTACAGGGGTCCTTCCATTTAAATCACTCCATGTTGACTGTGGGACTGGGATGGGGCTAAATATTTGGCTTTCTCTTCCTTTGTTCGTCAAATACCATTAGCTCTTCATGCAAGAGAGGAGAGATGTGTCACATAAGCCCCTTGGTGAAAGGTTGGCGACAGACAAGTATGCTTGTGATTTCAAAGATGCCAGTAATTCATACAAAATGATGTCTTTCAGGAATAATAAATATATGATGAATACCACTATGGTTTACATCAAATAATATTAGAAAGCAGTAGGTTATAATCCTGACATGTGAACCCTTTCCAAGAAGTATTTAAACATCAGTTCTAATACAAAGGAGCATAAATTGACCTTTTACATTTTCAAGAGGAAAATTCAAAACATATGTGTGTGTGTCAGAGAAATTTGACAATCTACCACATGTTAAATGCATGTTGTGTGTTCTCCCCCCCCCCCCACACCCCCTGAAAAAAACCAAAAAAAAACAAAATTTTAAGAAAGCTAGTTGCAATTAAGTTGCCACATATTGATGACAAGGTTGTTCTAGTGCTGGTAATTAAGTCAGCATACATATAGCCTATCATGAACTAAAGCATAGTGAACTAGATGAATCTTCGACCGCGCGCGGTCAGAATTTATGCCTCCGCCATCACCAGATTGGAAATGTATGGCATACATGGACCAATCCTTTTTACAATAAAATTACAAATCTTTTCACTTCAAAAGCACAGGAGACAGAAAATTTATTTTATTTCATTTTCATCCCGTACAAATAAAAAACTTACCATTGACAACTTACAATCATCAAATACACCAAGGAAATAGATATTTTATAGGAAATAGACCACTGTCCCCTTGAAATTTCTAAAATAGGTAGGCCTAAACTCCATACAACACGAACCATTTTTATGTATATAATGACCTCTATGACCTTTGAACTTTGACCTTGAGACCCTAAAATCTAATCAGTTCATCGTCCCTCCCATATGCATACATGGGCCAAGTTACAAACTGATTAAAAAAAAAACGGTTTTGAAGTTATCGCGAGAACGAAAAGGGGACGGACGGACGGACGGACGGACGACCGAAAACATAATGCCTCCGGCACCACCTACGGTGGGCGGAGGCATAAAAATAATAGTTATTTTAAAAAAAAGTGAGCCTCATATTCTACATGTATAGTTCTGGAATAAAGAATCAAGACATTTCTGTCAATTTTAGAGTTCATTCACTTGGTCTTATTCATTGGTTGCATATTTTCGTTCAGTCAACCATGTAGGCCAACTGACTCTCATTTTGATGCTGGAGTAGAAATGTTTTTCATGCAATGAACCAACTCTCCAAATAGAATAAAGCTGAAACACAGAGGCACAATGAGATCAAAATATTTGCATGGCCAATTCAACATCTTCCATCCTCACTTTACGTTCTTGATTAATTTAAATTTGTAAGACTATAAAGACGCATTGCCCTGTAAAAACTCCTCTTTGTCTTGCACGTCAAGTGAAAAACAAGCTTAATTATCATTGTTAATATGATAACTAGTTCTGAACACCACTTTCCCCGCACAAATATATACCCAAAAGCCAGTACAAGAGTGCATGTAGCCATGTAGGAAGTACTTGTATCAGTTCCTCCTTGACTAAGCAATGAAATCAATGAAATTGTAAGACTAATCATATCACACATTTTATATCAATCAATCATACATGTGGAACTACCATCCCTATTATCAGGGCATAACAGGTAAACCACACTGCACTTCCTGGTTCTTATGCAAACCAACACTAGTTATGCCTAGAGAAGTACATCATATGCTTCTTGACTTTGTACCATTATACCTCATGGAATAACAACTGCATTATGCGAATGATGAATATCTTGAAGATAGTCCAATGCTTCAGAGACTTTAGTAGATAGAATAAGACCTGAGTCAGAGTTCTACTAATTTTCTAAAACAAAACACAAATTGATGTCTGTTCTGCATTCAGAAAAAGAAATGCCACTGCAACCCATCTAACTTGGAGAAAGCTTGAGGAAGACTACACATGCAAGGTACAAATCATTTTTCAGGAAGTTCCACCTTCCTGTATTTGTATCTGAATCTAAGAATAGCATTTCCAATGAATGTCATATTTTGATATGGTATAAAGTGCAGCCCAAGGTAAGGTTGAACACTTTCTTACCTATACCGTAACACGTATTGTGGTGAAAATATTGCCAAAATACAGAGTTCCCCCAGGCCATGACCAAATTGACTGTACTGAATCACTCAAAAATAAACATGCCGTCCTAAAAATTAATTAAAAGGCAACTCATGACAGTGGCAGGAGACATTTTATTTGTGACTCAGGCCTAAAGACACCTTCACAGCAGTAAGCATTAGTTCAATAAACTATGCTGCATTACCAAAGCTTATAACATGATCACATATGGCATTGTGGAAACAATTTCAAAGGCCTAATAAATTTTGAAGACCTATACAATAATTACAAAAAGTCTACTGAATTACAGCAAAAGACAAGGTAGTAGAATTCAAAGAATCAATTGAAGAACTCTTTTATTTTACTCATAATATAAACCTTCCCCATTCATCTTCCTTTTCTTCCTTTAACATTAGGTAACATTTATAGATTGTTGATTTCAAGATAACAAATGAATACATTGAAATCATTATGGTTTAGGTAATTATCTTCTTTTTCCATTCTCTCTTTCTTTCCATCTTCCTCTATAATAACACTCAATGAACCCACAGATTGAACACAGACTGTGGTGTTAATCTGTCATGGGGTAATTCAGCAGTTTTCAGAGTCTCTTTAATCTGGCCTCATCAGCTCCAATCAGGAAGCATGATTCAACGAGAGTTCAAAGAGATCAGCATCACTCTCTAGCAAATCACTCCACTGCAATCTTCATGGGAAGTAATCGCTCAAATAATCTCAGGAAATCAGAAATGTAAACTATGAAATGAGCACTGCTGCTCATGTATTTTGAGAATTAACAGATCTTGTACTATCATAGCAGGCCTATATCTGTGCCATGATACATGAGTTGATTCCCTGTATCCCATTTTCTCACCCCAGTCATAAAACTCTGAATAAATTGGGATATGGCTAGACAGTAGTTATCTACCAACAGACTTACATTACATGATTATTTATATATGTAAATATAGTACAGGTTAAACAATCTAGATATGTCGTAATTGTATTTTTAGATCACCTGTATGCTATAGAAACATGATTCTGCAAAATTATTTTTTCTCTGTTATGGATGGCTCTTTCAAAATCAATGACTTTCATTGAAAAAAAAAGAGAATAAAACTGTGTAGAAGATATATGAAATCTCCACTTTGTTGTCATAATATTATAGGCCATATAACTTTGAATTCTGGTTGAAGCCTGAAGATATCCACTTCACTTTCCTTGTAGTATACATGTACTCACCACAACACAACTGTTTTTTACTTTCTAAACCGTGCGGTTGGGCATGTGTGTCATCCATTTTCTTTGCCCCCATTTTCAAATTCTTTTAAGTTTGTTTTGCCCCCAATGCCCCATTGCCCTTGTCTACCCTCCCCTATAATTGCACTAATTCACAGATCCAATTTTCCACCCTTTATGGCCAAAGGCCAAGTTAGCTCATCTGTCAGATGTATACAGACTGGCAGTACAGCAGTTTGACAATGTATCTAGCATAGACAACAACCACTTGTGAATCAGAATACATCATACTTTAAACCTGTATTCATCAATGTACACAAACCGAGGCCTTTAGTTAAGGCAGACAAACTTTGCATGACTACAATATTATAACTAAAAATTTGTTGGTATTTTGAACTTTTGCTTGTAATGTATAATGTTAGTTTAGTAGTATTAGATGTTAGTTGTGTTTATTAACCACAAGGCCAAATATCTCGTAGCCTATCCCAGAAAAGAAAGAAATTATAGAGATATTGTGCAGGAAGTGTGTATGAGTATTCACTTGCTTTCTCCATTCTTTTTTATACATGAAGCCAAAGGGTTTTTAGATTATATCTGTTAAAAGTTCCATCTCCCTGGTTATAATATATGCTGACTCATTAGTGACTGTTTTTTTTTGAGATGCAAAAGTAAAAAACATGACTGCATTATCATAAACAAAATGATTATTATAACATGTGCCCTAAAATACTTCGTCTTGTAAAAAGGCATTCCGTTCGGAAAGTGTGTTTAATAATAAAGAGTACAGAGATACTTTCTTCAACTTTCAAGACGAGCCTTGGACAACTTGAATCCCTACAACAAACTAAGATAGTTGATGGATACTTTTGAAGGGGGGGGGGGGGGGAGACTTGCTCATTTTTCATTCCTTCACCTAACCTTTTCTCTCCAGCCCAGCACGATCTTTGCCCACCTTCCATGTATTCACCTATTCACCCGCCAGCAGACATTTTATCCATTTTATCAAAAGCTTTGTGCAAGCCTCAAGGCAAGGACCATGGGAAGGAAATGTGACCATCTGACTTACATGCCCAGGTCAATAAGAGGTCACAAAGTTTCCTGGGATTCAGGATGTTAGGCAAAAAGGCAGTCAATTTTACCTTTCTGCGGACACTCGCATCCTGGAGGGGAAAAAATTTACCGTACCTTCCATGTTTAAAAGTTAACTATAAACTAGTGCAATTTCAATGATTAATGACAAATTGCAGGCCTACTTAAGCTGATGTACACTGTAAGTACGACTAGGTGGCCTATGTCAGTATAAGTTTGTCACATAATAAATTTATACACCAGAATCAAACGTCTGCGAGGATTTGAAGTCGATGCAATTCATATTCATAATTACATGACAAGCCAAGCTGTAAGCTCAACCATAGAATACATGCAGATATCCAAGGAGATGGATGTTATCAAAGGATCATAAATCCCATAAAGAAGCAATCACTCCCATCTCTAAACTGGATATGACAGGTAAGTCAAACTATGGATAACGATGGACAATTGTGAAATCATCTCAAATCAATTACCCTAAATGTCATTCATACTTCGCATTTGATAGGCCATTCATTTCACTGCATTTGATGAACATCGCAAGCAGGTCAGGCAAGACATTGGCTGAGGTTTTGCTGGATGTCAAACGATGCAAGGCAGATGAATGTCTGATCTGGTTTGACATCGAAGATTCACTCATGTTCTGCCGTAGTTGTTCCAGCCACCACAAAATAGTGACAAAGGCAGGTACTTGACAGTATGAGGTTAATGCGACTACCGCACCATTGGTTAGCAGAGTGTCAGTAAATTGATCCCCTTTTCATTCCGATGGTTAGGCTATAAATAGGGTAGCCAGGACAAGGTGCGTTCCTTAGCTTGAAGGGACAGGCCTGAAGCAGAGGATGAAGGAAATTGGACGGCCAGGTGTAAAGGTTTGAGTTTCTTCAAGGACTTGCCATCCACAACTTTGCCACTTAAAAAAGCGATTATGACTTAGCTCTACAGCACAAACATATTGGGGAAAATACAAACAAATGTTCATCACAGTATTTTCAAACCACTGACAACTAAGCAGACCTATTGGGCTAAGGTATACAGAATTGAAATAGACAGTTCCCTAGTAGTTGTTGTTGGTTTTTTATGTAATTACAACCAGGGCTTATGCTAGATGAATTTGAAGAGACAATCTCTACACCAACAAAAGATATCATAAGATAAAATTAATTTCAAATCTGGAGGTACATGTAGCTCATGCCAGTGGATCAAAGTTAACAAATGCATTACATAAGGCCAAGTAGGGGGCGGGCGGGAACGAGTAACTAAAAATAATTTTTATTTAGCCTAAGAGTCTGTCACTATGCCTCAGAGCCACAAACATGTAGGCTCTAAGGGGTTACAAAATCGGATAAAGTTGATACAATCGGGTATGAATGATTCATAACTTCAAAGAAATACATGTATGACAAAGTTTGACAGCAAACAACGCCACAGTGTGCTTATTAATTACACATTGGTCTACGTTGTGACCTCAATCAAGGGACCTGTACCCAAGCCAACAACAAAAACAGGACCGTGGATGTTCACACATTTGGTTTAGGTGATGAGTTAAAACGTAATAGGTGAAAATGGAAGGTTTAAAAGCCAAAGCGCATCCGAAATTAACTGATCACTAAGCTATTGTATGCATCAAGATGTGTCGAGGTTGTGAAATGTGTGAATACATCTTCAAGGCATCTCATACACACAAACACACACACACACACACACAAATTTCAAAACAGTGTTGACTGGCAAATCCTTAAAGGGATACTCAATCGCAGATTGTGGACGTTTTTATGCCGCGAGAGGGCACCATGTTCGTTACCTGATCATGCCGTTGCCCGTGGGGTGCAATCTTCGGATAGGCTAGTCGCGGTGCAACATGCACGCTCCGCGCCTGAGCTCGAGCTCTCGTGCGAGATTCGGTCGGCTTCGTGCAGTCCGGAATATAATCCCAGTAGTCCAATGGACGCATTCGACGCACAAACTTTGTGTACGAGTGAATGGGGTTTACGCAATCCCGACTTTCCCCACAGCCGCCTGGTTGCGTATCCCTTTAATGATGACAAATAATTTTGTTCCAATCATATTATGCAGAGTTCACAATCAGGATCCAAGTTTACAAAGTCTGCATGCATATTTCCCTCTATCGTTTCTCTAAAATCTTGAGGTATGCAAAAACCATCCATCAATCCAGTTAACAAGAAATTGGTCACATTCTACTGGGAGAGTTCAAGAGTGAATTGTAATTTAGGTTATCACATCATTTTCATGAGGCATTATAACGTCTGAAATATAAAAAACAAGCATTTATTGTTGTTTTGGTGGGGTTTTTTTTAACATATAGGCCCTACATGTTTGTGTTCATGTTTGTAGGGGTGACTGTATGTATAATATACATTTAATGTATGAGTAGGCCTTTATATCTTTTTATCTTTTTATGTCACTGTAACCATATATTAAAATTGTCCAGGTAGTTTGAATGCATTTTAAATGGTGAAATGCACAATTCTCTCTTTCTCCCTTCAAAAACTGTTTCATAGCATCAGGTCAAAAAGGATACCGAACTACATTTCAACTCAGGCATAAGAATCTTCTGGGGCCTGTAACATAAAGAGTTGCAATCAATCTTACAATCAATTGTAACTCTTCAGTCCATGGTTTGCCATAGATTGATATCAATCGTAAGAGCAATTTCAAGCTTTATGTGACAGGGCCCTGATATCATAAAGCTAATATTCTAAAAGCACTGTACCGAATCTACTACTGAGATAGCAAAAAGGAACAGATACTTGTAAATATCTGAACAATAGCTCCATGCATGACTGGAATGGAAGCGCATACAATTTGAGCATTCCACTAGTGAGTTGAAGAGACTGATAATACACGCAACACTGCTTCATAATTTGATTGAGACTCATGTAATGGCACATTAGTTCTGTACAAATGAAAGGGGAAATTGAGCCTGAATCTGTTGTGATGTAAAACTCTCTCTCAATGCACAATACAAATTACCAGCTCCGTTTGTGTACAAGACTTTTACAGTGACCATTGTTGGCTTGTGATACAAAAACCACCACAGTGATTTGGCTTATTTATCCTTTTTCAGCATTAATAATTGCAGTTCCTAAAATTGCACAAAACATGGTTTCATTTCCTGCTTCTGTGGGAAAAATGTCTCATTGAACAATGTGTAAATACTTCCTGATATAAAACAAATCAATCATCCACTTACAAGTACATATACAACAAGTTATTATTCATCTCTTCCTTATGTGCCTGTCATATATCTAAAAATAAACATAATGTCACTGAAAAGATGTAATAATTTCTTCTTATCTTTTTTTTTTAATTGTTGCTATAAACAAAATACCAGCACATTGCATGCCTTCTTTCTTCAATGTCACAACTGACAAAATCATGTGTGAGAGGAGAAATGTGAGAAGATATGACTAAGAATGGCATATTCTTATCCAGAAAACATCATAACAGAAGATCTGAAATATTGCCAAACTTTTAAGGTTATTGTTCACGACCCTTCTAAAATACAGACGGAGATATCTACCATTACCAAGCAACAGACCCAGGTACTGCAATCCGTGTCATGTTTCTGTCAGTTTGTGTTGCGTGCCTGTTTCTCTTTCTGGAGCCCTGCCGTCAGCAGAGAACATAATGGCACAGGGGTTATTCAGGGTCAACATAGGTTTACGATACTATCAATCATATCTACTAAGCTGAGACTCCCTTTACACTAACAATAATGCAATATTTTCAGATCTTGTCAACTCTGTATAATATCAGATATATATGGATATTTTACAGACCACACCCCACCATGAATAATACAAGCAAACAACCAAATATGATATGAGTAGATCATGACTTAGAAATGTGAATCATGATATCAATGATACAACACACAGGCCACTATGCAAGAGCCATTTTTCTCAACAAAGTTTGAAGCAAAAGCAAGTAATTGAGACTTCACACCCTCCATCTTCTAATTGGTGGTGGCTGTGGTTGATGGTCGTGAGGCAGGTTCCCTGTATTCTTCTAATTGGCATCAGGGTCAAGTCTTCAGCCCTCCAAGACATGCTTGAAGTGTGCCCAGAAGTTATCGCTTCTTGACGGACAAGCGGTGGCCGCAATGGAATCACACCTATAAGCATGTTTACCTGATGAAAAATTATTGCAGATTCTACGACTACCTTCGTCTGTGAGAGCTAGCAATCAAGGAAAAATAAGCATTGCCAACATTTAATTCTTCTAGTCATCTTTCATATTTACGGTAAAGTCATCATTAAAGCAGAAAAAAAAAACCCACATGGGAGCAGCAAGCAATTAAAGGGATACCGGTACTCAATCTCAGATTGTGGACGTTTTTATGCCGCGAGAGGGCACCGTGATCATTGCCTGATCATGCCGTTGCCCCGTGGGGCGCAGGCTTCGGACAGACAAGTCGCTCTGTAACATGCACGCTACGCCTGAGCTTGAGCTCTTGTGCGAGATTCGGTCGGCTTTGTGCAGTCCAAAATATAATCTCAGTAGTCCGACGGACACGTCCGACACACAAACTTTGTGTGTGAGTGAATGGGGCTTAAGCAACCCTGACTCTCCCCACGGCCGCCTGGTGGCGTATCCCTTTAAGCTTTATAAAGCTTCAAAAGAGCTGTGGCAAAAGAATAGAAATGAATACAGTGAAACCTGTCCATAAAGACCACTCAACGGAGACAAGAAAAGCGGTATTTATGAGCAGGTGGTCTTTATGTATACATTTCAAGGTTAACAAAAATTGTGGTCTTTATGGACAGGTGGTCTTTCTATACAAGTGGTCGCTAAAGCAGGTTTGACTGTACTAATAGACCTACATGAAAAATTCCTCCCCCCCCCCTTTCACTTTTACTATCAATCAAAGAAGAACTATAGGACTTTAAATAAACATTTTTCACTCTGCTGTAAAGCAGTCTGATGCAGGGTGTATGGAATTTACTCAGATAATGAAATATTATTCATAGCTTCATATAGAAACTGATACAAAACAGACTCAGTATTAGAAATCAGATAGTGAGTTGTAAAACTAAAAGGGAGCTTTATTCCAGGTCAACACTATAGCAAGTTCTTCTTCTCCCAATGGACTTGTGGAGATTCACTTGACCTTCTCCAGACACAAGCCAGAGACATCAGGACTCAAGTTAATGACCAGTTTCTATCTTCAATTCTTGTTCAGTGTGGTTTTGATTTATATTCAGACAAAATTGTCTTCGCAATCAGGAACTGTGGGTCTCTAAATACGGATACCACAGGCTACAACACTAGTCAAAAGTAATTTAATTTGCTTCTGTTCCCTACAAAAGGTCACTACTGTCATGTTAACATAGTAAGATTTACTTGTTCACATAAACCAGAAAATATCCCAAGAAGAGTCCAAAGATGTATCTATTATGAATGTAAAACTATAAATGTTTAAAAGAAAAGTGCTTTTTGAATTCTGATCACTGCTAAATCAATGTGAAAAAATATGACAAGAAAATATTCCTGGCAAAGGCACAAGACACAAACACTTTCTGCTCCTAACGATTCTACTCTTGGGAAAGAGAATAGCCTTTGGCATGGCCTTGCAATGACTAATGACAGAGAAGCTGCCAAAATATGACATAGTTCCAAAATAGTTGTGAACAATCACACATCCAGAGAAACATGACTACTTTGCAGATGTTCACATTTATTCAAGAAATCAGATTGAGAAATGCTACAAGTACTAAAGAGACAGCACCAGGGGACTGGATGGAGCCCACATCAGAACTGCTAATACAATCATAAACACCACAGACAGACTATTTTTTCCCAGAAGAAAAGGATTCTGGTTTCAGATGGATGGTTGTTTACTATGATAAATACTATAATGCACCAATTCTGACACATTGCTGTTTCACTGACAGTTTTTTCTTATTATTTCCTCCCACAATGAAATTGATGACTGCACATTTTTGTTTCATCATTTTAGTTAGGTGATAATGTATACACTGTGTTATACTTCTCAGTTAGAGAACATCCCAGAGTGACATTTTGACCATAATTTCATCATGATAGATGCAATAGGCCAGCATGTATGAAGATAGGACAATGTCCTCTAACTATGGTCATGATTTGGGTAATGTCAAATATTGGTACATGCCTCTTAAAATATCACTTAACCGAACTATACCCTTTGGATACCTACATTGTAAACATGTAGACATGATACATCAGGACTGATGGCACACAGTTCATCTAATGGCTTGATAATTTTCAGGTATTCAGAACTCGAACTGCCACCCAATATCCTGGGGTGCTTAATTGATATGTATGCTTCTATCCATTCAAAGGCTACTTGGTTGGCCATATGCACTCCGCTTGTCAAGTAAGCCTATATTCTATAACCGTTCAACCGCGTTGCAATGACAGACAGCAACAGCCGTAGGATGGGTACACTAAGCAGCAATCAGACATTTGTGTACTGGCCATCACTTTCTTTGAATGTGGGTAGATAGCTAGCTGTTGGTGCAGTCTAACACTAATTAGCTCTTGTTGTAGGTGTAAATGACAATTTGTGATTAAACTGAGAAGAAAAGCTGGAAAATTGTGATATAAAGGAGGGGTGCCATGCTGACCAAATTCACGTTCATAATCTCTGTATACGACTACAACATGCTTAAGAAATGGATCAAGTGAATATTTAAGCCAGTGACAATTGTTATGGGATCATTACTAACATGAGAAAAAAGTTTTCCTTACCCCTGCTCATCTACTGTGTTTCAAAATAATAACATCGTACATAATTTTTTTTTTCTTCAAATTAAGGATCAGTCTATGACTGTCTATATATCAATCCATTCCAGTGGCGTAGATACGAACACACTTTCTATTGTTAGTGGGGGGATGATGAATAGATCATCCCCCCCACTAACAATTGATAATTATGCGTGTCTACGCCCATGATCAATTCTCAACTATACATATCATGTGACTATGATGTTGGAATCAATTCAAACACTATGGTAGGTAACTCCTGAGGACTTTTTAAAACATACAGATTGGGCAAGACATATAAAGGTACAGCAGCAAGAAAGTGGGAAAGAATTATTCAAATTTTACTGCAAAAAATGTACTAAAAACAAAAGCAGATCAAAAAACAGGGAAAAGGCAGGTGGATGGTCAAGTGCACAGTAAAGGGAGAATCTGGGTCAAAATTGCATGATGGGTCTAGCATATCAATTTGCAGTTCACAGCAGCGCAAGGTTACGTACTGCAACAGCATTTTAGCCACTCTCTGCTTCTTATTCACTGTCAAAAATTGGGCAATCCAGCATAATGAAAAGTCAATCAGGGGTTATTCAATTACTTTAATGGTAAATTTCATGTTCCTGTGTCAATGCTCAACTCGTAATTGATGCAACCTTGAAAATTCTTTTTCCAGATGACTGAAATATATTACACGCAATGACCTGGCAGACATATATCACTTTTATACATTTCAAATCGATACAGAGAAAGACATAGAAGAGAAATCAAGCAATGATGGGTCTAATCAAGCATAATCTAAAATAAATCATAAACAATGTTTCATTTAACTTGCAGAAAAGTGTTTTGCAACAACTTTGTTACTGCAATGGTCAGTCAACTAGTGTTCTCACCAGTCTTAGGTGTTTGCACAATTTTATTTCTCTCCTAATCCTTATAGTTTTTTCCCCTCTCTCACTGGCTGTTACAAAGTAGGCCTATATACAGTTGTTGTATATCAAATTCAGGAAAAGAAGTGCATTTCATGGTGAGCAAATATTGAGTTCAGTAAATTAATGAAGTACATGGCTAACCATCTATGAAACCATCACAAATAAAAACACGAGAGAGATGTGATTACAAACAAAGCAGCAATAAAATTTAGTCATCAATATGATTTGGATGACTTCGTTGAAGGTTATTGTAATCGTCATCAGTTACAAGGAAAGCATGGAAAATATCAATTTTCGTGTTTACTGTAATTTAATATAATCTTGTGTCAATCAATGATGTCACTGAAATGGTTTATGGACAGAATGTGATATCTATTCATGCATCAATTCATACATATTGATGTATCTGATTATATTTATAAGCCTACCAATGTGCATAAAATATTCCCTCTGATTAAAATTCATCTAAATAATTATAATTCTATTTCCTTCAAATTATATGTTCATAGTAGTTTATATTACAATTATTATCCCCCTTTTTATCTTGTCTTCTAGATATACAATCCTGTCATGAATTGAAAAAAAAAATCAATCACACAATTTCCCTTAATGACAAGTGACAGCATGAACTGCACTTAGACAATGGTGCATATATTAAAACCATTGTACAAGTACATGTAGGTGTGAATTTGTGTTTGCACAGGAAATATGACAGATCTACTTGATTTGAGGGTGTATGCAAGAAGAACTCATTTCTTCCTATATTAAAGTGATTTCTTATAACACTGAATGATCGCTTTTATCTCTATCAAATCATCATAACCATCATTGTTACTTTATTTGATTCCTGTTTTATACACAGTAATCAACCTTTAAAGGCTGTCCTGAATACTATGTGAGATATAAAGATGTTTTGTCATAGTTATCACAATTTTTAATAATTTCTTAAAAGTCTTAGAGAGTATGTACACAAAGATAATAAGTCAACAAGCTTTACTATGGCCTACAAAGCACTATATGTAAGTATATATATATCCTTTTAGCACTACGTAAACAATATAGTACAAATCAGACAGTAAGTCATTCACTGTAACATAAATGTATATGTAGCTTCTAAAAAATGCAGAATTTACTTTCACTTTCATCACAGCATTCTAACAACCAGATCATTATGCGGCAGAAGATATTGTACAAACCATATAAATTAGCTGTTCCTAATTATATGCTAAAGATAGAGTTAGACACTATAATTGCTGTTTGTACCCTAAATGTGCAATTAAATAAATATTTATTAAAAGTAATAACTGCTAGTATCAAACCCATCACATGTCCATATTAAAACTAAAGTAAAACACAGTTTCCATTTATGATTACATTAACATCTGTGCACAGACGATTGCCATTTGTCTTTTCTTTTAAACTCTTTCTGCGTTGAATGTTACATGTTGCCTCTCTTTCCAGACTGCGATTGTGCTCCCAATGAAACCCTTTAAAAATATCTCTAGGCCAAAGGTCATTTGGGGGAGACCTAAAATGTCCCCTCAAAATTCCAACAGAGCAACTCACACTGCTGTTGCCAAGCCTGGAAGGATTTGTACAAAGCAGCATAAATGCTATAAACACTTGCCTCTAAAATATGTCACATTCCAAGGAATACACATCACTATTCTGTGCTGCATTAGCATTTGTTTACAGCAACAATGCAGTATAATGTTGTGGAGATATTCTGCTCGTTTTCTGTCTTATACAGGTTTGCACGTATGTTCCATTAGATGTGCCATGTCAAAATATTCTTACACGAAGCACATGACATCATATCACCAAGGAGTTATCAACTTCGCAACTCCTTGGTGTCACACACATTTAAATAATGCGATAATGCAATAATCATAGATAAGACATCACTTGAAGTTTCATGGGGTACCGTTTATACTTCTTTTCTCCAGGCGAATTTGGGCTCTGCAGCTGGTTTCGCAAACCTATTCAGCAATTAGTAGTATAATTTAGAACACAGAAAATTATGCAAACGGGAAGACGAATTCCTTTGTTCCACACATAATCTTCTAACTTTATTTCAGATGAACAAATCATGGTTTACATAATTTCTTGAACTAAAACCAGAGATGGGAAAGACTCTTTCAAGAGAGAGTAGGCTATAAAATATAGTAGATGTTTGCGGAGATGAATTGAAATTTGAAATTTGAGAGACGAACATCTCTCTCGGAAGACCAATTCCTTGAATTCCAGATGTTGTCTCTCCAGAGATGTAATTAATGACCAAATGCACACGACCTTCGACACACACACTGCAATAGGACATATAATCTTCCTGCACTCTAAATAGGATAAAATAGCACACTATTCTTCATTAAGTTCTTTAATTAAAGTTACAGAATCCCATGAGTCTCATCAACTGGTCAGATAAGCAGGAAAATTCAAATGCACTATACAAGTAGCCACTATTATTATCATTATTATTTGACATAAGGATTTCAACCTACGTAATACTATGTGCATTATTTTGCAGATATTACACCTACATCCACTACAACATATATTTCCTTACTCTGGACATATCTCTTATTATTAATCAAATATGAATATCCTTACAAATGATCTGTTTGCCCGAAATAAAATTTAAACAAATATGCACTGTTTCCATAAGCGAAAATCTAAGATTTGTACAATTTGTACAATGCAAGAGTGATTCACTATATCGGCCAGTGTCCTGGCGAGGCACCGCTCATACATGTAGTAACATTCCTGACATTAAACCGGACCTGACTCATCCGTGTCAGGTTCGCAGATTTAATTCCCCCGTCCCTTTTTGCAAAATGAAGCGCTGATAGATGCCGAATGAGAGGGAGACCTGGCTGGGAAAAATCAGTATTCATTAACTCAATGGCTGGCCGAATTCAGCTCTATTATATAAGATTTCCACTGGGATATTACAAGTACCCTCCATATCAATTGTCTTGACCCATTACATGGAGACTGAATAAAGGATTCTATACACTAGCTGGGTGCACTATCCAGAAATGTGTGGCACTGCTATCGATTCTGCTTCTGACTGATATGAGATTCAACAAGGAGCTGTGTGAGGATACAACGATGTATATGAAAAGAACTTAAAGAAATACCGTAATTATTACTCAGGCCTATTAATTCTTGAAAATTGTAAATAAGTTAACTCATAGTTATAATTCCCAGCTGACCTCCTATCCTTCCCCCATTCTTGTTCCCTCTTCTTTCCACCTGTCTACTTGACCTTACAAGAAGCCTGGTTCTATCACATCATCCAACATGTAAATACTACCAGCATATTTTAATATCATAGTATCACTGATGCACGTTGTGTTATTATATGACACACATCTCATCATGTTATGTGCAGCAATGAAAATTATAAATAATCTACATGTAGAGCCCATATGGATGTGAATATTCTTCCATATTGTTTGTCTATCAAGCAAACCCTGAACAGAAGGCATAGGTTTAATATAGAGAAAACTTTGTGACTGAACTTACAGCATTACTGCAAAACAATTGTCATGAGATGAAAAAAACCTGTCCTTAATATAAGTTAAATTTGATAATAAATGAATGGAAATAAATCATCAATTCATATTAATGCCCATTTTTCAACTCACAAGGACTTATATGTAGGTCTAATCTACATACATCAACAGTAATACCACAAATCTATCCTAAGCCCGCCATTTGTAACCCTATCTATAAGCCAAATGTAGATGCATGCTTACTGCTGAATAAAGTAAATGATCAGCGACAGGAAAACAGTGTAAACACTGTTAATCATATGACTTGGGTTCAGAGTTCAACAGGCTTGTTTACCAGCCTGACTAGTTTTCAGTGTCCAGTTACCACAGCGCTTCTCCACCACAAAGCCAAAAGGTCAGGAATGGAGATTTCAGGAGCTTTCCATGGTTAGGACCAAGAATGTAAACAAAGGAGGGATGGAATATTTCCTGTTGCTTCAGCATGGAAATTATGAAAATACAAAATGGGAAAATGGAAATCCCAGGGTGGTTATTCTCCTACCAGGAAAAGGATTTACTGTAAACCTAAAGCTTTTAAGGTATTTTAAGAAACATCAATAATTCAACTAACTTTTTTTTTCTGGCAAATGATGAATTTTTAGAAGTCTAAGGTAAATGATTATTAAAATAGAAATCATGTGCATTGAGCCAAATAGATAATTTTCAAATAAATAGCTTTTAACTACATTGAACTGTCTTTGGAATTGACTCTTTACAAAGTCATGCAATGCACATTAACAACAAAATATAAGCAGTTATACAAAAAGATTGTTTAAACATTGCAAAACTGCTTTTAAAAGTTACTTCAGTACAATTATACATCATTAATTTCTATTTATATAACTCTCCTTGGTTTCTTTCTACAAGGTCTTCCATCATGTCCGTAATGAAGCATCCCTTCACTTGTCTTGCCGGGACGACCCTTAATACCCTTGATCGAGCACAGTTTGTCTCAGATTGCCCACAAATGAATAATTCATTCATATTTCTCAGTCAGCCCTCATACAGTGCAACTCCATCTCCATCACTCCCTTCCTTCCGTATGCTTCACTGACGAAGCTTTGATTGCAACAGTCATGCTTTTACTCGGGAGAGAGGAGTATCTCGCCTTAGATACGCCACAACACTTTTAGGTTTTACCTCATTAGTTCTGATGCACTCTGCATGTTAATTATATTGTCTGCATCATCTCGCATTGAACAGTGATATACACTCTAACATCCGCTAAAGGTAAAGAAACATGTTTGTCTGGGTTATACAACATTTGGTGCCTTGAATTCAGAATGATAATTCTTTTTCTTTAAATCTTAACAAAAATTTGGGGAGAATTATTCATGCAAATAAAAATTTTACTTTATGAGCTCAAAATTACTACAATATACTTCATATTTAAATTCATTTTGTGTTGATGTATCATATGAATATTCACTAGCGGGATGGGTAGAAAATTAACTGCAATTTATGATACACATGTACGAGTATTACTTGTGAAAATATGTGCACTATGCATTATGAATGGGAATAATGAACAAAGCAAAACCAAAGGGTACAATAAAAATAATTAATTATAGTTCCATAGATAATTAATTACTTTAGTAGCTTCATTAAGGTGTAATTGTATGAATTTTTGTAGAGGCAGTCTGAAGTGGTTTCTGTATAATATATCTAAAGGAGGAAATGGAGAAGCCTACTTCCCTTTCCTGTACATAGAGTACAAGAAGTACCATATCACAAATTTCATAAAATATCAGTCATATTTTCTTTTCTCAAAATCAGATTTACATGTAACTAGGAAGTTCCTTTGTGTCCTTTTAAGTGGATAGCTAATGGTATTTTGTAGTTTCACTTGTTGTTAGTCTTAGTATGGACAGGTTCAGACCACTTGTAGCAAAGGTGAAATGCAATTAGATCATGAATGCGAGCTGATACAAGAGAGGCTAGGGTACCGAGATGGGTGGGAAATGCATTATCCCTATGGGATTGCAGCATCAACGTGCTATCCCCAGGCTCAATCAACCTACTTTCAATGAAAATGTAAAGTACCATTACAGGCATGGATATTGGTTTGCCCGTGTACTCTGCTTTCCTGGCAAAGAACTGACAAACAATGCAAAAACGAATATCATTAAATAGGATTTTTTTTTTTAATGCACAAGGAAGCATTATGTCTTCACAAGCCCAAGAAATCATTTGTCTCATCAGTAGGTTTGCTATTTATCGAGGATGTGGTTAATTAGTTCAATATATATTATTTTATAAACATCATCCCAAACTATGGCTCCACTCTACTAGCCAAGCAAGAAGCAAATACTTTTAAAATAATGTGCATGATAGTATTCACAATCAGTTTTTGTAAGTACTAAGAAGGGTTTTCAGCAGTAGGAACAAACAAGTTGAAAAGAATCCTTATGAGTCTCCTGTGGCAACATAAGACAACATAAAATAGCTCATTTCTATGAAACCAGAAGATCCTGGTGTACCACAATATGAAATCCAACCAGGAAGCTTCATTCAGCATAAAATCACAATTTTTCTATTTTTCATCACGTTACAGTTCATCGACCACATATTGGGACCACCTCAGAACAATGAACAGTGAATGGCGATAATAACTCAACCCCCATTGTTGAAAACCGACTTTTAAAACCACCGTTGTTTACTTCTATAAACACAGTGAGGGCTGCCAGTGTAGCGCTACAATGGTTTTACACAATGGGGTATGCCATGCGTGTTGGATACTGCCAAGGGAAAGAAAAAGTGACTTGTTTGTGTAGCAAGTATGGTCATGCATTTATGTAGAGGATCTAAAATTTGATGGCTTGTTTGTGGCTATTGGATTTCGTACTGAAAAAAATATGAAAGTAATAGTTAGCATTCCTCATAGCAATTCATTGGCTGAATTCATTCAAAAAGCAGTGTGTAGAATCATATTCTGCATCAGGTTTCAGATTTATCTTGAAACTGTATGACAAAGATCCTCTTTATTTGGAACACTCTGAACCTTGTGGCCTAGAACTACTTTTCACAACGGATTGGGGATTTTACCCTCTCAAAAACTCTCAATAACACACCTCCTGAGAGATTTTAAATCTGGATTTATGCCCTTTTCCTCTGTTGGAGTACCAATACCTTTTAAGTTGGTCAGTGTGATTTTGAAATAGATACCTAGCACAGAGGCAAAGGAGATTAGTTGAGAAATGCAGTAAAAAGGAATTATTGCGGGTGCATTCAATACATGGGATATATGTAAAGGCATCCACTTCCCCTCCGATTTAATTAAAACGGTGAAATCAAATATCATTGGGTTAGTTCTGAGAAACTAAAAACATAACTATGAAGTTTCTAGGGAGCATTAGATTACAATTTGTACAAGAGGTCAGTGAAGCAGTATTCAACATCCATGTACATGTAACCTTGAAGAGTTACACTTCAGGTTTGGATAGCAGTTTCCAAACCTGGCCATATTCACATTTTTCAGTTCCAGTTTGTGTCTTGTATTTCCAGCTCATATAATGCATGCTTGATTTCTCAATTTGAAAATGTCCACATAAAGATGAAGTAACATTTTTTGCCAATTGAAGAAGAGAACTGTGACTGTAATCCCATTTGAGCTGGCTTCATGGAATGTAGAAGCTGCACAAAGGTACTTTTTGCTTTCATTTTCATACAGAAGGCACCAAATGTTTTTGCTTTCATTTTCATACAGAAGGCAACAAATGTTAAAATAAAAGTTATCAGATATGGAAATTGAAAAGTCGTTGCAAATAGTTCACTAATGCACTTTTATCATATGTATTTGACCACAACGATAATAGGAATAAAATCCCTGAGAGCAAAATGTAATAAATACCAATGAAATACATAAAAACAAATACCAAAACCAGTACTGGAAATGACTTTCTCATCTCAGGAGTCGGGACTGATCATAGAAAACACACATTGCTGACACACACACTGTGATGGCTGTTGCAGTGTCCCTGGCTCACTAGGAAAACCCATCCAATTTGTCATATAAATTGGGTTATTAGCGTAAATGAAGTCCCAACAATGAATTCATGAGAATATATAACCTGCTCAATGAAGTGGCAAAGTGTGCTTTCAGTCCGGATCATTTATGGTGGCTGGGTGATTGTTTTTACAATGATGGCATGTGCAATGGCTTCACTATTTATATTTCATCAATAAAACATATTGTTTGAGATAATAGTCTTCATAATTCATGTGCTACCATAATGGTGATTAAAGTGATATTAACGTTCAAAAAAATGAATAGCAAGGTTCAGAAGCTCAATTTTCAATTCATTAGGAATGATTATCATCATAATCATTAGTGCTTTCCTGATGGAAGAAAGAAATGATCACTGAACATGGTAGATGCGCAATGAAATTAGAAGGTATCAATAAATAATATTTGTGAGAGGTCATATATAAGTTCTATGTCTGATCACTATTGATTATAGGCCTTCCTACTGGACATCTCTATGATGCTGAACATTGAAATGAATTCATGATCAAACAAGATCTTGTGTAGGCTTACAATATGAATACAGGCCTCCAGTATGAGTGGACAGGACAGGGTGAAATGAAGAGACTACACTAAGCAGTTGGTAATTGCCTTTTCTCTCAACCCTTTGAGAGAAAGGAATAATTCAAAGCAGATAGGATCGTGCTGGCCTACATAAACAAATTAACAGATACATGTGCTGAACTTTTTCTCACAGGACTTAAGAAATCATTATCGTATTTGCAGAACATTACACTTAGGATATCCTTGAGATTTGAGTACTGTGTTAGTGTATGGGATGCTTTTAACTTTCACACGGTATATTATATATGTGAATGTAAATACACAAGTGTCCAAAGTGCTACACATTACAAGTGCATACTCTCAGGAATCAGTTCCAGAGTTTCCTTCCTCTTGCTCTAGCTACCAACGGTCACACTAACACAGTAGCCACAGGAACAACTCAGCCAGCAATACAAAAAGGAATTAGGTCAGAGGGACAATGTCAGTGTGACCATGCACCCCCCCCCCCCCATATCGCAGATCCAGTGGGCAGACCCAAATAAAATGGGGGCAGAAGAAACATGAGCATTCGAAACATTTAGAGCATGCAAGCGCTAATTCATGGCTGACAGTGAGAAACAATATCTGAATCAGCATGCCCAATGGTCTAATGGCTGGCTAGCATCTACATGTAACTGTCTGATGTTTCTAATCAATGCCAGTCTTCACATTTTGATACCCATCACATAAGGGTGCAAGTGTATATGTCTTTGTGTATCTAAAAAGAAACAATACTGTATAAAATGCTAATAATAAAGGTCTGCCTAAAATTCTACTATTAATGTGGAGCTAGCTATAGATTTTGCACCACCACCACAAAAATAATTTATTGTGGCCCTCATAATTTGGTTTGAATGTCAGGATAAAAAGCAAAAGAAATTAATTTGCTCTTATTCCATTAATAGTAATCAACTAATTTGTAAGTATATTTACCATTTTTAATCATCAGTATTATTTCATGTCATTTAGAGGTGTAAATTTAATGACTGGTCCCTGTAACACATGTAAATACTAAATAAGTTTTGAAATTATATTCCATTTTGTAAATATAAACCTCATTAGGGTGCTAGATTCAATTCATTCAAATGATGACTAAATTCTGTTATAACATTGTATAGTAAAAAATAATCAAAGCATGAAAAACAACCATATTTTCTGCCATATGCTTGCCAGAATGCGTTTGTAGAAAATGGCTGGAATAACACACAATCTGAATCCATTTCCCTGCTTCACACTCAAATCAAACCCTTTGCACAATCAGGGGAGAGCGCCCAGAAACCCAAACAGCTGTTGCTCGACAGCATTCTGCAATAATGACTGGCTGGCGAGATGAAGTCAGAGGGACCCTTTTTTGTGTGCCAATCTCCTACCATTCCTACTGAACGGGAACCCTTGGTTTTCAACCAGTTATATGTCACACAGAAGCCTACACTGGCTTCTGCAGCTGTGCACAAAATATACATAAGTTGACTTTCACATACAGTATGCAAACTACACAGGAATATAGTGATAAATTGTCACAGCTGTGCTGGAAAAGCCATGAACAAAGGAAATATGTTCAGTTGCCTAGAAGGAGGGTGATCCTCATATCATATTGCATGGCATCATCGTGCATTGAAGACATGATATGTACACAACCTGCGTAAAAAATACAAGATATTATGTTTTGCATGTGACGGTGCTAGTCTTATGAAATTCAAATGGCTCTACAATACAAAAAAAAGTTTCCTGCTATGCTAATGTTACTTGATCTTTTAAAAGACTGTAATGTTCTGATTTCTATTCAGTATTAATTGAGACAGGTCCATTAATTGGTCTCCTTAAACATCTCGACAATTGCTTTCAATTTAGAATGGAGAAAAAATATCGTAAGCCATGTGGCCATAAATATATATTTCTTGCAATGTGTTTGGACATACACAATACTAATTCTCTTTAAGTATCAATATAAAATGAGGAAAAGGCAATTCTGAATTCTTGGAGCAAGACAAGCCTGACCTGACAGTGAAGCTGCTTAGGTTTGTAATCAACAAACTAGTGAAAGTGGACATGAAATAAAATATACAGGTGAGGAATATTGGCCCCCAATTGTCAACTGAATTTTTCTTGGCTCTATAGGAAATGAATTGTGGCAGACAACACACAGTATAATGCAATCACAAACCATACATCCAGCCCTTCATTAACTAAACTAGACAATATCAAAATATGTGTAGATTATGGAGGCCTGAGAATTCCACATGTTGTTCATGTAGTCTTTGAATATGTTTTCCAATCGATATTTAGTCCCCTTCATTATTTACAAAATTAAGCAAAATCTAGTAGGGAATTGTGAAACAGTTGTTTGTTTCTACTTGATTAATATCCAACAGCTATTTAATATTAGCAACTCCCTAAAGGGAGACGCATGCATGTAAATAACACACAGATAAATCAATTTGAGCTATAAAATTACACAAAAGCACTTAAATTTTCATATTTGTGCCTGAGGAACAGATTTTCATCACACTTTTCACTCTGAATTTTTGTATGAAAATTGACACTCCTGCACAAATCTCTAGCAGATAAAGAGCAGATAGATACCTTTAATGAGGGAATAATTATCATTTCCATCAAATTATTCATCCCCCATCTTGTAAAGGTTCTTCATGAATAATTTTTCGTACCATCATTAAGGGGCACTAAGATCAAAATTTTCATTAAATTATTCATAATTCACACTTAAATCCATCCTTTTTTTCTGCCATCAATTCCTTCTGTGTTTTCTTTGATGGGAAGACAACAAAAGATGGGTGTTGTAAATGTCATTTTCCCTCAAAGGACAAGGGCTATATCTGTTCAAGATAAGACACAAATCTTCTTCCTTCAACACAACTAGTCTTCATTTTTTCCTCTCTGTCTTGCCATTCTTCTAATCTCTTTCTCTCTCTTTCTCTCTCTGCCACTCTCTCTCTCTGCCACTCTCTCTCTCTCTCTCTCCCCCTCTCTCTGCCACTTTATTGGTATTCTTGCCTGCCTGCTATCTTATCTCTCCATATACTTTTTTTAAACTGATGAGAGTTTTTCTTGATAACTTTTCCATTACAACAAGCTGCACAAGAGAAGGTGAATTCTTTGCACGAGCATCGTTCCATGATGTTGTATTAGTAAAGCAGGTGAATATGCTTAGGAGGGAGCTTTACAAAACTATCGCTGATGCGAAGCTCAAGAGCTCTACTGGATTGTAGCAGTACAGATAATTATCTAGTTGTGAGAATATTCATGAAGCCATCATAGGACTTCTACATACACATGTTTAAAGGGCAACTTGAAACAAGGCAAATAGTGGCAATTAGCAGTGTAGCACCTGCACAAGATAATGAGGACACTGCCATAGTCTTTCATTAGACATTCATTAGAAAACACACTGCAGAAATTTTGTTGTTTGTTTTTTGTTTTGTTTCATGGCTGTTGTCTTTTCTCGAACTGTGCTGTCATACATTGTAAATGTACAATCACAAATAAAATTCAACCATTTTTACTATCACCTTAAAGCCAAATATATTACATGCATGTATAATAAAAATTCTGGTACATACTGCTAATGCCATCTCCCACTTTGATTGCTTGTAAAATTTTGGTGTGTATAGTGGTTCCTTTCCCTCATATGCACAAGTTATTGACACAAATCATAATCTACATTTACAACTGCATTTCATAGTGCTATTGATTATATTTCTGTATTTGCTCAGTGGTTAAAATATATTGGAAAGAGTGGGGTAAAGCAAGGCAATTAAATTTCTTATTTGCAATGAATTAGCACAAAAACAGGCAATTAGACTAATGATTACTTTTGCTGCATTTGCATGCCAGTATATGCACGATTAATTAGCACAACATTCACTATTTTTAGATAGCACAATTGTATATAGTACACATGAGACAATAAGCAAGAGAGAGAGAGAGAGAGAGAGAGAGAACAAACTTTCTCTCGCCTCATAAGGCATGGGCAGGACTGTCTAATGACTAGCATTCGACAGCATCTTGCCACGCAAACATGAAGGCATAATAGAAATGGCTAGAGCTAACAGGGACGTGTGTGCTAAGCAAACTAGGCATTGTACACATTGCCAGAGATGCAATTAGGAAACCATGATACAAAGCTTTCCATGCTCAGTCTTATCTGATTAGATAGAGACTCATATTGTATTATTACATTGGTCATCTTCTCTTTTGCATGACACGCAGATCTGAAAAGAATAAGTTCAAAACAGAATTTGGTTACTTTTGATTTACATCATTATTCACAATAACCCTGAAATATTGACTATCATTTTATTTTTGATATGTACATGGAGCATGACCCATTTGAATTTGATAATTTCCCTTAAATAGCCCTGTGACATTATTGTGAAGCCATGCTTATTACAAGGTGTTGGATGACTTAATCATGAAATGAGTCGACTTTCTGACACAAGCATGGTGAGTGAGCTGTTAAATTAAAAAATCCAGATTAGTAAGTTCTGTTTTAATCATAGCCTGCAGAGAAGCCTCTAGTTCTAGACGATATCCCCTGGAGAGAATGACTTCACTCATCAGAGAATGATTTCTCTCATCTTAGTGCAGGATATACATGTATTGTGCTGCATCTTTATTTAGAGATGAGGGATGTGTTCCCATAGACTAAATCTCAGAAACATGTATTCCTATAAAAACTTTAGGCCTACCTCAAATCATTTGCTTGATATTTTGTTTTTAATAGATAGCCATATAAAAGTTATCTACAGATATTGTTTCTATCATCAAGTACTTCTGAATAAAGCTCAAGTGAATTGAAAATTTGAATTGGAACAACAATTTCTTCCCATCCTTACAGCATTCAAAATTTTAAGCCATAAATCAAAACAGATAAGTCATAACATCACAGGGTTTTTATTTCACTGTCAGGAAAACAATTTATCTGAACACCCTCTGTTTCTTGATAGGGATGATTTTGCTGTGAACTCCTCTCTGCTTCAAGGCAAAATGATTTGATAAACTTGACTAGTCATGGGATTAGAAGGGCTGTCAAGAATCCCTTATTAATGGAAGGAGTGAGGTGGAATGTACTCATCCAAAACAAGGACACCCTCTTTCTTTCTAGTCTTCTTAAAAACATGAATGACAGGAAAATTGACAGCTAGTGACTTCAACAAGCTCATCTTCCTACCTAATGGCATCACAAGATAGCACATTATGAACAGGGAGCAAGTCATATTGGACAGGATTACCGAGACCTTGGTCAAAGCAACCAATATTTACATGCAAGTAGCGGTGTATAAGCTAGCAATTCACGTTCAAATTGAGAAAACAATTTTGTACAGGACAAGCTGGATAAGTTTGAAAGATGAGCAGCATTACTTGAAGTAAACATCATCTTGGATTTGACACAAATGGGAAGAATTACATGATCCACATCAAAGTGCTTTCAAATCAGGCAAGGAACCCTACACTACACTCCAGGACATTATGCTTGGTATTAGTGAATGAATTTTCATTTGGGGCACACATTTTCTTTATTGGAAGGCAAGTAAAGTGGAGGGTGAAGATGAAGTGTCCCTGCAGGCTATGGGAGCACAGAGGGACAGTCCTCAGGAAAGATGAGCAATAAACCGGCACAATCATGATTTATGAGTTCTTCTGTGGCATAACCATGGTAACAGCGCTTTTGAAAATAACCTTCCCTGCCTGGGTTATCATTAAGAGCACTGGTTAGGTCTTCTTGAAGAAATAATAAATGGGTGAGAGATAAAAACTTGGCTTGGTTAATGCCCTCCGCTGATGTACATCTGTGATGGGTTTGGCTGTGGGATGGGGAGCGATAAGGGAATCCGGACATGGAAAATGCGCTGTAAGAGCACTAATGCCCTGACAAAGATAAACACTTTCATGAATTATCTCCATTTTGTTTGGATGAGCACAAACAGTCTTGCTCTCTTGGTCAGAATAAAGCCTACTTCTAGCTAGTCTGTTCTATGCATGAGCAAGACCTCTTGGGCAATTCTTTGGACTTTTCAATATCAATAAATCATTCTAAATATATTACTTCTCAATACCTTCATTTTCTACAGATATTTTTTTTGGTGACAATCCCCCCAAACCTGGGCAATTACATCATGTTCTCACACTGAAAAAGAGGACTCTGTCTCAAATGACTTTGTGATATAAAGAATATCTTCCACACGACTTGCTTCAATAAAAAGCATGTTCTTGTAAATCACACTATCTAATCATTGTGTCACATATCTAAGGAAGTCCGTTGTTTGAAGTGTCATTTGTTGATCTACAACTTTTGAGAAGAAAAAACAGGATATGAACACTCTTTGAGAAGAATGACAAAACACGAAAAGAGGAAAAAAAAAGAAACATTCTACAGTTGAATAACAAATGCTTGTGAATCTACATTGCAGTTTTGCATCCCTTGGGAAATAGAACTAAAACGCAATCCTTATTGCTTTCTGCTATATCCTTATCATTTCCTATCAAATAACATGAAAAGAAAAAAGTTAATAAGCTGCAGATAAGCACCCCCTCCCTAGCACAAGACCACACAGACATTCTTTTAAATAAAGATCTTGCTGGCGATAAAATCAAAGTGACTAGGCTATGCTTGTAGGAGATAAATCTCACAAACCTGGGTAGAAGTCATTGGCCTTTGAGAGTTTGACATTGGTCCCTGTATCTCTTTGGAGTTGGGCAATGGTTTGGCCACCCTTGCCAATGATGGAACCTGCTGCTGTGCTCGGGATCAACATCTTCAAAATGTATTTGTTGTCGTCTGAAAAGAGAAAAATAGAAACAGGCCAATAAGAACAAACCACACACTTGATTAATAAATGTTTTAAGGGCAATCCAACTTTACTAATGAGATGATTTGTGTGAAAGCAGAAAAATAAGAAAAACAGGATGGTGAAAGTTTGAAAGAAATCGGAAAAGGAATAAGAAAGTTGTGGATGTTTGAAAAATAAGATCACATGTATGCGAATTCCAAATTGGCAATTTGGTGGTCGATTGTGACATATTTGTGTACAGTACAGATCACTGAAACTACATGGACCTTTAAACATGCTTTGTTTTATGGGAGTGTGGAGCTAGAAATTTCTCTGGTATTTCTATCTTCAGTTCGTGGGATTTAGGACTAAGTCTGAAAAGTTCTGCAATCGCTTATGATAGTTTATCTTGACCCTGTATGGGCGCCAG
The DNA here is from genome assembly GCA_025617745.1 of Heliocidaris erythrogramma. Lineage (NCBI taxonomy): Eukaryota > Metazoa > Echinodermata > Echinoidea > Camarodonta > Echinometridae > Heliocidaris > Heliocidaris erythrogramma. The sequence goes on along the minus strand of CM046855.1, from coordinate 13,464,131 downwards.
CAGGATTTGTGTCAAAATAGTTCTCATGGAATGAGTCCTCTTTTATCACCTGCATACCCTCAGTTTCAGGCAGATAGAGGAGCATCATAATTGTATGAACTTGGTTAGCAGAAGCAAAAAAATATACAGCCCCCCCCCCAATTGCCCCCTATACATGTACTCTTTACTCTTTTAAAAATGCCACCACAAATGTCATCGATAAATAAACTTTGCATCAAGGGGTTGTAATGCTGAACACTGCAAATGCAAACTGACTCCAAACTATCCCTTCAGAATAAAACAAATTTTTAACATGGTAACTATATCAGTGCCCCCCCCCCCCCCAAATCAACTTGGTCATTACATCTCAGCAACCACTCAAAAATACTTGAAAGGAAAGTCTGTGGCATAGGGAATCCTCGAACAACATCAACACGTTTGAGTAAACACTATTTTGAGGGTCCATATTTTAACTACATGTATGGAGATTTTAGTAAGAATACCGAGATTGAAGAAAAAAAGCCCATCATATTTCAGGGGAACACTTCCCAGTACAATCAAGGATATTTTAATAACTTTTAAAAGTGCATTGCTCATATTGTAATGGATTCTACAATTCCTATTCAACTGATTGTTTTTTTATGGAAATTAATGACATCATATTTAGCTTACATAGGTGTCCTCAAAGAGAAACTGTCAAATTTGCTAATGGGAAATGATTGGTTCAAATTTATTGCTCAAGCCATTATTTTTATTCCAATAAAAAAAATAAGTGGTTACTAGTTACAGCGCATTTTTCAAAGGTTTTTAATATTCCCATATACATGCAGATGATCTAATCAATAGAGTAACATGTATATGCCGAAATGGTAATTTATCATCGCTTAATGATTAACAGATACAAATAAAAAGTGGGGTGACTTAGTAGAAACTACTCAGTAACAGATACCACGCTCTGGAATGGGGACAATTCCATGCTGGTAATCCTTTTGTGATGTCAAAGACCTGGTCCCATTCAAAGGACCATAAATGGGAGAGGAATGGGCAAACAATAGACCAAGCCAACAAATCAATATGACCTCCTCCCCTCTCATACACCCCAGCTCTGGAAGCATTGCACAGCCCAACACTGCCCTACAAAAGGATGTGTGTGCAGTAAGCGGATTGAGCAGGTTGTATTCACCCATGTTTTTAAAACACAGGCTTAGTCACATCACTGTCTATCCCATAACTACAAAAGCAAGGTTTAATGTTGCTTTGTTCCTGTATTTTATTTACTTCCTCAATTACAAATCCTTATTGTACCCATACATCCTCTCCTGGAGGTGTCAGTTTTAGAAGAATTCAGAAAGAAGAATTACATGTACATGTAGCCCTTCAGAGTCACACCATGCACAGCTGTATTGTACTCATTGTAGAAATGCAGGTACATAGATTGATTGTTGAACAATGGAATCACAGGAAGAATGTTTTCACATGGTTATTGATTATATCAGTGCCACAGGCAATGTGGTAGGCAATACGTGACCCTCCATCACAAAACGACCAATAAGTCGCAATAAACAGCTGAAAAAGTTGGTTTGGGGTGGAAATTTTGATTTTAACTTTTCTGTATTTTCTGTATTTTCTGAAAGTTCATATATTAATCTACCATCTGACAAAATTTCAGGTTAAAATACCTTCTTGAAATATGTTTTTACTCTCATTCAAAATGATCATGTTTTCCTGGACATTCAAACTCTGTGTCCACTTGCTGGGATTGTAATTCACATAGCTTTTCTGGTAGAGCTTAAAAACTATGCACTGTCTGATAATGAAAATCTATATAGAAATATAGAAATATATCTATTCTGAAGGTATGGAAAGTTTCAACCCAATCCAATTAGTACTTCACAGTGTATGCTAGGGAGTTTTGACTCATCCTTTTGTGCGACAAACAATAGGACACCGATTAGGCGCTCTTTAGAGCCCGTTTTCTCTATTGTTTTGGTTGGTCATTAGCCTGTCTGTCACATTGACATTCTCATTGTAATTTACAAGGGTTAGCTTCGTCCGTACAAGACAAGTTATATATCATTTTAAAGCTTCGAATCTAAGCTTTCAAACTGTGTTGAAATTTTAAAAACCCAAACTTCTGACTTATTGGTCGTTTTGTGGTGGAGGGTCACGTATGAAGGTTCCTCTTTAGTTTCTTCTATCAAAACAATACATATCCTGAGGAATTAATTCATCAACCTACATGTAGGCCTCCAAAAAAGGCTACATAGTACTAATAGTATAATATGGTACAAATTAGGAAGCCTAAATGGGCCTGCAGGTAATAAGGCTTCATTATCAATTAATAATATCATGATAATTAGTCTACATTACATTTTGTATGAAATGTATAATACAGGCCACAAGATGAACAGGCATGTGAAATGAAAAAAACATGGAAACATTTAAAAACTAGATGAATATTCGACCGCGCGCGGTCGGAATTTATGCCTCCGCCATCACCAGATTGGAAATGTATGGCATACATGTACACTCTAAAAAGGATTGGTCCAACAAAATGACAAATCTTTTCACTTAAAATGCACAGGAGACAGAAAAATTTATTTCATTTCATTTTCATATAAAATAAATTGACCTCTGTGACCTCTGACCTTTGACCTACTTACCCCAAAATCTAATCAGTTCATTTTTCTATGGGGATACATACTGGTACCAAGTTTGAAGTTCTCACCTCAGATAGTTCTTGAGATACCGCGGTAACGGTGCTAAAAACCACTAATTTCATGTAATTTTATGTAAATTGACCTCTGTGACCTCTGACCTTTGACCTACCTACCCCAAAATCTAATCAGTTCCTCTTTCTATGGGGATACATACTGGTACCAAGTTTGAAGTTCTCACCTCAAACAGTTCTTGAGATATCGCGGTAACGGTGCTAAAAACCAAGAATTTCATGAAATTTCATGTAAATTGACCTCTGACCTTTGACCTCCTTACCCCAAAATCTAATCAGTTCATTTTTCTATGGGGATACATACTGGTACCAAGTTTGAAGTTCTCACCTCAGATAGTTCTTGAGATACCGCGGTAACGGTGCTAAAAACCAGTAATTCCATGTAATTTCATGTAAATTGACCTCTGTGACCTCTGAACTTTGACCTACCTACCCCAAAATCTAATCAGTTCCTCTTTCTATGGGGATACATACTGGTACCAAGTTTGAAGTTCTCACCTCAAACAGTTCTTAAGATATCGTGGTAACGGTGCTAAAAACCAAGAATTTTTATGTAATTTCATGTAAATTGACCTCTGTGACCTCTGACTTTTGACCTCCTTACCCAAAAATCTAATCAGTTCATCTTCGTATAGGGAAACATACTAGTACCAAGTTTGAGGTTCCTACCTCAAATGATTCTTCAGATATCGCGGTAACGAGGAGTGGGACGGACGGACGGACGCACGCACGGACGGACGGACAACCCGAAAACATAATGCCTCCGGCACCGGCGGAGGCATAATAAATCACTGTCCACTGCATAACTCTTCTGGAGTCATCCCTCATCCAATACCTTCACACATGGACTCTCTGCAACTACCCATTATCACCCTTGTACCACTTCTGTAACAATTTACAAGGGATCCCATTCTACACTAATCACTTCCCTTTCACCACTAATTAAAATCCATCCCATGTGAGACAATCTGTTCATTGGCCCATAAAATCATAATCAATATTTCACAAAGTGATCATCGTTAAATTATCATTCTTCCAGAAAGGTAAAGACCTTCTGTTTATTAATTTGCGCAAGGTCCTTTTGATTAGTACGGCTGTAATGCTCCATACCTGGAGGGTGAAATAATATTGTTAAGCCAAGGGCAACAGAGCGTGCCAGACAGGGCTCTATTGAGCGTGATCTGAACACAGTTCCTTGCATTTCTAAAGGCTCCTCCGTTTATCAAGCATTGGCTTGATTTCCTTCATCTCAATCCAACATCTTCATACCTCAATAATCTTCAAATTAATTTTTTTTGTCAATTTGCACTAGTTGTCCTGCGACCCCCAACTGATGCCAAAACAATCGATATAATCGAAATAACACATCCAGTTTAAAGAAAGGAAGTAATCTCTTACAACCCTATAAAATTGATAAAAGTGAACCGTAATTCTTGGTCAAGGTTATTCTATCTCAGTTTCTTATACTTTTTATTTTCTCCTCCTCCTCCCCCTCATCCTCAATGAGCATGTTGCAGTGTATGTTTTAGCTGAATATCAGTCTTTCTTTTGTTCTGAAACATAACATGTAGATGATCTTACAAATGTAGTTGTCTCTCTTGTTATAGGATATCTACCTTTGATTCTTCTTCATCTACCTGTTTGTCCAAGGCATTCCTCAGTCTATCTACCTTCTTCAGTGCCCTGACTGTGCCAAGAATACCTCTCAATAAAAAGTGGGCAGGAGAGCACTTATTCAATTTGAGCAAATCTGTGCCCAGTATGGGTGCAAGCGTGGCCCAGGGGAGGCAACCCTGCACCCAGCAGGGAAGAAGCTACTCATAGCATGCTACAGACAAAACTCCACCAGACAGAACCTTCTGCCAAACAGCAGCTATAATAGGCCTACATAGGCCAGTGGAGCAATGTAAAAGGATGACAGATTCACAGGTACTTTGTTGTGAGATCATGTTACATGTACATGTACATTTGTCATCTCGAAACATCTACAAAAAGCAACAAGTTTCACTATTGTACATTCTTTTTCATTCTACTCTGTTCTCCTTTAGTTCTAGATTCCGATTCATCTCCAACTAGATTGAAGCAAACCGTTTTTGCAATGTTTTTTTTCATCAAAGATCATTTAATTTTTTTAAATTCCAGTCCAGAAGTCAGACAAAGTGCATTCATTAAGGACTACATCCATCCTGCACTCACTCGCACTTAAAAAAAAAGGTCTGTATAAAACATTTTTAAGGTGCATGCATCCAAAAGTACAATGTAAATGGACTTTCAAACGGAAGTGCCCCTCTCTCCTCCATTCACAGAATGCCTAAATGTGAATTGCAACATAATAAGCATGCACAGGAGATGGTGGCACCACTCAGTTCTTGCAACTAACAGCATGCCAGATCTCAATCTTCTCCAGAATACTAATCTAATGCCTTGATGAATTAATTCAGCAGACATGATGATTTGAATGCCATTACAGACAATCAAGACAGAGATAAGGCCCTGCCACAATAGAGACATAGAGTCATCTGCAGGAAAGATTGCAGAGATACACAAATCTCCATCTTAATTATATCACTTGCACCATACTATTGATATTGAAAGTGTGTAGTCCCTCATGTGCATGTATGTTTGTGCTCTGGATGCCAACAGACATTTGAACAGCCTGTACGTATTCTTTCTACAGCTACGTTACCAACAGGCTAGTAACCTTGTTAAGTCTCTTGTCATCTGGTGCTTAATCTACAACTTAACAATTTTTCAAAAAGTAATTTGCCACTTTCTCTCAAATTAAGAACTACCATGAATTGATGGGATGCAACTGTGAGCTTTTTTTAGAAATACAATATATACTCTCTTGTTTGAAGTTGATCTTTCAGTTTAAAAAAACTCCTAATACTATATTCTCGCTTTGCTACAGGTATCATACTGTACATGATGATGCTGTTGCTGACTTGCTGTCAACTCTTTCTAATTAAGAGATAAAGTCACATACAAGCTCCTGATCCACCCAACTCCTGATGAAGAATTGGGTTGCCTTGCCCATTTAATTAAATATGCATGGCTGTGATTTGACTTGGGATCCCGCGTTCCACGCGATGCAGTTGCCAGACACGGCTTATTGACTGAGCATGTGTGGGTGGAATGACTGCTGGTTGGAACGCTATTCAAACACCTAACAGAGACATACTGCAAATGTAAGATAGCATCTTCCACGTAATGGATGGAACAGACAATTCATTTCTCCATTATGCTTTCCTAATTCGCAATCGTGGGTAATACTTCTCTGTTAAGTCTTCTCGGTGTGGTGCAGTCGATGCAGGACTACACGTACATTGTAATAGTGTATTTCCACTGCCGAATGAATGAATGGAAATATTCTTGTATTTCCTTTTACTTTTTTGAGGAAAAGTAGCATGTAGACTATCTATCCTCATCTCCATCTTGCTACAATGTATATATTTCAGAGAAAGCAAGAAATAAGAGAGAGAGAGAGAGAGATAGAGAGATAAAAAGAGAAAAAGAGAGAGAGAGAGGGGGTGGGTAAAGAGACAGGACTGGAGAGAGTAAACATAGTTCTAGTGCCTTTTATTAATTATGTAGCTGGGAGGGCCATCACTCATATCATTTTACATGCAGTTAATATATAATGCGTTTCTGGCTTTTAGCAGATGATGTAGTCTACATACAATGTACAAAAGACTCGCTTCAATTTATTTTAATCTTGAGTAAGAAATCATTCCACCTGAAAGCCAGCCTGTAAACTCCTTGGCATGGATTCTTTCAACTACTTCAGAATATATCTAAGTTTGACTGCCAGCATCTGAATTTGAGATAAACAAAAGAGGAGTGCAAGATTTTATGATTGCAGGCTGTAGGATCATTCATCATGGGTGCTGAAGACAAAAGTTTATTTTCCTGGGCTTGAAGGAATGAGATTCAGCCTATTCTCTGGGCCCCTGGTGGGTAAAAACATATGTTCAGGTCACCTTCTGATAAAGATGAATGATGCAGAACCAGAAAGGATTGGTGATTGATAAGGTGAGAGAGCTAGGGATGGAGCTAGGGTGAAGACAGTAAGCCATCCATCACTGGAATTGTAAGGAGGTAGTGGGAGGTTAAACTTATAAAGGCATACACACCCGTTATCATCTTCATTGAGATTAACAGAAAGATCTTACAAGTTTGATTATAAAAAAAAATCATATTGATACATATAGGTTAATGCTTTAAAAGAACAGACAAGTTTCTTACATCAAAATCATTGATGTCTGAAATATTTGAGATTTTAGTGTTCAAAATTATATTGAATACTTCCATTCAAGAAATGTCTGCAAAACAACCCTAACAAAATGCAATTTACATTTTGCAACTGACTTGTATTTGCTATACAAATACCTTCCATAATGTCAGACACATACATGTACCTTTCCCTTCCTTGAATCTAGTCTTATGAGCATTCTTTCCATTCCACACACCCCCCCTCCCCCCTTTCCAGACAATTATTTGCAACAGGTAACCTACAATACAAGTAGCCAACATTGAAAGATAACTGCCATGATAAAACACAGGCAACGAATATTTCCCCCCTAATCGTTTCAAGTATAAACATATAATTTCACATCCCCCTTTCAAATCCTGAACTCTATAAATGCTACTACATACATGTACATTGTTACTATTGCTGTCTTCACAGCTCTCGCTGAGCTCTCGCTGCACCAAGTTCATGTACATGTCCTCTACATGTGGGCCTAGTCCAAATCATCAGGATCTTGAAATTCAATCCCCATGGGAACCCATGATAGAGGCGTGCTCTGTTGATCCTCTTTTTCTTTCGCCCATGCCATGGACTTGGTACTCTCTCTGAAGGGTAATGCATGCAAGTATATTTGGGTGGCCGTAAGGAATGTGCAGGCAGATTTGCAGAAAACACCTCATTTTTCACCTCCATGTACATGTAGGTCATACCATTACATGTACATGTATGTGCTAGATTTTTTTTTTCTTCACATGCATGTACATGTAGGTCAAGTCCTACAGAATGGCATTTTCAGGATTGCTAAGTCATAAATAAATTACTACACTTCATGCAACCATAAACTTCATATTTGAGGGTGAGATACAATGTTTGGTTAAATTGTCTGCACTATTAATAAATGAGAATGAAACCCTGGAGAAATATCCATTTTAATGAAAAGATAGTAAAGAGAGAAGCAATTTAAAAAAAGTGCCATCAAAATCGGTTAAGAAATGAAAAAGTTGTGAAAGTTTGAAAAGTCTCGATTTACTTTTTATGGCGATCCTCAAATTGGCTATTTGCTTCAAAGTGGCAAGTTTTTGTGGACAACTCTCCATATGTTTTGTACACAAAATTTCAGATTTTCTCCATTATCTCTCAAGGTACAGCTTGTCTCTTTTTTAGCTCTATGTATATCATGGTAAAATGTATTTTACACAACATATGTTGAGGTCACAAAGAGACAAGTAGCATCTTTAGAGATAATGGAGAAAATCTGAAAAAAATGGAACTTTTTTTAAATTGCTTCTCTCTTTACTATCTTTTCATTAAAATGGATATTTCCCCAGGGTTTCATTCTCCTTTAATAGGACTGCTATCCATATCTGAAAAGATTATTCTGAAAATATACAATATTTCTCATTAATGTTGTTGATAATATGATCTTCGGGTGAATATATCTAATTAATTTCTTATCTACATTTATATCATCCAAGTTGCTATCTTCTGCTTCGGCTTATACCCTTAAGAAAGCCAACAGAAGAAAAAAAAATGAAAATAGATATTTAGTCATGTTGGGAAAGATACTACACAGGTCAGAAGGTGTACTCACAAACTGGTAGTGCAGAAGTATGTATATTATGACTTATTTGATTAAACCTTTCTCTTTTCTCTACATGTATGTTCACCCAAGGTAAAGATTGACGCCAATTACTCCACCAAATCTATCATCTACAATGTACATGTCCTATGGGCTACAACAAACCTCACTCTAAGAATAGCGTAAACAATTTATTTCCATTCTATGTTTCATATAAATGATCAGGTGCATTCTGGTAAAAGTTCACACAATGCTAGAAAATAAAATTAATTTCAACAAAGCAGCTGGCAAGCACTGAGTAATTCTTTAAAACCAATGTTCTAGCTAATCCAATGGCCAGAAGAGGAATTGACAACTTCAAAGTTATTCTTAACGGGTTATTCACCCACGCTGCCAATGACCGGTTGAATCTCAGTTGAAACTTTTTGCTTCATTTCATGGTGACAATAGGAGTAAAACGAAGAAGTGCCAATAGAAAACACTGAAGTTCTTTACAATTTCAATAATGGCAGTTTTACTTGTGGTTAGAGAAGTCTATGAAGACAGTACTCCATGAATCAATGAAGTGGCTTCGAGATTCCAAAGTTCACTGCTACACAATAGAAAGCTAATATCAGTATGTCTGTTGTAAAGCATGTTGCCTACTACAAAAAAAAAAACGTTGAATTTATAACCATCATCATATTCCTAGATTTTATTGTAGAGTGTGTATAAGCCTAAAGTAAAGATAATGAAGTATCCAGTTTAAGACTTGAAGAAACTCTACCTAGTGAAGGGTTATCTTTCAAAATATTGCTACAGGCCAATTATTAACATCAAAGACTTTGGCTGAATGCATTAATGAATGAATTAATCCAGATTTACTGGTACTAGTACACCAAAAGAATTCACAAATGGACTACATTTACATTACGTGTACATGCACATGTAGGCATGTACATGTATGGACATATTTGGGTTCTCAAGCACTTTTAATTGTTATCCAGCACTCCCATAGAAAACACCCAATAAGAACTGTATAAAAACTAATATAATGATTGCAAGGGCCATTTAAGGGTAGGGTATGGGGTGGGGATGGGGTGGGGGTGGTGGCATTGTTTGAAATACACATGGGGAAATGTAATAATAATTGTTCACACTGGGACAGACTGAGAACATGCAGTAACTCTCCCAGTGCTCCAATAAAAGAACACAAAATTGAATCACCACATCCAGGAGGCAACACAGCAAGAATAAATAAACCTCGTAGAAAACGAACAAGTTTGGCATGCAGATAAAAACTGAGAAACTTCCGCTCTCTTGAGTTCATGAGGGTATTCTGTGCACTATTCTCCCCAAAGAAAAATGTCAAGAGCCATACTGTTTTGACTGAAGGACTAAATAGACCCTAGGAATAAAGCGGGCAATGATTTTCATCCAGCACCATTTACTGGCAAAATTACTCCTTTTCTCTTCAAGCTCCAGTGTTGAAATATCCACATTTTGATCATTTTTTTGCTTTACAAAGTTTTGAAGTTATTTTTCTTTTTTTTTAATGCAAGTAACTTGAGCCAAGTTTTCACATGTTTGGAAAATTAACAAACTTGTACAAACATTGAAATATTGTTAGAACTAACCTTCAGATATATTCAGCTACATGTACAAAAACGTAGAGATATTTTAAAAATTGGATATCACACAATTTGCCCATTATCGGTAATCCCTCCAAATATTAGAGGTATTATTGTCCTTACATGGGAGTACAGGCACTTGTAGGTAGGAATGTGGTGTTTGCCTCCTACAGAGGGTATAGGTACATCTATCAAAACAAGACAAATGGTTTGCTCATTGGCTTATAAAAATATCTCAAATACATTAGATATTTTTAGTTTGCCAAAATGTTGAATCATAAAATGCTCACATGAAAAAATATATCATGTGACTCCAGAATCAGCAATTAAACATATCCCTCTTCTTTTGGTATATGGCAAGGCTTTCTTTTCTGTCTCTCTCTCTCTTTCTCTCTCTCACAGAAATGTACACACAGTAATATATGTAGCCCTTGGTGTTGAAGGCCCATTAGTTTTCCTAGTGGCTAAATAAGTTATTTTTCACAATCTGAACAACACGCCCCTTTTATCTAGGCCACTGCACTGGAACCAACCACTATTGACTCGCAAGCACAAATATCAATTAATTGATATGGTTGTGCTGCATGGCTGTGTGGACAGAAAAATAAAATCAATTTGCTTCCCATATTTCCTAGTTAATGAAAAACTAGTATTAATCAGCACCTCTATCTTTGTCCACGTGCAGTGTATGCAATGGATAATTATACTCCTAGACTTTGTTTCTACCATCAAAGTTAACATTTGCTTAAAAGAAGGGCCTTCCTTTTTTTATCAGGAGTAAACAATGAAGCTTATACTTACTTTGAGCTTAAGACTTAGATACTGCATAGCATACATGTATGGCTTATCTTTTATACAAATATAAATTTGGTCCATAGTTCCTCTTTCAGGTAGGCAGCTTGGATAATCATTAACTAGCTTGGGGGAGATTGCTGACTTTGAATTTATTCTGTAAGTGCCACCATGTATGACTACCACTAGTACCAGCATAATTTTATAGCACAGAAGGTGTACACAGCTGAGTAGTATTACCTCAAGATATGGTTTAGTGTTGTGCTGTGCAATGCATGTAAATGCATCATTTAATATACATGTTCACCCTGTATTTAGATCTGCATATTGCCTTATCAGGTTGCCATATGCCTGCATGTCGATAGAATTTTAAATTTCCAGCACAATATCTCACCACAGATAGTAACTTGGATCGCCTAACATAAAACAAATATACAGACATGCAATAATATATGGACAGGCTCTAATAAGCATGTACATGTTTCAGTGAAAAAGAGCTCCAGTGAACAAAAATACATTTTTACACCGTAGCACATGGATTAACTATTCATTCGCATATATACCGGTATAGACAAGCTCCAATTAATATATGAATGAAAATATTGAATACCTTTGAATGCTCATACATGTAGTACTAGTAGTAGGAACAAAAATGTATTAAGTTAGAACAATTGTGAACAACATAGAAAAAGAAATTTCTTTCTTACTTTCTCTCTCTCTCTCTCTCTCTCTCTCTCTCTCTCTCTTACTTTCTTTATTTCTTCTTTCCATTTCAATCCAGATCGATACTAAGGATTTATGGAAAGCCTAGGAAACTGACATGATTGTTGCAATGATTGACTATAATGGGTTTGGAGTAAAATCATTACATAAACATCTGTAAAATCTTGAAATGGCTCCAGATTTCCAGTCAAAATAATGTTAAGTTTTCAAAAATGTTACATTTGAAGATCAAATCTTATATCCCCTGTAGAATATACTTGTGTTTCTTTCGTTTTTGAGAAAGCTATGGCACCATAAATTCTACAGATTCACATCATGGTCTCCTACATGTGCTTCCTGTTTTTAGAATGATTTCCGATGGCTGGCATGCCACCATGACTTGAAATTTCCTTTTTCTTTTTCTCCCATGGTTCAGCTGTAAGTCATCATTCAACCTTCAACCGAGACCCTGGGGTTCTGCCTCCTAAATACTGGAAAGTAAATATCATGCGCGCATATATGATGTCTGTATCAGCAAATCTTTGACTGTAGCCAGTCATATATGGAGAGAGGTTGTGCATCGTAGTTGACATCAATAAAAATTGATTGGTGAAGAGACCAGAGCGAGTGGAAACAGTAAGAGAGAAAAATGAGGGGGATGAAACAAAGACAGAAAGTGAAAGAGTTGTAAGAGAGAGAAAGAGAGCAAGTAAAGAGCAAAAGAAAAGAGAGAAAGAAGAGAGAAAGAGAGAAAGAAGAGAGAAAGAGAGAGAGAGAGAAAGGGAGAGGGATGAGAAAGGGGAGAAAGGGGGTAGGGGGGAAAGGGGGGAGGGGGAGAAAGGAAAACATGCATGAAAAGGCAGATACCAGTCACCGGCAGCAGCAGAAAATAACTACATGTACTGTATCTACATGTATATGTAGGGCCTCGACATAGAATAAAACCATAACAAAATGCTACATGATGTATTTGTACATGCTGTACAGGCAGTTATTTCTTATACCGGAGCCACTGAGCGACAAATGAAACTTACTTTACAGCATGACCTGTCCATGTCATAGGCCTATATTTCTTATCAAAAATTTTTTTGAAGAGTATATAAAGCCAACCAGAGAACTGATTTGGCATTGTTATGCCCTTCCTAAACTGTCTTTTTTTTGAGATCAATATGAAGAGGCATCCCGCATTGACAACAAAATTCCATAAAACTCAAGTCATCATAGCATAATCACAGTTTTTGTGACCAGACAAGAGAGATTATAGATTTGTATTGTGCCCTCTCCATGGGGTATAAAAGGCCATTGTGATCACATCAATATTGTTGCACCAGACCCAACTGCCTTGTATTGATTTTCCTATACGCTATTGCAATCGAGCCTTACTCAGTAGCTTAATGATGAAAGCAACAGTAAAACAACCTGCTGCATTCCAAGTAACTGTGAAAGGTATTGGGGCAGACAGGTTAGTTGTTAATCTTAACACGTTCAGCTCCCAGCATGTGCGTACTCTGTGAACCTTTACAGCTATGGTGAGGGGTGAACATCCTCATACCCTACAAATCAAATCACTTTATAGGTCCATTGATGAGCATGTGGGTATAGGGAAATGTTATATTGTACATATATACTACTGGGGACTATCATGTTGTAAAGTTATAAATAAAGTTTGTGTCTATGAATAGTCACACATAGATTGTCTTCAGCACTCATAATCATTTATTGACACAATAGTGTCAGCGTAGGCAGTATGTCTAATTATTCATAATATCTTTTGAAGATTTTCATTCTAAAATAACACGCACCAAAAAAAGTTTTTTTAGCATGCACTAAAACCGAGACAACTATTCAAAATTTACATGCTGACAGCATAATGTACTGTATATACCAGTAAACAAGATGCAGTGACACAAATTTTGAAGCCTTACAGTTACAGACTTGTTTGTCTTTCTTTCATGCATGCTTTGCCAATTACAGATCACCCAATTGGCATTTCAATGACTGCCAAAAATCATAATTCGAGCCTTGAATTATGGTTTCATAAATGTAGTCAATTGTATTCCTTTCCCTCGTAGTTACAGGAAAAAACAATGGAAGACTGTGTGACATAACTTCTTATAATTACAAAGCAATAGTAAAAGTTGTGTTTGCTCCACAAATACTCATAAAAAACATACAGTAGTGTACAAGCCTATTAAGAGAAACTTTACTCCTCTATAGAGAGGTTTTTCATAAACTGGAAAGAAATTACATAAGGGAAGTAGGAGTAGAGAAGTCTTCATTAGTTCATTTCCCATTCAAATTCATTGAATCATTGTAAATTGTGGTGGGCAAAACATATCTCTTTAAGCCTCTGGATGCATAATATTTATAGGATACACAATCTCATTGGGGGAGGGGTCACATGTGAAATTGAAATATGGTCACATTGCCATAATTCTACATATCCTTTTTAAGGTTAGAGAATTTTCCTAAAGAATTTGAGGGCAGCTAAAAAGTAATTAAAAACATTTCTCTTCATCTATAAATCATAAATGTAGATCTATACAATAAAATATTAGAATTTAGATCCTTGGCTTCTGCATCACAGATGTACCATAGATTATAATGTAATCAGGCATGTCAGAGTAACGTCAGTCTGTACTCAACATTAATAACAATCTTTAAATTTTTGCATCATCTGATCATCATGATCATGGTTGTAAAATGTCAGTTTTGTCAGTCACCAGTCAGTCTGATCAAGGATCTTAATTCTTATCATTCATATCATATTATCACTATTTATTATTATTTTTATTTGTTTCCTTACAATATCACAATTGTACCTAATGACTTTGTAAATGGCAAGGGCATGGAAGATATTCATGAAATTAGAAACGTGCATGCTTACCGACTGGGCCGGGGCCGAGATTTGTCCTCTTCGTAGCCATGCCTCCGTCTGATTCTGTTTCCAATGGTCTTTTCCTAGAATCACAAGTGTCTCCGTTAAGACCGTTAATATCGATGATAGGTTGTCCTACAATTGAGTGGATAGATGGAACTAAAGGATGCGAAGTTGATTGTGTTCCTGGGCCCGTCACGAATTCTGCTGTCGCCATCTTTGCGAGGCCCGGCTGTCTGAGATGCTTTCACGATCCACCTTCCCCGACGAAACCCCCGTAACTCGCGATACTACTAGGCCGTGCGGTCAGGTGAAGAAACTCGAGATACGGCTAGATAGCTCGTGTATAAACTTTGAAGAAGCGGACTGTGGGTCCCACTTCCAGCCTTGACTTTGGCCTTTTAGTTCTATCACAAATCGACACAATACAGCTTGTGAATACTAAGGCATTACACACAATACTATCTCTAAATATGTTCACCCACCGACCAGGAACAACAAACCTAACAATGTTTAGGAACGGCTCTGTTCGTGGCTAGTGACTTGATCGAAGTCGACGGTCAGTGCATGCAGCATGCACTAGCACTGAAACCAATGAACTATAGCCGATTGCAGTGTGACGTGACGCATGGTGTACAGTATTACGCTAGGTAGCAGGACAAGGACGAGTTCTTGCATAGTCCGATTATACTCGAGCCTAACTGAATAGTGCTAATTTATGTCCCGATGGCGCATGCGGTGTACCATTTATAGGGGGCGGTCAGGGGCGTCGCTAGAGGGGGGAGGGGGAGGGGGGATCATACCCACTCTCATTGTTGTCGGCAAGAAAAAGGAGGGGGTAATAGAGAGGGAAGAGGAAAGAGATGAAAGTAGAAAAGGAAAAGGGAAGGAAAGAAAAAAAGGAAAAACTGGCGCAAAAGGCGTCCCCCTTCGGCAAACATATGGGTTTAAAGTTCCGATATTCGGGCAACCGCCACTTCATATTCGGGCAGTGAGGTGCCAGAATATCCACATATTTGACCAGCGAAGTTTTTTGAATATCATGTCACTTCTGTACATTTTCACTACGAAAAGTGTTTAAATTTAAATGAAAATGCGAAGTTGATATTCGGGCAAAAGGCGTCAACCCGTCACTTTGACCAAATGGGCCTGTATGATCACGATTTCTACTTCTGTGATTTTCTTTTATTATTATAACGTTTAGGGGGACAAATTAGGGTGCAGCATTTTTGTCGGCAAATTTGGATGTCACCCCCCCCCCCCCCCATTCAAAATGTTTTAACGATGCCCCTGGGGGCAGTAACGGGCGGTGTAGACATCACATCTTATTTTGCCATGGCATGGCTCATACTAATGTCATGTTCCCACCTATGGTTCCCACTAAACAATATTAACCTGTATTAAAGCCGTCAAAAGGCGACAAAAGAATTTTTCGCCAGACCTTCAAAATTCGCTCAGTGGGGGGGGGGGGGGGGGGGGTAATGGGGGGTAATGGGGGGGGTCCAGTTTCCCTCCATAATTCCCTGAGAAGCAGAAAAAAAAATTTAGGGCCATGATGGAAATCCTGGTCAGGTAAAAACTTTTGCTCAAATGAAAGAGTTCACTTTTGGGATTTGTTAGATGAAATTTTTTTAAAATATACGGGTAGGGTATGAGTGAATTATACACTGTTTAGTTTAAATAAATTTTGAAATGAGGAAGGAAGTTGGTTGTTTTTATATTTAACATAAAAAATGCAACTTGAAAAATGTTTAAATCAGTGGCCTTCAATGTTTTAAGCTGAAAAATAGTGGATCAGAATGAGAAAAGTAAGACGATCCTGTACAAATATACGAAGTGCCAGCTTATAGGGAAAGAATAGGATTGAGTTTGGTATTTTTAGCCAAACCAATATTACAGTATGTTATATAAGAAAGTATCAATGTGTGTATCCGGCATAACCTTTTTATTCAACTGACAAAATATTGCGCTCTTCTACATTTTGAATATTTCAGCCAGTGAAGTTCTGTTCTTTGAAATAAAAAGTGTATTTTTTAAAAACATATACATAACTATAATGTATAATCATATTTAAGACGGCAGGTCCTCATTTGGAACCAGGTCCATGCACAACTGTACTGTGTATCTCCAGTGGAGTATCTGGACCCTGCATGGTGTTGGGGGGGGGGGGCAAAACATCATACTGAATGGTGATCCACGCATCAGTCAGAGAGAAATTCACTTTGGGGGCCTAATATGCATTGGCGGGTGGTGAACCCTGCATGCTTTTCCCCCATCTCCTCACCAATTCGTAGATTTTATCATTTTGATTTCGATAATAATTGTTCATTTAGTATACCGTTGTTATATCGGTATTCAGTGGATCCATATAGTTAGAGCGAGTGAAGCGAGCGAGCAGAAATGACTCCAAATTTCCTTCTGAATGTCAGATGCTTTATTTATAATGCATGCAAAATCAGTTGATTTGTATATTTGAGCATATATCAGATTAAATTCAATTTGTTACACAAGAACGGGCCTATTTTGTTTTTTGGGGGTTTACCTATAAGAAGACACTTGAATCCCCCTAGTCTCTTCATTTCCAAGTTTGGCTTCATAAGCTATTTTGGGAGGTCACTTCGGCCGAGCTGACAATTTCTGAGAATTTTTTTTGATGAAGTTTTAAGAGCAATTTTCTATATACCTTGCAATAGCATCCTCATTTGACCAAAATCTCACTTTTTTCTCTGTTCAGGGTGCAAACTGCCCACTTGCCCCCTTCAAATACGCAACTGTGTCTCTTTGTGTATTATAACGTCTAACCCACTCATTGCGTCACATAATGCCTTTCACTTCTCCCTGTGTATCTAATTTATGAGAAAGCTAGGTTACATGGATCATAATTGATTATTATGTTTAGACAGGAGATGGAAGTTTAATACTCTGAAATCTATCGTATATAGATCATGGACAGACATAGTTCAGAAAGAGTATAGGTGGGGCGAAGAAGTGGAGGGGATGATTTTTACATGCAACCTAGATAATCATTGGTCATAATTATGTTTTACACAAAACCTGTATGAAACAAATGTATTCCTTCATCAACAACTAAGAAAATGAAAATTTATGAAAGTTTCTGTAGAGACCAAATGGGAGAGGAGATCGCAAGATACGTCACCGAGTTGCCAATTTGCGGATTGATTACAACTTCAACAATTTATAACTTTCTTATTTCTCATCGGATTTTACTCAAACTTTCACGAACTTGTTTCCCTCATTTTCTGGTTTTATTCAATAGCTTATGCTACTAGATTAGATGTCAGAAAGCCAAATTCATGTATTTTTGAAAAGTTCATAATTATTGGAACGCAGCTTTTCTACCACTTAATGGTACCCTCTGATACACCTTCAGTTATATCTCAAACATACTTGTATAGTAGGCCTATATAGTTATTTACTTATATATAGAGTAACTTCAAAAGATAATAGGTACGTGATCAATACAGTGATTTGGCAGGACTAATACTATTCTAAACTTAGAAAGTTATTAAAGGAGTACTCCGGCCTGAAAATAATAATAATCGAATGAATAGAGTATAATTAAACAAGCAAAACACTGAAAGTTTCATCGAAATCCGATAAAAAATAACGAAGTTATTGAATTTTTAAGTTTTGCATTTTTTGGGGAAACAGTTCTATGCATGTCATCATGAATATGTAATGAGTTAGCTGATGATGTCACGTCCCCACTTTCCTTTTTTAACTATATTATATGAAATCTTCATTTTTTCATACATGTCTATAAAAAATATCTCCCTTGTAACAAAATAGGTTACAGCAATGATGTACTTACACATTAAATAAGGAGTCATTCCTTTTAGTTATAGGCTTGGAGCAGAAAATTTGAATAATTGCAATTTCATATAATAAAATACAAAAGAAAAAGTGGGGATATAACATCATCAGCTCACTCACTGCATATTCATGATGACGTGCACATAACTGTTTTACCAAAATAATGCAAAACTTAAAATTCCATAACTTCATTATTTTTCATCCGATTTCGATGAAATTTTCAGTGATTTGTTTGTTTAATTTTACTCTATTTATTCAATTCATATTAATTTCAGGCCGCAGTACCCCTTTAAAACATGCAGAAATATACATAAACCACTATTTAATAACTTTAAAATTCTTCAAAATAACAAATAAAATGTGAAGTTTATTTATACTGAATCTACATGCAAGCAATATTTAGCATGTTCAAAAATAATTATGTCAAGGATATTTCTAAGGTTGCACTACCGTATTGTGATGTATTATATTTAGCATCGCATCTCGGTGCGTGTCACTTTCGGGACGTGAGATCACATGTATGCTATGAATAATTCATGATTCTCGGAAATCAACAATGATTATTTTTTTCCTACCTTTTTTCAGCTTGAATTTTTTTGTTCGAGGTAGAATATGAAATTCGA
The DNA here is from genome assembly GCA_025617745.1 of Heliocidaris erythrogramma. Taxonomy (NCBI): domain Eukaryota; kingdom Metazoa; phylum Echinodermata; class Echinoidea; order Camarodonta; family Echinometridae; genus Heliocidaris; species Heliocidaris erythrogramma. The sequence continues at coordinate 13,445,154 of CM046855.1, read as the reverse complement.
CCCGAAAGTAATAATGTTTTATAATTGTTAAGATTAATGGCTTCTGTAATGCTGGGAGAGAGTATCTTAAATTACCTTTAAATCACGTGATACAAACAAACTCAGATTTGCATGTTTCAAACAACAGCTGTATACGGTACCGACTGGGTGTCGGACTGCGGAACTTCCGGAAGACTGATTTTTCCCAAGGCGTAAGTGATAAAGAGACGAAGCTCGTGGGATGTATGAGATTAGATTATATTACTTGCTTTTTACCTTGGCCGTACATCTTTGAAATTATGTAAATTGCCGTTTGTATTTTGGACTGAATCGACAAGTAAATAACGGCCCATCGGGCGCGGAATGGGGTTTACATGGGTTTTCCGCCAGGCCAAGCGCCCGGCGAGCCTCTACTGCCCACTCGGGCCGGGGTCTCAAGCTCAAGGTGGGGCGGCTTAGACCCCGTTTACAGTGCAGGGCCGGGCTAGACCGAAAATTCTGTCTCTCGTTCGTTAGCTCTTCACTTAGAGACAGAAACGGCCGTATCACTCAGCTGTGCAAACCGAATACACGTTGACTTACACACTAGGCCTAGGCCTATAACAGTTTGAATGCAGCGTAAGATTTTCAAACTGAGAGTGAGAACAACTTGGACCCTGAAATTCGCTGAATTACCAGAAAAAGGAGCATTAAATTAAAATGAATAAAACAGTCAAATTGGTAAGTTGAACATGTTCCGTTTGTTCGTTTAACTTTAAGTATAGAGCCTAGGCCTAATCTATTTAATTTACACAAATATTTTTAAAAATTGTAATATTCACATTTTAACAACGACATGCCTACACTGTTCCTCGGCGGTCAGTGAGTTTGCTCGGGCGAGTGTATGGAGCGTTTCTGTCTCTAACTTAAATGAAGAGCCGATCCTATCCAAATAAGAGGCTAACGAATGAGAGACAGAATTTTCGGTGTAGGCCGAGGCCGGCCTCGGCCCGGACCTAATTGCGGTACTGGACCCCTCAATTTCGCGCGTTTACAGTAGCGGTCTCGGGCTGGCCTGAATTATAACCTTTCAACATTTTGTCGTAGTCATGGTAGTGGTGCTCTGCATGTAATATAAACAAACGTTTATTTTGGCAGTTTGGTGGGCGCGTACGCAAGTAAACGTAACACTCAGTGTGGTGTGGGTTAAATTTTATTTGTACCGATTTTTCTTTTTAGCTAGCATGCATACGATGAACGATCGAACATCACAGCTGCCTGCTTAACTTATCAGATAATTTCATATTTCTACGCAATTTTTATATTAATATTAATTGAATTAATCTCGGCTTTTATTTACACAGCTTTTATTTACACGGACAAACTATGAAAGCAGAAAAGACCAAGAAAGACAATGGGCCTCGGCACGGGCTAACTTTCACTGTAAACGGGGTCATATAGAGCCTTAGAGGTGCGCTCCGTGACCCTTAGCCCGACCAGACGCCCTGCAAAGGACACAGACTTTCATTGCGACACCCCTCGATGTCACTAAAAACAATGTACAAAATTAATTTAAAATGTATGTTAAACAAGTTTACGTTATACTCACATGAAATCGATTGCTTGGATGGATTTGTTGAAGTTCAAGCCCCAGCATGCCATCAGGCAATGTCCAAAGGGTATAAAATTTCAACTTTTGACTGCCAAAACCTGTCCATCGCGGTACCGCTTCGCGCAGCACTGTGTATAGTTACACACGGGTGTGACCTTTCAAAAAGTGCAGCGCGATTATATTCCATTACGGACTGTGGGCAGATGGTGCAATAAATCATCGTTTTTGGTGGTAAGTTGGTTAACTAAATTTAACTTAATGAATGCAATCAATCAATAGTTACAGTTTTATTTAGTTTATTTTTTAGATGAAAAATATATGTAAATTCAGCGAAAAGCATGTAGTCGCGGTTTGCAACGCTAGAGAATGGGCAGCTCGTACATGTGTATAGTTACGGTAATGTATGCAAATTTTATACATACCTTTCAAACAAAGGTTGTTCCTGACAACCTGAAAGCTTGCCGGACATAGCAACAAGTAATACTGTAAACGCTGTTATTTTCCTGCGATTAAATTTTCGCGCTGAGCGACCCCAAATCATATTCGCGGGTTCTTAAATTCGCGCTGCACAATTACACGCTCGTATGTATACCTACTCCATTTATTGATTTACACACACGCAGTCCATATTCAAATGCATACGGCATGCGCAAATACACACACGTGCTCAAAAATGAATTGGACACACACACACATATTAGTGTGCTGAAGCGCGCAATTCAACCCACATAGCTAAATATAGGAAATCAGGCTAATATTTTCGCGAGGTCTAGGATTTCGCGCTATTTTCGACGGGCACGAATTCGCGCCCCCCAAAAATAGCGCGAAATCCGCGAAAATTAATGTACCACGATTATTTCTGCATTTACAGTATATGCAAACTGGATTCCGAGCATTGAGGCTCATTTATAAAAAATCAGGTTAATGGGATAGTTCGTCACTAGTTACTACGTGCTTAGTCTTAGACTGAAAATTCTGTCTCTCGTTCATTGGCCTCTTGTATTGGTAGGGTCGGCTATATTCTGTTAGAGACAGAAACGGGCCTATGACTCTGCTGTGCAAAAGGACTACACGCCAACGTGTAGTTAGAAAATCAAAATAATTTGATTTTTCTTCATATATCTAGATTTAGATTTTATGACTGAATTGGTTAGGCCTAGGCTCTTTTAATAGTTTAGGAATCTGATTAACTTACCAATTTGACTGAATAATTCACGTAATGCTCCTTTTTCAGGTAATTCAGGGTTCAAGGTATTTTCCGTTATACAAATAATGAATGTTTATGAGTGCAATGGACAGAATATTTCATCTTTCACCGAATGAAATATTCTGTCCATTGCACGAATGAAAAAACATTCATTATTTGTTTTATATGACACCTAAAAATAGCTATCCTTCTCATTTGACATTTTGTGAATTAAGAAAAAAGAGTGAAGGGACTTACATTTTGTTGCTGAGCGCGCAGCCGCGGCGGTCCGTCAATGTACATGATAGTCTCATGCGCGCTGCAAAGGCAAGTCGTTTTCCGTATGTAGACGTGTTGGTGGTCGCGAGTGCAATGGACAATTTCGTATGGATCCAAAATTGCACGGTGAATGGATCAAATTTGCACGATTGATGACGTAATTGTTAGATGGGACAAATGATCAACATCAAACAACCAATCAAATCGCAAGGATCTATTAATTAGGTGTCATATAATCAGCACAGAACGATAGCGCGTGAAAAATAACACTTTTTCCATAGCCAGTAGGCAGATTCACAAAAATATCTTGTCCTTTAAGTGCAGATTTCATTGCATCAACTTGCAAATCTTTGAATCTGTCAATCTTCAACATTCTCGTGGCATATTCTAAGCTCTTACAAATATCGTCATCACTCGTCGTGGAACAAACGTTGAACGCCATTTTAAGAAATAGCTAGCAGTCGAGTCATGAATATTTAACATTACGTCATGGTAGCTCGCGCTCATGATTGGATGATTTTCACCGACCAAAATTTGGTCGGAATATTCGTCAAAACAATGAAATACAAAAGAAATTCAGATCAGGTGTCAAGAGGCCCTCGGCGCAAGCGCCTCGGTGTTTCTCCGAGAAATTTTGCCTCCATATCTCCAAGGATTTCAACAGCGCCAGGGCCTCGACAAGAGGCTACGATGATGCCTGCTATTGTTACTAAATTAATGCAAATCTTGATTTTGCACCCGACTAATGTTATTTTCTACTAGGTTTGGATCTATTCTCCCTTGTAAAAAAGTACCATAATACCCATGGTAATTTGGCCAAATTAACGTCGAATCACGCAAAGTACTAGATCAAATTACCATGATTTGATGGTAATTCGGACAAATTACTGTCAAATTACCATGGATGATACTACATGGTACTTTTTTACAAGGGCTAGTAGATGGACCCTAATATAGAAGAAATTATTGAAAAGTGTTTTTTTTTTTCTGGCATAAATTCTTGATCACCTCTTTGATTTCCTTACCGTGCCTGTGAAGCAATCAGTAACTATTTTTATATTCTAAAATAAAATGTAATGATAATTTCTTTCAGTAGATTTTTTAATGTCTATGTGGAGCTATTCTATGATTTTGTATAACTTATCATCCTTTTGAACTGGTTTGTTTTAATATAGAAACACAAGTTTTAGCAGAACCTTATCAACAACGAGAAAGATGGGATTCCGACGTAGTGAGTATGGGCGGCAGTATAAAAAGCCAGCCTGGGATACCTTCAAAGACTACTACAGGGAACAGGTCTCATACAGGACCTACCGCAGACAGCTGGAAAACCACCACAACTTTGTAGAGTGGGACTGGGAGACAGAGAGCGAAGCAGGAGAAAGAGGAGCTGGAGAAAGAGGAGCTGGAGAAGACAGAGGGACTAGTAGATCAGAACAGGTTCAAGCTGCAGGGACAAGCACAGAGGATCAGTGGAACAGACCTGTAAATGAGGGAGAAGCTATTGCTGTGAGGGGTCTGTCTGACAGAGAAGTTCAGACCCCTGATTGGGGTGATGAGAAGAAAAAGAAGAGACGGAGTGAAACCACCAGAGGTTAATAGAAAATCATTCATCATAGTTGCATGAATATTTTTGGGCTTTTCATTAAGAAGGAAACAAAATTTCAGTGCAAAGAGATTTACAACAGTGTACATGTATATTGTAGCAATTATTTCTGGTATAATCACTAAAAGAAAATTCATTTACCACATACTCTAATTTTTTCTGTGATAAATGTAATATGAGGTATTGTTGAAATCTTTCATGATTTAAGAAATATAGCAAACCAGTCAAGATTCTTTAAGAAATCGGTCCCTTGCACTAGTGTATAACAGACGCCAAAATCGCTCGAAGCAAGATTTAATTTACTGGTACTGAAATTTGCTAGATTACCTGATTCAGGGACTCTTCAACTCATGCTATGCTACAAATTTGAGGTTTCAGAGTTGAAAGTGAAATTCAAAATAATTATTTTCCTCTCATGTATGAATGATCTCGACTGGACCAATCCCCGCTAATAGGTGACACAATACCTACTGAAGCCTATTCAACATGTAAAGCTATGTTGGAGTACAAGCTTATCTCAGATTAAGCTTGTACATGTATAAGTGACCATCAGATTGCAATGTATTCAAATTTGGGTTTATAGGGGTTAAAGGGAAATCCAACCTTGATAGGAAGTTGCTTTGAAAGAAAGAGGAAAATTTAGAGAAGCAGATTGGTGAAAGTTTGAACGAAATCGACCAAGCAATAAGAAAGTTATGAATTTTTGAAAATTGTAATCACTATACATATGGGAATTTCAAATTGGCCGAACAGTTAATGTCACAAAATCACTAAAATGTTACTTTTTTTCAAAATGTATTACTCAGTAGGATCTTTTTCTTTCATGAAGACCTATGACAATATGCTATCTCCAACATATTGTGAGTACTGCCCCAAGGGTAAAGGCGCTTCAGAGAAAACTGTGAATTAATGATATTTTTGTGTACGGCAAACAGGAGAGTTGTCCACAAGTATGTCACAATCGACACACCAAATTTCCTGTGGACAACTCCCCCATTCGCTCCAACACGCAAAATTACTAAAATGTCACTTTTTTGTCAATGTATTACTCAGTAGGATCCTTTTCTTTCGTGAGGACCTATAACAAACAATATGCTATCCCCAATATATTTTGAGTACTTCCCCAAGGGTAAAAGCGCCTCAAAGAAAACAGCAAATTAATATTTTTGTGTGCGACAAACGGGAGAGTTGTGCACAAAAATGTCACAATCGACTCACCAAATTGCCAATTTGAGATTCACATAGATGTAGTGATCTCATTTTTCAAACATCCATAACTTTCTTAGTCCTTGTCCGATTTCCTTCAAACTTTCACCGTCATGTTTTTCTTATTTTTCTGCTTTCACACAAATCATCTTATTAGCAAGGTTGGATTGCCCTTTAATGTTAATTTATTGAAATATCTTTGACAATTGCTGTTGCACAACTCAGCAAAACTATGTTCAGTTGTGTGGAAGCAATTTTTTATTTGAGCCTGAATGTAGAACATTTATGGTTTCAGTTGTATGTCTGTAAAGTTAGGATAAATTTGCAATTATGTACAGTAGATAAATGAGTTTCTGGCTTACTGCAGCTAACAACATGTACAGGAGCTACAGATGAACCGTTTTCTGTCTTGCAAATTACTCCTAAACTTTAACTCAGAACATTGAAAGAAATAGAAAGATGATTTAAATGTATCAGAATTTTTAATAGATAGCAGGCAAGAATCTTACCTTGAATAAAGAGTGTAGTAATCAGAAGCTATAAACAAAACCATGTATTTGCTTATAAAGAACCTTCTTACTTCATATTTGTAAACATTTTATTCAAAGTGATAGAAGCTTTCCTAGCAAAAGTATGTAAGCTCCTGTTGTCAAATTCATAATACGGTATGTTTGGCTCTTACGTCCAGGCCTCACACAACGAGAAAGGAAGGTACCTGAGACAACACCCAGACCCAAGACAAGCCGAGAGAGAGTAAGAGGAGGAGGAGGAGGAGGAGGAGCAGAGGGGACCAGACCACCATTACTACCATTTGGCTGGGCTGATAGCAGGAGAGATGTTGGGTGTAAGAAGACATTTAATGTGAGAGCATCAGCACATGGAGATGTAAGAAGAACGTACATATCATCTGTCAAGAGCCAAAAGGGCATTAACTCTTTGTAAAAGTATATGAGGTAATGCCCTTCTAGCTCTCTGGAGATGATATAGTCATAGATTCAAACCTAAGGAAGCGGAAAGCACCATGGTAGCATGGCAGCATTTCTTGCTCTTGACTTCCAATTAGGAGATCCAGGGGCCATATTCTGGAGCTGATGTTATCTTTTATGTAAAGGTGCTTGTGCAGATGTCTCCTTTAATTTGGGGCAGATGTAGCCAATTTTGTGCAGACATAAACCAATGAGTTGTCATAAGTTTGATATGATTTACTAACACAAAAGATAACAGGATTTTCAGAATACCGCCCCAGGGTTCTAATCTCGACCTGTAGTTATACCCCAAGACAAGGTATTTTGTCTTCGGTTTTCTCTCTTTGACATCCCTATATGCAGGTGTAGTAAATGGGAACTCAATAGGAATTCTTGATTTCTTTCAGTGGTTGGCTAAAGACAGGGTAAAATTGGCAAGCTCCAGTGAATAGAATTTCTGTATAGATGCTGCTGGTCAAATGATATTTACATTGCTACAGTTGAGGTGTGGGATTTATCAGAATCACATATAGAAAACACTGAAAATTAGATAGTGTTGGTGATGACTAGACCATAACAAATATTGAAACAATCATAGAATTCATATTTTACATTGGTTTCCATAGAGCCTCCTCTCATTTATCTTTATGATATGAATGTTTGTGTTTTTTATCCCATATAAACAGTATCAATTCACAGTTCTTATTGGAGCTTGTCAGCTCTATTTAGGGCTCCTTTGAAAGAACACATGGTAGAAATCTTGAAAATTTTACCAGCGATGTCAGTTCATTTGTGCTTATTATCCCTTCATTTGATTGTTGATGTCTACAGAATACCCAGGTGTTTCCAGCAGCTCTTCGTGCGATGAGGAGGAATCAGTATGCCATCCAATATCGTGAGGAACAGAAGAGACGTGAGAATCTCAAGATGCGTAGGCTACACGCGGCCTTCAATGTTCCACCTCCCGATGATACAGTATGGACAACTGAATATCAGAGGAATTATACTGGCCAGTCTCAAACGACTAGGAGATCGGCCAGGAGATGATCCTATTAAATTTATTCATCTTCCGTTAATAAAAATGTGTACAGAGTAGAATGAACAGCTGTAACTACAAATCCAATTAACTCATGGCAAGTTGATACTTGTAAAACAAAAATTATGAATACACAATTTGGGGTTACCAGTAGAGGAGAGTGCACACTTGATGGAATCTACCTGTAATATAATCAGACTAGCTTTAGCATACATGTGCATTTGATTAGTTATGTCATTTGATTTAGGGGACTTTTTATGCAGTATTGATATAGCAGGATGGTCCACAAGGGGTATTAACATGTGACAGTGACAGGTTTGAATTTTGAAACCACAGGTTTGAAGATCAGCGACAGGTTAAGATTTCTTAAATAATGATTTTCAAACCAAATTATTTATGAAATATTATTCATAAAATTTCTTGCAAAATGCTTCAAAATATGCTGATATTGCACCAGAAAGCCTCAGAGAACCACAGAACTTCCAGGGCCCTTAACCAGGCTATGGACTTGGCATACCGTTACATCAGTGTATACTTCTTCCCAGTTGCTACTTTACATGTTGAATTTTTGTTTGTGGAGCACCCTGGATATAGGGAATATCAGAGCATCAGTCATAAAGACTGATAATGATGGATTAAATCTAATTCAGCTGATTTTTCATGAGAAAATATTTCGAGAAATTCTGAGATTTTCTTTTGGTAACTTTTGCATGTTAGATGCACTGAGAAATAAACTTAACTTTCAAATGAGATGCATTATCTTTCAAATGGAAAGTAATGATCACAGTGTAGGAGTTTACAGAAGACTTCATAAAAACAAACGTGTATGATTACCTTTGTAGTGACAGGATTTGACAATTTAGTGGTCATACTAAATAATTGTTAATTTCAGAGGATAAGCTCTAGTTATACTTTAAAATGGGATTTAAAAAAAACGAATCTGACTTCGTGGACATAATGCATTCCTATAGACATTTCTCTCTTTTGCAACAACATGTCCATATTAACCACTAGAATTATATTTAAACTAATAGAAAGTGAGTGCAGACAAATAGTTTTCTGCTGTTTGTATACATGTCTAAAAATGTCTCTCTGAAAGTGTTTTCTCAATGCAATTTTAAAATATATGTGCCTGTATCCATTGCAGCTGCTTCAAATCATCAAATTATATTAAAGTTTATATTGCATTACTTAGATGCATAGAGATATATCTAAGTAAAGAGAATGTGGGTATCATTATACAAACCATAGTGCCTCTTATGGAAATCTAATGACACTAGTCTTTAAGCCATGTAAATTGCCCTCTGCACATCTAAACAGTTATAACACAGTGAATGTGAAAAACAGCAGATTAGTAAGGATTGTACAATAGAAATACCAACTTGCACTCTCGCTTGGAATTTAATCCCTATTCATTATTTATAATACACAGGATGTTGACGAGATGTAGTCAGAAGGATCAGGTTACCTCCAACTTTTAACAGGGAATTGAGTTGTTAACAACAAAAGGATTAACTGGGGTGAACCTCAGTGTTGATACAGGTCTCTGGGGTGTTTATAAAATTATATCTATTTTCTTATATAAGAGATATGCACCTGTACAAATTGAAAACAACCCGAATATGGTGCCTGTATTTTCTATATAAAAAAACTATGGGAATAACCCTATTCACTTTCTTTTTATTATTTATTTACTTATGGTTTTCTTGATCATGGATACGTATGATAAACTTGAAGCCTAGATTCTTCAGAAGTCATAAATCATTGGATACATACATAATTGATTAAAATGTAATTACATGTACACCGTGCATGTACATTGAACTATTGTATGACGTAACCTTTGCCAAGGTTGTATAATATATTCAGGATTGTGAATTACAACTCTTTTATGAAATACAGCTGTATTTATTGTGGTTATCATTCATAGAGAAGGTAATTAGTTGTTGATGTGTATCACACTCTACACAGAGATCAAGACTTTCCAGAGATTGAAATTTTCATATGTGGGAGAAGCTCATTGAAATTACTCAACCAGAACTATTCATGATTTGTTGAGAATATTAGCTTAAAGATAAAGTAGAGTTCTGGTCATGAAATTACATCGTAGGTTGATCATGTAGTAAATAAAACTAGGTGTCTACTCCGAGGTTTTGGAGTCGTCAAAATGTTAAGAAATTGACTCAATCTCTCTGAAAAGCATACACTGCACATAGAAATGGTAAATGGGACTACTACACACACAAGTGGCATGAATGGTTTGGTCCAAACACAGTTATTTCTAGTTATATTTCAAATATCTCCTTGAACAAGATGGCTTAGAATAGGTAACCAGTGCTAAAGTGAGATATGCAAGGAGGGACGTTTCAGGAACTGAATGTTCTGTTGATAAGGATGGAATATGATTGAAGCTAAAATGCAAGATGTATAATGAGAGAGGTGCTATGATATAGAGGAGTAAAATATGGATACAATGGAACCTTATTATAACAGACTCCTCTGGACCAAGGAAATTACCTCTTTATATTGGAACCTTGTTATATCAGGGCTAAAAAACAATAGAATACAAGGAAGTGAGACTGGGAATATTAACTTGTTATAATGAGGGTTTTTTATAACATTGTTTTTTATAATGAGGTTCCACTGTATACACTGTATATAATGTGGAGCTCCAACCAAGGCTGGAAAAAGTAAAAATTTTGAATAGTTTCTTGGATGTAGAGATATTGCTGATAGATCGACAGAGAGAGAGAGAGAGAGAGAGAGAGAGAGAGAAAGGGGAGAGAGAAAGAGAGAGAGAAAGGGGAGAGAGAAAGAGGAGAACGACGAGAGAGAGAGAGAGGAGAGATTGACATATGGATTCTGGATAATGACGAGGATGCAGATGATGTAATATAAACTATGATGTAGAGAAGTTAGTTGAGGTAGCAGAATTACTAAAGAAGATTGGAAACGTGTGTGGAAGAGTGATGGTTATTTGAACCTCCTTTACTGTCAAGTTTTGCAGCTATGGATAAAACGTTCAATTTATGTATTTCATAAACAAGCCGAATTATGTCCTAGATCAAGTAATCTTATTTCATTGCAGTTACTGATGCAGTAAACAATTATTGAAATTAAATTTTAATATAATAAAATTAAATCAAATTAAAATCTGTAATTTTCAGATGAATTTTTCACTAGGCGTAGGTTTTATTGTATATCCTGCTCTTTATAACAATTTACATATACTATGATTTTTTTTCCATAGCTGCAAAATTTATATCAAACTACCTTTATATAGAATTGATGAAAACAAGTGTTGAAACATTAAGCTATGCAATGGATTTTATTTAAGAAAAGACCAGGCAAAGCATAATTCTTCATTATAATAACATTTATTTCATATGACAAATATGTTCATTTCATGGATACATTCTTCTCTGGTACTATTACATGGCAAAGTATTTTCTACACAGCTTTCCATACAACAATCACACCAACATATTTATTACATGGTGATTATGCACATTCAAGAAAAAAGATGGAAAGTAGATTAAAACTATCAAAAAATATATATATTTCACAAGAAAACAGTTTCCATTATAAGTTTCGAATGCAAACAAGACAAATGTGTTCAAACTATTGAGTAAATGAAAATCATATGAGGAAAACATTCATATCTACAAAAACGAATACGAATTGTCAGAGAATGAAAAAAGACCAGACCTATATATTTGCAACAGATTTTACAATAAGTGACGACACACAAGGAAAGTATTATATACACACATTTGTTGGCTTTGTTACATAATTAAAACCATAGACAATATACTCTATATTTTCTCATATCTTCATTAAACATCACTCCATCCTAATATTTATTGATCTTTTTATTTCAAACTATTTTAACAGGCAAAAAGAAAGCTGCTTTTATGTATTTCATGAATTACTTGCAACCATGCATCATATGAATGATGGTAGTGACAGTTCAGTCGTTCAGACAGTTTAGTCTTTCCTGATACTCACTCACACACGCACAAATTAATCAATCAATGATAAAATATACAATTTCCATGCTATATGATTGACTGTTGTTTTCAAACTGAGATTTTGTTTTCTCATTTCCTGTTATGTAATCTGAAGAAAAAAAATCATTTGAAAGTTATTTCTAGATATTGACTTATGGTTATAAAACATTTATTAAGATATGATCATAAGATTTTCTATTCATAAATACTACATGGATTTGATCCTAGCTTGATATAAACATAGTACCAACTTACCATCCTATTTCAACTTCAACAAAAAGGGACCTCAAATTATAGACAACCCATTTTTAACATCTTAGATATCATCAATTCGAAGTTCGAAACACGTTTTCTGTTGTCATGTTTCTGAGGAAAAAAAAATTAACACTTGTGGAACAGATTCCACATGAATACAGTTATCCACAACAGTCAAAACAATGTCAGAAAATTAAAAACTGTAAAACCAGAAACTGTCACTCGCATTTAATGTTTGCCAATTTAGTGAGTGGTTTAGATTCAAGAAAGTTTCATGCCGCAAAATCAAGGAATCATATTTGACATAACTCTAAAATTGTGCAAATATTTGTTATTTCTTGCTGAGAAAATGGCTGTCATTTACAATTCGTAAAATGTCATGTCACGAATGTTTCTGGTTTTTCAGTACCAAGTAATCTAAAAACCCTAAATCTACCTGCAAAGAAGTTACCTCTCATGCTGGAATCAAGCTGTGATACCCACAATAGTGAAATTCAGCAAGTACCAGTACGTTATTATTTTAGCTGTACCTCTGAAAAGTTGACAGATGTGTTTTTAATTTAACCCCAGTTGTGCATAAACATATAAAAAGCTTACTGAACAACCATGAAAGAGAAGTTCATGAACATAACCACAAAAATATTCTACCTATGTATCAACGGTAAAAATAGAAAGGGGGGTTTCCTAATCAATATATGCAACATAAATATACATAAACATGAAGTGACAGCATTACATGATATAAGCTCATCTAAATAATAATTTCATTATATATCATATTTCTTCTACAGTATATGAAAGCAGGCATAATGGAACACAAATTATAATTTACAGCTAATGATTGCATAATCTCTTTGTTACCATCACAATTAAAGATATGCTTAGTATAATACAGGCATATAACTCAAAATGATATGAACCTATATATAATAATAATAATAATAATAATAATAATAATAATAATAATAATAATATGAACACTTGTAATGCGCCGGTATCCATCATGGGTAGATGCTCATTGTGCAATATACAATAATGATTATATACAATAATCACAATAATCATAAGTTAATTCATTATCTTTAATCTTTCTCTAGGTAAGAAATATTTGGATATCTTTCCACTGATAAAGCCTCTATTTGGATTCATGGAGTTATTTGGTATGACAATGAATAAAATAAATGAAAAGGATTATGGAATACCAGGAATACACTCAACATTCAATATCTACAGTGATCAATAATATAAACTAACAACTGTTTAAACAATATCTTTCCATCATGAATGAATGCCAAGTGCTCGCAGTGACTTTGCTACAGATTATCAAAGCCTTTCCTAATCAATTTGAAGTTATACAGAACTAAATCAAAATCAAAATCATTACCATCACTGTTTAACTTTCATAGGCTTAATACCGAAGCTACCCGGATCCCGTAGTCTATGGGTTAAAACAAATTACTTCTGGTTGGACTGAAAGCATTAGAATATTTCTATAATACTAAATTTTAGATAAGAAAGAAAAAGTGTAGGGTAATGTGAAATTTACAGTACCAGTACTTTTCTCAAACATTTATTTATAGGCAAGATAAATTGTATCACAAAACCATTTTTGGTCATCTGCATGACCAAAAATGAGAAAAAATATCTAAAACTTTATTTCCCCCCAAGAGAGATCATGAAATGTGTGGACATCCATTATTTATTTATGCATTTATTATTTATCAAAGATTTTGTTTCTTAAGGTCATTTAATTTTCTGTCAACCATTTTCACTCGGTCCAAGGCAAAATGTTCGTCCTATCTGGAATTAAGTTCTTCGGAAATCTCCTGCTCATTCAATCCAGAAGAAAGCTAACGAACATTTACTAAGAACAGGATGAATGATTTTCATGTTTCAGATATTCATTATCAACATACTGCTGAGAGAAGTATCTATTTATTGAATGATACAGAAAGGATATTAAATATTACTTTGAAGCATTCATTTTTGACAAAGAATGAGAATTTAAATGCAATATTTAAGGTAAAATCCCAATATTTAAAATATCAGTTATATTATGTTAACAATTATTAAAACAACATACTTCATTCACCATCAACTTGTAAAACAAACATCATGACTTTTTGTAACGTCATAAAGATACATGTGTGAATTCTTTTCAGCATTTTTTGATAGCGAGTCCACTTTTTAAGGAGTGCATAGTATTAATCTCATTATTCTTCCATTCACAGATCATGGCTTTGATCTGTGCTCTGACTTAGGCATGAAGAATCTATTGAAACCTTTAATATCCACTTACTCTTATTCAGTTCTTCGCTCAGACAGCCATTAGTATTACAACAAAAACATCAGTGTCTCAGTTACTCAGTGCTTCTTTCTTTGCAAGCGCCTACTATGTACACTAGTTATTGCAAGAAGATTGTATGTCAAAGTTCACAAGTGTTGCAGCCTTCTGGCACAAATGCACAACTGCTCTTTGTACTATTCAACTACACATGCTAGGCTGGAAAACTACAACACAGGTTTTCTAGAATGAAGCTGGTTTCCCAGCACTTCAACATAATTAAGTAATAGATTCCTTCTGAATTTCTTGAAAAGTTACAGGAATATTTTCCATCAACTTTAAAATTTGTGCAATGAGACAATCATATGAATAAAATGTATTTTTTCTAGTTAATAAAACAGAGATTAATATATTGTGGGCATATATGCTTGAAATAGTGAGATGTTTTCCAATGAAATACTGAAGCAATTTACAATTTCAATGAATATCATGAAGGTATATGCACTGTATTTCGCGTTACAACTGAACATACAAACTTCACCAGGAAGGGATGTCAAGAGGTATGGAACATAAGTTAGAAGGTTTCACGATTCACAAGGCTCATGAAGCTTGGGTTTTCTTGGGAGTTCCTATATAGAGCTATCACTGCGGATGATAACAGGTAGTCCAGAAGTATGTAACAGCAGTAAGGATGATTCATGATTCACAAGAGGCTTGGGTGTTGGATGAAGCCATTATTGATATCAAGATGGATCTCTCAGCATGAACATTGTTGGGTACTCCTGACAGGCGGTCTAGTGACTTTACGCAGTGTGGAATCACCATACTGGATACCTGATCCCATCCTTTCTGGATCTAACTCACCTGCACAAAAATACAAAGATGGGATACAATCTTAACAATCACGTCAAAGAAGGAATTTGAACTGTTTAGTTCTGGAGAGCTTTAAAAAGAAAATTCTAAGCCACTAAAAAAAGACATGTGGAGGAAACACTAATTTTTCCAAGTCCCTGTCAAAGGAAACTGTAACTTCTTTCTTTAAAAATTTAAAATGAGCTGTGAGCAACCCTCCCCCTCTTCATTGCAAATAAAAGACAAATACTGGCAGAAATAATAAGTTTTTGACATCACATAACACTATGAAAATTAATTTACGTCATTCATTATGAAGGCTAAGCATTATTACCTCGTCTGCAACTGGGCCAACAGAAAATAATTTTGATTCCGTACACAAAAGCTACAAATCTTTTTACTAGCTTGTTAAATGCATGTCTGATACTTGCCCTGGCTGGGGTGGGGGAGGGGTGGGGGAGGGGAGGGGGCATAACCACTTATGTATAATGTGTACACTGTGGGAATTGAAAGGATCTTTAAAGTAAAATTATCATCCAGAGAAAAGACAATTGGAGGGGGCCAAACACTAGTTATGTAAAATTCTAGCACAAATTTAAGGTACGTTTACTGTTTGCAACCAGATTTTTTTTCTTACATCTCGATCTCAAATTAACCAGAAAAGACAGGTTATATTGGATCTCTACAACTATCCCTAAAAAGTAATTAAGTGGAAATAGGAATTCTTCTTACCTAATTCAATTTTGTTGAGTATTGATCTGGCACATTTCAAGAAAGCCTCTTCTACGTTCTCTCCTGTCAACGCACTTGTCTCAAGGAACATCATTTCTGAAAGACATAGCCACATCATACTACAAGATTATATAGGTATCAAATCACAATCTCATTCGACAGTCTGGCAACCCTAATGGTTATCATAATTCGATATTAAATACCTCTGACCTTCATTTATTTTGCTACTGCTCTTCAGTTGAATGAATGATACAATGCTCAAACAACTGATGATCTTGAAATAGAGAAATAAATGCAAGGTCTGAACAGGAATTCGCATTGGGGACATTCCAGAAGAAGAAACTCAATCATTATTGCACTACCAAAGAAGGGAGATGTAAAACAGGTAGAGGAAGTGCTGCACAACACCATTAGTCTTGTAGTAAAAAGTTTGTTGAAGATATTCATGAGAGCTCAAAACAACAGAAATGTGAACATGGTTATGTAAGGGACACTTAGACATCTTTGAAAAATATGGAATATACACACAGAAAATAGGAAAGATTCTGATCAACATTGTTAATACAGTAGATAATAACATACAGAAGATCAAGCTTCTTTTAGATCTAAAAACTAATTTTTACTTCTAGACAAGTACCTAAATATGAACATTTCAAATATATTTGGTCTTTCAACGATGCAGAGGAAACCTTTCTTACCATTCTCTTGTGCAAATCTGCTGGCCTCTAGGAAGGTAACCTCTCTATCTGCATCTAGATCCTTCTTGTTACCACAGAGGATGATGACTATGTTTGGACTAGCCAATGTCCTTGCATCTGTCAGCCATTTTGTCAGAGCATTATATGTTTCTCGACTGGGCAGAGAAGAGAGAAAAGAATTCAGATTAAATTCTTGGAATATGCCAGTTACAATTACAATTTGTGCATGTGCAGATAGAGGTCATTTCTACAGAGTACAATTGACCTTTATACGCTTTCATTTTGTACGCACCATGATGCGTGCACCAGTATGATTTTACTTGTTGAGTAGCGCGTCCACCAAGACAAATGCGCGTGCGCGTACAAATTGGGGTCATTTCAGGGTCATTTGTACCATGAACTAATAACGAACTGGCTTATTAGATGATAAACTGTGGCTGCAAGGTTATGTACCAGCATCATTCAGTTGAAAATCTAAAGCTCTCCCATGAAGCTTCTTAACATCCACAGCCTATTTTCCTACTGGCGACCTTGAATATAAAATATGACTAACTTTCCACCTGAATCAAATTTATTACAAACAGTCATAGAATTAGAAAGCAGCCCATTTACTCAGGTAGACCAACAAAAGTTAAATAGCTTTGATTTGGGATAGAAACACTAAACTTATATCTTCCCTTTTTTATCGTAGGAGCAACCATGTTAATGTTGTGCATGTCATGAATCCATTGGAAGTTGAAGCAACAAGTATTGGGGACAGCTTTAGTTTCCCGAATTTTGTTTTCGCATAGTTTGCGGATCCTTCGCGTCAGTGCGGGAATCACTCGTGGCAGCGTGCGGGAGGATGCTGGAGGATGCTAGCCAGTGCTTGAAATTCGTGACAGAAAATCAAACGTTTAATTTTTTGGCACGACAAAATTTCCTTGGCAACAGTCGTGAACACCCCGTGAACTTTACGCAACCTCATCGCAGCCTAGCCATGTCAGTGCGTGCCAGTGTGTGCCATTGGCAAAGTGGCAAGCATGTTCCGGACTAGCTCACGACTAGTTCACAAATAAGTTGCTCAAATCTGTGCACTTGTTACGCATACAGTTTTCGCATAACATGCGCATAGTCTATGCATGTCGAACATGTAATCAATACACATGGTCTTTTCGACTGATATCTACGTAAGAAATCTTAATCAGCTTTCCCTCCTTAAATTGGCAGCAGTTAATCTTATATTTTATAGCAAATAGACCACTGTCCCCTTGAAATTTCTAAAATAGGTAGGCCTAGACTCCATACATCATGAACCATTTTCATGTATATAATGACCTCTATGACCTTTGAACTTTGACCTTAAGACCCTAAAATCTAATCAGTCCATCGTCCCTCACATATGCATACATGGGCCAAGTTAGAAGCTGATCCGTCAAACAGTTCTGAAGTTATTGCGAGAACGAACCATTTTTATGTACATAATGACCTCTGTGACCTTTGACCTTTGACCTTGAGACCCCAAAATCTAATCAGTTCATCGTCCCTCCCATATGAATACATGGGCCAAGTTACAAATTGATCAAAAAAATGTTTTTGAAGTTATCGCGAGAACGATTTTTATGTACATAATGACCTCTGTGAACTTTGAACTTTGACCTTGAGACCCCAAAATCTAATCAGTTCATCGTCCCTCCCATATGCATACATGGGCCAAGTTACAAACTGATTCAAAAAAAAGGTTTTGAACTTATCGTGAGAACAAAAAGGGGACGGACTAAAGACGATACTAAAGAACAAATTTTCCTCTCTCTAATAGCATAAACAAAAATTATACAAGTTTTTAAATTGAAAAAAATTACTCGTCCACTACAAATCAATACCAACAATCTCACAATCCTTGAATTTTTCACATTTAATGCTACAATAATCAATACAATTAATGTTCGTTCGTGCATAAATTTCTTATTCAATAATCAAAAAAAGATATTAAGAAACAAAAAGTTGTCATAATTGATCATGAATATCTCATATCACCCTTATTTTGTAAGCTACAAATAACTTACCTGTCCAAAATTGGAAGGAAAAATCCTGCGCAGACCAATTTTCATACCTCTAACTTAAGTGAGCACTGCTCATCGATGCACGAAATTTTTTTCAATTTTTTCATATCATATGAAAGGTGGGTCCTTTAGCTTTCCATACATATCAACATTTTCCCATAAAAATATATATGCCTAATTTGGCAACCATTTCAAAAGTGTAACGTTTTTTTTGAGCCACACGGGGTATATTTTACACTGCATTGTCAATTCTAAGACTCTAATGATTATAGTGTCAATGAAATAGATCCGATCATGAATGGCACAATGTACTGCATTGAAAATAAACTTTAAAAAATCTGGGATTTTTTATCCTTCTGCTCATGTATAATTTGTAATTCCTAGCAGTCTCTATCAAGATATTTCCAAAAACCTCACGAAAAGGAGACACTACTAATCCAGTCGATCCCGGAAAATGAATGACGAGTTGATGCGTGCACAATGATTAACTTTGGCGTAAACAAGGCATAAAATCGTTTGTGAATCAGACTTGACCCCATGGCACGCACTGGTATGCAATAATGCGGCCCTGTGCGGGACCAAAGTGCGGGCAAGTGTAAATGGGGCATACCCCTCTTGATAATCCTATGCTTTCTGCTTATCCAATATTGCTACCGAACCCAGATACTACTCCTTCCTCCGTTGCACCTCTAACCATTCTTGCCCTTCACTTTATTATTTTTAATTTCTAAGAGAAATCAAGATATCATTGTGTCAAACATCTACCTATCACAAATTCAAATCTAAAACTAAACGTTTTAAATAACAGCCCACTACTGTATTTATCAGATTTACTCAATTACAGCTACATGTAAATGCTTTTGTTGTTGTTATTTGTACCATATTTGTGCTGTAAAAAGATTAAAGCTAGTTTTTCTGACATTGTCCTAGTCTTCTCCTCATGTGTACTGTATGTTTGTTTTTTAATATTGTTGTTTATTATGCCAATGTAAACATGTAAACACAAATAATCCAGCTTCAGCTGGTTTTCATGTAAAATGATGACAAAACATGATCTTGATTGCATTAATAATAAACCATTATTGAAATTTAAATGAACTGAACTCCTATATCTAACGTCTAAGCACTCTAAGTATTCTTTAGGATGCTTCTACTTAACTACCAAGACATTATGCACCATATGTCAACAGATGTCAGCAAAGATAGAAAAGCACCAGAAGAAGAAAATGTATGAAATGTTCCCTTTCCTCCATATTGTGTACATAAACATATTAAATGAAAATAAACGTTCATTCATGACTAGTTTACTAGATGATAAAAATGCAACGCAAGTGTAACCTAAACTCCCTGGATTAAAGGGTATTAGTGCTGGAGGCTCAGATTCAACCAAATTTTTAATTCAGTGCTCAAATACAGCTATCTAATTTGCTTTTCATGAGTATATATATCTAGCCTACTTTGCTCCACTCCTGGAGAAAGGCCTCATCGTCGATTCTCCATTTTGTTCTATTATGTTATTTACTTGATCATGTAAACATATGAAACTTGATTGTATTCTCTTCTTCAAAATTTCATGTGTGTGTGTGTGTGTGTGTGTGTGTGTGTGTGGGGGGGGGGGGGGGGGGGGGGGGGGTTGTAACTCTATTAACACTAACCTTGTGATGTCATAGACAAGTAATGCACCAGCTGCTCCTCTGTAGTAACTCCTTGTAACTGACCTATTAATGTTAACAATAACAACAAATATTAATAATCTTTCGCACTTCTCATTTCCCCCTTTTTTTAATGGCAATGACATTTCCCTCTAATATGCAATACCATAAAGAATTGATGCCTCCTATTATTTCTGGTCTACATACCAGGTATAGGAAAGGCAGATTTCTTGTCTAAAGTGGACAGGAAAGCAAATGAGGTGGGACAAATAATTGAGATCCCCAGAACTGTTGTTGATTTTTATTCTTTTTTTTCCTTCCATACAGTATGTCCCCCCCAAATTAAAGCGCTGTCACATCTTTCCGGGCAAGCTATGCGGGCTAGTTGCGTGCACGGATTTTCCCGCACGCAGGATAATTTCTGCGGGCAGACAAGAATTTTGGCGAGTTTTGCGTGCGTCTAACCTGCTGGACGCGTGCTACTCACGTTTTACTTGCATGTAGTCCGTGTGACCTGCGGGTGATTCGCGTGGGTGGCGCGCGAGAGTTGCCTGCGAGTTGCGAATGGATGGAGAAACCATCATTTCTCCAAGTTGTCTAAAAACAGAACTAGAAGTAGAAGCAATAGAGATGCCTCGTGCCGCATCCGACCCTCAACTAACCAGTAGAAAGGCAGTAACTGGCCCTCAACATGCACGCAATTTGCTCGTATAATAAGCCAATTCGGAGATGCAATCTGAGCATGAGCAGATAAAGGTCATCTGTACCAAATTCTAAAACCCACTGACACTAATATTCGATATGTGCTCATGAATGTCATGTAATCATTATTCAATTATGCACTAATGGTGCATTCCATGATATCCAGGTGGAAGTATTCTTTTTAAAGGGGGAAACAAAAGCTATTCATGAGGCACCTCTATCACTCCCAGAGTTATTTTTCTGAAGTGCACATAAAGGGACCCTCCATGTCTAAAATATCTGTGGATATTTGGGGTCATTTGTACCATGCGCTAACCCCGAACTGGCTTATTCGCTCCACGCCCGCAGAGCTGATCAGCTACACGGATGTTGGCAGTATCAACACCGTTCCTCGCCAGTGAAACACCCGTACTATGCTCGTAGAATGCCCGCAGATGACACGCGTTTCTGACGCATAGCCACAGATCCACGGGCAACCTACGTACATCAAGCGGGTTAACTGCCTGTGACTTGCTGCCGCTACGGGTCTCCTACTTGTGTTCTGCGTGGAGTTCTGCGTGGAGCTATGCGGGCAATCTCCCGCAACTCCCCCGGAACAAGTTTCGAGCATGCTCAAAACTTGGCTGCGGGTAAATCGGACTTGCGTGCGCACCTGCGGGCAAGCACGGGCGAGATATGTGCTAGGTACTGTCAGTTGCGGGCCATCTGCGGGGACCTGTGGGTAGCAAAAATTGTTCCCCGAAAGTCACACGCAAGGCTTGCCCGGAAAGATGTGACAGCGCCTTTACAATCGGATTTTCAGCATCAATAGCTTTCAGTGTTGTGAATTAATGCTCCCCAGGGAGTGGAGAATGTGCATACACTGTGTGCGGGCGTGCCAAAATCCAATGACCGGGGTAATAATATATATCAGCGCTTTGAGCTAGCATCTAGGGCTCCTCACATTAGTTTGAAGGCGAAAAATAGGAATCATTCCTCTGAAATAGGAATGTTTGGAAGGTATGATATTGGTTATTTGTAATTGAAAGTGAATGATTAAACATGTTCATAATTTTGTTTGACTTGTCTTGATCTTTTTAGGAAGACATGATTTGAATGATTATTTACCTTTGTTAAAATGGTATGCATAGAATTAGATAATTTGGGTAAACATGTATTTTGTGAACAAAAGATTTCCATTCATGTGGATGCCAAGAACATTCAAGTGACAAAAGATGGAAGAAAGGAACCCTTGGCATGCTTAACAAAAATCCCATTTCTTCGTGACTACTGGACCAAATCTGACAGGGTCTTTACTGACTGGGAGAGAAATAGTTATAGTTTCATAATCCAGTATGACTTTTCATAGTGCAAAACGACTTCTTTGGTAATCGATATGCAAATGCTGTATTGTAATTTTTTCTGGGACATACTGTATATTCTCAATTTCTCATTAAGATTCCTTAACAGTGAATTTTAAGTAAACAGCTATTTGAAATTTTCAAATCCAAAAGATCAAAATAATGAAATCTCTTAAATATGTGACACTTGCTATTAGTACATGTCTTTTAAGAATAATTTAAATATCAAAATATTAAAATATCATTTCTACCTCCTTTTTTAAACTTATTTGTCATACCTAAACCTTTCTTGACCTGCTGTGTCCCAGATTTGTAACTTGACAGACTTTCCTCCGGCATTAATGATCTTTGAGCCAAACTCAACACCTATTGTGTGATTTGAGTCTTGTTTGACTGAAATATTAAAAAGAAAACAGACATTGAGATTTAAATAAATTATCACATACTCTCGTCTACTAGGGCATCAGTTAAGTGCATGGAATTAGTTGCATAGAATTATTTGCATAAAATAATTAAGAAACAGAATACAACATCAACATTGAAGGTACTTTGTAACATTTAAAAATAATATTATGTTGAAAAATCTAAGGGTAATGGAAAGCAAGGTTATATGAGTGGTGATAAGAATTCTTTTCTTATTGTAATGGAACATTGATTTTCTCTGAATACTAAACAAGTATTAACATCTTTTTTTCTCCTTCAATCTTTGAGGGATGTTTTTTCTTACATTCCGAACTAAATCAATAAACAAATCAATTACTTTTATAGCAAATACATGTAGGACCTATAAATCTCTTTAATCATCTGTCAATTTTTTTACTAAGCTTTAGGCTTTTATCATTACAACACTAAATCATAAACAAAGCAAGAAAAGGTAAACAATATTTTTACTCACATTTGCTTTCGATGAATTGATGAAGAATACATGACTTCCCTGTTCCTGCACTCCCAATGACCAGGAATTTGAACAAAAAATCTGAGGTATGTCAAAAATAAAAATAAAATAACATCTTGAGATAGTTAGAGAAAGACTTAATAAACTTTTTAACAAGACTGTCATTTTCTGGTTTCCATATAAAATCAAAATAAATCTAAAATACAATGGCCAAGAACAGTGATAATGTACTGTCCTACTAATGCCTAGTTTACATTTCGTATGGAGCCCATCTGAAAAATGTTTGGCCCGTCTCACGGTGGCTGCACGGCCATGGTGCAGGAGCTGTGGGGTTGCCGCGGGATGACTGCTCAATATCACGGGTACTGCACAGCTAGTGAGCGGCAACCTTGTGATAGCTGTGCGAATGTCTGATGAGTGTACACTCTCTGTACGATTTTTTTTAGCCCTCATATTAACAAAAAAAAAATTGTGCGATTGCTGCATGATCAGCGCGAGACCTCTGTGCGATGCCGGTGCAGGGATTGTGCAATGCTACCCACGAAATGTCTATGGGCTACGGGCTCACGATTTTTTCAAATTTGTATAACTCCCCGCGAAACAACCTTAGAGGCCGCGGAGCCTGTGAATCCGTACGAAAATCTCACGCCCTCCTCCTGCCTCCGCAAGGAGGCCACACGGAAAAGGGGATACGGGCAGGATACGGGCCCCGTAGACCCATCGCAGGCCAAATGTAAACTAGGCATTACTACTATAACTCCTTTATTCCCCCCCCCCCCCCATGCAGACAACTGCATGCACCTTCTCAAATAATTATCCAAGTACCCATTACACAACTCACAAGGGGTTAATTGTCTTATGTATTCATGTTCTTGGGTAGTGGGGGGATGTCAGGGGTAGTACTTAATCCATATGCTGTCCAACATGTAGATAGGTAATCAGATATTTTTAATCACTATTAATTTGTATGGTCAGCCTGAAGAAGGATGAAGTATGGGAACCATGAAGTATAGAATTACCATAAGTTCTACATGTATGTATCAAAAACATTATGAATTTTGCTATTCTGCATCTACTTTCCACCATCAAATTGTGGGATTTCAGGAAAGTTTTGATCCACAATAATAATCTTCTACAATATGTCCAATTATCACAATTTCAATTAAATGTATATATCTGTTCATCTGTCAATAAGTCATTAAGATTGTGATAAATACATTATAACAGATTTTATCTAAATTGGGGGGTGTTTCATAAAGCTGTTCGTAAAGTTACGAATGACTGGAACATGTTCTTGGGTGCTATACTAATCAGGTTCTCAATCAGTTAGCACAAGAACTGATCACCAGTCGTGCGTAAAGTCGTGCGTAACTTACGAACAGCTTTATGAAACACCCCCCTGATAGCGTATATTGTTTTTGTTCATTCAAATATATTTAAAAGCAAAAATCACAATGTCAGTGCATTCACAAATCCTTCATGAGTTTTTTTTTCCAATTGTTTTGCTAATGTGATTGCTGGATTCTGTTTGCAAAAAAACCCCAGGAAAATGGTTGGGAGATGAGAATGAGGGATTCACCAAGCTGAAATGTGATTTTTGATTGCAGTATGGAATACACAAAGTTAACTATGTTTATGAATTCCAAATGATATTTAGTGAAAATACTTGTTTTTGTCCATTTCATGACATTTCGGTGTTAAAGGGGAAGTCCACACTGATATCAAGTTGGCTATAATAGAAGCTTTTATTAAGATCAACTAAATATAGGGTGGACTTCCCCTTTGAGGTAATAGAGCTAATTTTGGTGTCACTGTCTCAGCAACTTAATCAAAGTCTGCATTGCTGCCTCTGCTGAACAATATCCCACACACATAGTACAGGATAAATTCTGACGTTGGGCAACTAACCTTGCATATATGTGTGTAAGTGGGTGTGGAGATATCAGAAAAAAAGAATTCTGATAAGATGATACAAGACATCTGATTCGATTCTCCATATTTGTTTTTTGCCAATCACATTTTGGGACAGATAAACTACTGTCTCTTCAGAAGGAAATTTGAAAAATCCAATAGCGGTTGAAAGAATTCATTCCCGATGTAGGTTGTTATTTTCTAGCCACAATGTTACAGGATGTCTGTATTTTAAAGCTACACACCCATGGACTATGGTATCTCAGAATGTCAACAGAAATTTAAATATTATTCATAGAAATGATAAACATCAGGGTTAAACTCATTGATCATAAGCAAAACAATGTTTTTCATTCATTTAATAAAATACTACCTGGTAGATCTGGTAGTTTGTAAGATTAGACTTAGAGATGCAAAACCAATCAGATCAGGTGTCAGGAGGCCCTCGACGCAAGCGCCTCGGTTTTTCTGGCGAGCTTTGCTCGCCAGAAATTTTGCCTCCATATCGCCAAGGATTTCAACAGCGCCAGGGCCTCGACAAGAGGCTACCTCTCATTCAATGCGTACACACACACTTGCGTCTACTGCTTGTCCACTGGCATTGAGGGGCAATGTCTTGAAGTCCCCATATTTTTTGCATTGCACACAATAAACTGATCAGACATGTCAGACCGATATACTGGAGTGAATGACTAACTGCTATAATGGAAAAATGTAAATAATGGGCGATATCGTGAGATGGGTCCCCCTTCATAACTCTGCACACTGTATCATATAGACTATTAGCCCGGGACGCTGCCACGAAGTGGCAGCATCCTGAGTGAAACCAGTACGATTCGGTGGGTCTCACAATTTACCAATGTTCAAATGACCATTGAAAATATGGCCATATAAGTTATTTTTTTAATTAAAATATCATAAATACGATGCCACTTCCCTAAATAGACCTTCCGCAAATCAGCTTTTCCTAAAAAATGTGTAGAATCGATGAATGTCACTTTTTACTCTCAATTTTCGAAATCAGTCCCATTCGCCATGTTGTTGAAGCAGAAACGAAAATAGGCACTTGCGCATGCGCCTATGAATATTTATTACAATGACGCCATAGTTTTCGTCACAGGAATAATGAATATTCATATATCCACTGTGATCCGCCGATCTCTCGAGCCCACTCGTCTAATGAATATTCATAATCCTCCCTTCTTGTCTGATTATATTGGAGCTGCTGACACATGCGCATTGCAAGCAAAACACCGACCTACGGAAGTTTTTAGTACAGGCTCTTGGAGATATTTATATGCCTTTTTTGTATCATCCTCATTGAAAAGAAAGACGACAGTCAATCGGAAAGTTTTGTAAGTACCTAAAGTAGCCTAAAATCAACTAATGTCGGCATAATCGTGATATAGTCCCCAGCATACCCTAACCCTAACCCTAATCCTAAACCCTACCCTAACCCTAATCCTAATCCTAAACCCTAACCCTAACCCTAAAACCTAACCCTAATCCTAAACCTAATCCTAATCCTAAAAAGACTTAGATTTTTTTTTGAAGCGGGGACTATTTCACGATATTGCCCTAATGTCATGTTTCATGGCTATCATTTTGACAAACGACATTGTAATTAAGAGACATCCAAGCAATCAAAGGACTGCTGATCGCAGCCCGAACACTATGTGTTCGGGCTGCCGCAGTAAATAGACTATATGATGTAGTGTGCAGAGTTATGAAAGGGGACCCATCTCACGATATCGCCATTATTTACATTTTTCCATTATACTTTGTAGCAGTTAGTCATTCACTCCAGTCATACTCGCACATTATCTCACAGACCACATTCAACCACATTCACCATGTCCATGCACTCAAGCACAATCCCACGGTCTAACTTTAACAACACTCAGTCACACAGACTTAGTCACTACTCATTCCGAATTAGAATCATCATGATCATAGTAGGCCTACGGTCATGACGGTAGGGCTACGGTAGGCCTACCGTAGGCGTAGTTTTATACACGCACTTCTCGAGGAGTCGAGCATAGTTTTTAGTACTAATACTAATAGAAACAGAAGAATCTGTAACTCTTCTAATAATTTTCAAAAAGAAAAAAATAATCATCATTAAATGTCCTCTGAAGTATATCAATATATAAGATCACTTACCGTATGATTCTGACATTTTAGATCATTCAGCAGTATTTTCTATGGCTCAACTCATTCACTGCTCGTAAATTTCTCCACCTTGTCAATAATATCCCAGAAAAGTAATATTTATTTTGAAATTAAAAGATTAAAAAAATTATCAAGATAATAATTTTAACTAAAAAAAGTTAATAACATTGAATAATTATTTTAAATTGTTAATTTTACATTTCAATAATTGTTTTTTTAATTAAAACTATTGTAATCATTATTCAGTGTACATGGGTAGTAAATTGATCAAAGATTGCCATCTAAAGATCAAGAAACGATCAGCTGGCGCGGCGCGGCGCTGTATAGCTAGCGGTCGCCGTCGCGTCGCCGTCATATCCGCATCAATAACAATTCCAATGCAGGGGCGTATCCAGGGGGGGGGCGCAACAGGCGCGCCCCCCCCCCCCTTCATTGGCCGTCGTAAAAAAAAAAAAAAAATTGCAAAAAAAAATAAAAATCCTCATACCAATTGAAAATATTGTTCATTAAATAGGCTTCGAAATTGGTCACATATAGCACTATTTTGCATCTCAGCCCTTCTTCAGAAGCAAAAATTTTCCAAAGACCCCTCCCCCATGACGGCGATCAATAATTCCTGGCGCCCCCTATTGGGAAATCCTGGATACGCCACTGCAATGTACATGTATAGTCAAAAGTTACATTAGTCAATGGAAAAAAGCAGTATCATGGGAGAACCTAAGGAAAAGCACAGCTAAAACTAGGTCCCCCAATAACACAGAGAATTACGAAATACATGTATGTAATTACGTATATACGTATAGCTGTATCACGATATAGGTTACGCATATTGGTGGTCGGGAGTTACAAAATACGATAATATTTAGGTCTTATGATAAACAATACTTTAAACTGGAATGATCATTATTCTGAATTACATGTGAAGTACAATAGACTTGTTGGTATTATACGGAGGAACTTTGTTGACTGTCCAAAATCTGTTTTAAAGTAGAACTTTAATGATTTTAAATATTGGCTTAATACTTATTATTGCATAGATGGCATAAATTAAACAAGGTTATCCAAATTCAACGCTTGGAAACATTTGAAGTAATGATTATTATCAATTACAAAACGGTAAAATACAGCCCCCGATATAGCAGCTGAAGAGCTCCTCGAACGCTGCTGAGATATGTGACGACACACCATGGACCAGTCCTGTCTAAGCAGACGATGTCCCATAACATCTTACACATTTTTCAGAGCCTATTTTGTCATCTCCTCTTCACTTATTTCTCTTCCTTCACTAGCGTCAGTCTTAATGTTAGTCTGTTGCCTCACTCTTAACTTCGTGTATGGTATTATTTTGATGAAAAATGCAGCGTTAAAAAAATAAAGGAATCAGTCACTTGTAAACAAAATAAGACGCCATTGTATTTTCAGCTGCTTGCACCGGGGCATGTTCGGCGTTTCAAGAGGGAACGAATACCATCCTGCTATTATTCGGAGGGCTTTTCAATTTGAAAGTGGGGTTTATTTCATTGATCATTGACCCTTCTCCTGTGTATTTACAATCAAACGGTTTTAGCTATCAGAATCAGTTTCACTTTCCCTTTATAATGGTGTGAAATAAGGTCATGTTTAAATACACCAAACTCTTTATAATTTGATAAATAATTGCATTGCAATTACGTTCATTCATTATAGGACGTCGTCTGCGGATCCCGAGTGTGACGACATCAAAACAGCGCTATATTTCTGGCGAATCCTCGGATATTCCAGATCCTGAGAAGAGCTTTTATTTGTGTTGTTTTTATAATCATCAGATACGCAGTTGACATAGAACTTATACGATTGCCATCTGTAAGCTTCCCAGTTTCTAGTGATACATTAATTGCCATATTTGTGATTTTCTTTGAATAGCTACTTTAAGTTAGTTAAGCTAGTGAAGGAAGAGAAATAAGTGAAGAGGAGATGACAAAATAGGCCCTGAAAAATGTGTAAGATGTTATGGGACATCGTCTGCTTAGACAGGACTGGTCCATGGTGTGTCGTCACATATCTCAGCAGCGTTCGAGGAGCTCTTCAGCTGCTATATCGGGGGCTGTATTTTACCGTTTTATAATTGATAATAATCATTACTTCAAATGTTTCCAAGCGTTGAATTTGGATAACCTTGTTTAATTTATGCCATCTATGCAATAATAAGTATTAAGCCAATATTTAAAATCATTAAAGTTCTACTTTAAAGATGCATTTACCCTTCGCAAGAATAGATTATTATATGAACTCATTATAAAACTTTCGAAGTATGTAGTCAATATGAAAACCCTTAGCATGTTTAAAAAAAAACCCATCTCAACCCACATAGCTAATTTCACAGATGCTATACCTCAACTAAGTAATTTTGTACTCTGCAATACTATACAGTGATTTTACTTGCAATCATCATTGTTGTCTATCGTTTACATCTTTTAAATAATACTTTGTGCAATATGTTCATGATACTGAATCTACTTGCTGTTTATATCCGGGAAACAGACTTGTATGGGTCAAACCTTTTTTGTTTTCCCGAGACATGTTTTTATAATGTCTGAATAAATTCAATTCAAATCAAATCAAATCAAATATAACAGTAAAGAGACGAGACAAGACATGACTGTGTGTAAAAGGAAAAAACACACACACACAAACATCAAACATCAAAATAAGCATACAATGTACTAGTATACTAACAGTAGTAGAAAAACCAAATACACATAATACATGCATGTGTATTAAGTATGATTAAAAAGATGTCTTGAAGGAAGGTTTTGTTTGTTATGTTTAGACACAGGCAGAAAAGCAAATACTGTACAATTGTTATGGATTTATACTATTATAGCTAATTTGATAATGTTTAAGATTTCTTCTAAAAGATTTAAGAGAGGAAGCTTGCTTTAATTAAATAGAAGGGCCCAGTGTAGATTAATGTTTTCTGGGCAAAGTGAGTACGAAGAAGTGGTAAATGAAAGAAAGATGATTGTCTTGTACTTCTCTCATGCCTATGTATTCCATCATTCGTTTTAAACATCGATTGTAAAACCTGAGGCAATAAGCCAGTTCGGGGTTAGCGCATGGTACAAATGACCCCAAATATCCACAGATATTTTAGACATGGAGGGTCCCTTTATGTGCACTTCAGAAAAATAACTCTGGGAGTGATAGAGGTGCCTCATGAATAGCTTTTGTTTCCCCCTTTAAAAAGAATACTTCCACCTGGATATCATGGAATGCACCATTAGTGCATAATTGAATAATGATTACATGACATTCATGAGCACATATCGAATATTAGTGTCAGTGGGTTTTAGAATTTGGTACAGATGACCTTTATCTGCTCATGCTCAGATTGCATCTCCGAAGTGGCTTATTCACGGTGCTTGTGACGAATAAAATTCAGCATCTAAAATTTCAGGGTAATGCTGTTCATGGACATGACGTTAAGTTCTAGGACGAACGAAACAATAGCCTGTTATGACACGGGTTTGACATATTTCCAGTAAGCAGACTGGTCCTGACAACTGATGTTGCCTAACCGTTCGATCTGCAGATTTAATAGTAAACAAAGAACTCAAAGGTATTTCATGACAACAGTAAATGAAATAGCATGCAAATAATGATTGTTATTCTTCATCATATTCATAAAACTCACATTATTTTACCTGCTTTCTATCTTGAATGTTTTACTATATCCTTTAATCTTTGTCTATATCAGTATCACTATAATCTATAAATTGTATTTTCAACAAATATCTCAAATTGTCCTCTGGTATCCTTAAACATGTACTTTATATCAAAATGCAACCTGCCTCAGAGCTTCAATAAACAATAAATCTCTTTACTGTACTTACACATGTGTCAATGTGTCTTATTCATTGCCATGATTCACTATTTACTTCATAGCAATTTATCCTGTAAATATTCTTCAACCTTATTAGTAAAATAAGTTCTTCAAATATGACTTCATTCTTATTTAATATGCCTTCTTAGCATTCAACTTATAAAGAGTCATTTAACTCATGAGAAATCGCTGTAATTCAGCTTATAGACTACAGCGTCATACACGTTATCCTTTGTCTGTGCATACAAATTCACTACAGCACGCAATTCTAATGCATGCACCTTTATCACAACACACTGAACACGCCCATCAGGGCCATTTTTCCTGCCTCAAATTACACAAAATTTCATCATTGTTTCGGCACTACATTAGCTCTAAACATCGCATTAATCATTTAACTATGGAAATAATATCAAAATGAACACTTACAACATTGGCTTGTCTAAAAGGAATCTAAATAACAGCATAAACCCCGAAATGGCGCTTGAATTTGCTTTTTTTTTTGTTTTGAATAATATTTTATTGCTTCCTCTCAAGAACAATATTACATTTCAAGAAACAATCATGATAAGTCACATATAACATAATTTGCATATACAAAGAAACTTAATGAAAAACATTAATACCAGTAAAAATTATAAAATTCTCTGAAATTATCCATAATTCTTTTCGATGAAAAGAAAATACAATGCATCAATCGTTGGACATAGATATATATCTATTTTCTTTCATATAATACTTTATAGTAATAATAAAGAGCTTTTTCTTTCAAGTAATATATTATTCCTTCGTCTGGAAAGATACATTAATATCACATTAAATCATAATACAGTGTATATAATATTCAGACAAAAAGGAACTAAAGAACAGAGTTTACATAGACCAACTATACTTTTAAACAATATAAGGTCTTCTTAAAATCGGAATAACAGAACAAAGGCTCCTTTTTTTTTTAGAAAGAAAACAAATACAATATATCGATCATTGAACATGCATTTAGAAAAAAAAAATATCAATTATACATGATTTCTTGAAACGATTCTTTATTTAAAAAAGATTTTAAAAATCTTAGAGGAAGATATACATGGCCCACCCGAACTCACCCTTACACACTCATCTCATCCACCCAACCCTTCCCCCTCACCATTCTCCTACCAATCACACACACACTCATTCTCTCTCCCATTTCTCGCACCCGCCCCCCCCCCTTCTCCCTCCCCCAACATACGAACACCCATGCATGCATCCAGTTCCGGTTTGCCTGTCCGTAATGAGTACATAACAAAAGCAAACAAACAAAACAAAACATAACAAACAAACAACAAAAAACACAAAAACAAACGAAAACAAAATCAAAGAAATGCATCAATCTATTCCCATTTCCTTAAGTGCACCCCCAATTTCCCCTTTTTGTTGGCTATCTTATATTCTTCGTCTCTGTGATCTTTTATCCAAGTAACTGACGTATGACGTAAGCACTACACTTCGGAAGACTGTATCTTTCATCCCGGCCCCTTAAATTTGAAGCTCTTCCTGAATATTTACAAATCAAATCCAGATACCTTCTGAAGTTATCATCCTTTAAATGAAATTCAATATAGTTGCTATGACAACCGTCACATAAATATACACATGAATTGTACTCTTTAACTCTTCATGATTAATTACACCAAACATGCTGTTAATGTTCAAACCAATGCTATACTGTAATTCTTCTTAATTGTTTCGATTTCAAATAAGCAATACCCTCTTTATAAATGTGCTAATTTGTGAACATGAGCCAATTCAAAAAGTAACTTACACTTCCGGCCCCTATGAACCTCATGAGGCTTAAATTGATACTAATTTCTCTCCATGATATGATATCAGCTTGAAATTGTACATTGACAGTAACCATGACAACCAAATCGCACATACTATAGATCTTGTGCCCTTTTTACACATTTGAAAACCTAATATTGCACATCCTGAGTATTTATCTACAGGTATGCAAACAAATATAATCAAATAATATATGAAGCTCACTCCTCTAATCTTATGGAATGATGCTGCATTACTTCTGCTGAATTATGTATGTACATTTTGGCAAGAATCTGGCCGACACAAATTAAACCGAGAAAAAATTTTTTTTTACAAATGTCCTTGGTCTTCCTGATCCAGCGATATCGGAGATGCGTTGGAAGTCTCTCTACAATCTGGAGGAATGAAAACCGACAACCAAGCATGTCTGATATGGTGTCATTTGTGGATGATGCAGCAGATGAGGAGAACGATCCAGTTTATGAGCCTGCTGCTTGGAAGACAAAGAAAGATCGTCAACCTCAACATCGTCAACCTCAAGGGAGGAAGCCATGGCCACAGAGATCAAGTAGTCACTCAGCTAATATAGACAAGGCCACTTCAAGGACTGACTTTCGCAGATGTTATTTGTGTCATGAAGGTCACACCCTCTTCGGATGCCAGAAATTCAAGCAAATGAAACCCATGGAGAGACTGGACTTTGGTAAGAAAGCAGGTCTCTGCTTTAATTGTCTTAACAAAGGACATATGACCAAAGATTGTAATCTCAACAGGATGTGTTCAGTTGATGGCTGCAAGATGAAACATACCAAGTTCTTGCACATCGTACGTACACCACAGCAACAAAAAGGAAGTCCTCAACAGACAGGAAGTGCTTAGCCTTCATCACAATCCCTGCCTGAAGTTCATCTTGATGCTCAAAGTCATGTCACGGGGGCCGGAAAATTCAAGATCGCTCTACCAATTGTTCCAGTCCGGATATATGCATCTGAAGACAACCGTGCAGTTGATACCTTTGCTCTTTTGGATCCAGGATCGACCAATTCCTTCTGCACAGAAGATTTAATCAGAAGACTCGGTGTAAATGGAAGGAAACAGACACTATCACTGTCAACATTAGATCAAGCCAATAGTCAGCTACAATGCACTGAAGTCAGCCTGAGAGTAGAAGGCCGGATGTTAAATGAGATGATTAGTCTCCCTAGAGTGTACACTAAACAGACTATCAACATTAATTGTGACTACATCTTGAAGGAAGATATCACAAGATGGCCGCATTTGAAGGACTTGGATATTTTGGATTCAGCTAGACTCCAGAAGGTTGAGTTGTTGATAGGCCAAGATGTACCTGAAGCCCTAGCGCCTATAGAAGTTAGACGCGGACAGGATGGTCCTTTTGCAATAAGGACGAAGCTTGGTTGGACACTTAATGGACCTGTCGGGCGCAAAGAATCAAGTCAAAACATGGCAACAGCTAACTTCATCAACAGTGATGTATGCCTAGATGAACAAGTTCACAAGTTTTGGAAAATGGAAGGGAATGACATAATGGAGGATAGAGGAATGTCCATAAATGACAAGAAGGCCGTTCACATCTGGGAAGAGACCATCACCAAGGATCAAGGTCATTATCAATTGGCCATTCCATTCAAGGAATGCCCTCCCGATCTTGAGAACAACAAGTACATGGCTGAACGACGACTTCAGAGCCTTGGAAGGAGGTTAGAGAAGGACAAAGACTTGCATGACAAATATAAGGAAGGCATTAAAGATCTCCTAGAAAAGGGTTATGCCGAAGAAGTAATAGATGATGCACCGGAGCCTGAGGGATCTACTTGGTGTATCCCACACCATTCAGTATTTCATCCAACGAAAGGAAAGATGCGCATTGTCTTTGATTGTGCTGCCAAATTCAAGGGTATTTCACTGAATGATGCCGTTATGCAGGGTCCTGATCTCACCAACAAGTTGATTGGAGTTTTGCTTAGATTTCGTCAGGCACCAGTTGCTCTAATGGGTGACATCGAAGCTATGTTCCATCAAGTTAGAGTTCCCCCAGCAGAGCGAGACAGTCTAAGATTCTTATGGTGGCCAGATGGAAATCTACAGGCAACTCCTAAGATCTACAGGATGTGCGTGCATTTATTTGGAGGCACCTGGAGCCCGAGTGTATGCAGCTATGCACTTCGTCAAACAGCATTAGACGCACATGAAGATGACAGCAAACCTGAAGCAAGAAAGGCTATTCTAAAAAATTTCTACGTTGATGACTGTTTGGTTTCAGTTGAAGATGTGGATACTGCAACAAAACTTGCAGCTGACCTGATGACATTGTTGAAAGATGGCGGCTTCAGATTGACTAAGTGGATCAGCAACACTCCATTGGTATTAGAGTCGATACCAGAAGATGAGAGAGCCAAGAATGTAAAGGGACTAGATCTTAATCTTGATGCCCTACCAGTTGAGAGAGCTCTTGGAATGACATGGAATGTAGAGCTTGATTGTTTTGTCTACAAATTCACACCCAAGAATAAGCCAATGACGAGAAGAGGAATCTTGAGTGTACTCTCTTCAGTGTATGATCCAGTTGGTTATGCCAGTCCCTTCACACTGAGAGCAAAGTTGATATTACAAGAGCTCACAAGAAGTAAACTTGGATGGGATGAGGAGTCCTCATGGCCAAGTGATGAACTATGAGCTGCATCACTTTTCTGATTCCTCTGAGATGGCATATGGAGCGGCTTCGTATATCTTGTAGTGAAGAATGCTGAAGGTCATACACATAGCAGCTTGACTTTTGCTAAGTCCCATGTTGCTCCATTGAAGAAGATGACAATTCCACGTCTGGAATTAACAGCGGCAACACTTTCTGTGAAGTTAGATGCTATGCTAAGGAGAGAATTGGAGTTTCCCATCAGCCGATCAGTATTTTGGACTGATAGTACGATTGTGTTGCAATATGTCCGCAATGAAGACAAGAGGTTCAAAACATTCGTCGCCAATAGAATTGCAACCATCAGAGAAAACTCAGAACCAGCACAGTGGCATTATGTGAATTCTACTTCTAACCCAGCAGACGACCCTACAAGAAGCATGGGAGCAGAGAAATTGAAGTCGAATACAAGATGGTTAACTGGACCAGAATTCATCTGCCTAGATGAAAGATTTTGGCCTCAAGACCCAACTTCAAGCTGCCCCATTAAAGACGATGATCCTGAAGTTAAGACTACAAGGGATACTCAAGCATTCACCATTGACACAGAGCAACATAATGCTGTAGATAAACTCTTGAGTCATTTCTCCTCCTGGTTCAGACTTCAGAAAGCAGTGGCATGGATTTTGAGATGGAAACAGTACTTGCGAAGCAAACTTCAAGGCAACACCAATGATGTTAAGGGGCCTTTAAACACCACAGACATGAATACTGCAGAAGAGGCTATCGTCAGATACGTTCAACATCAGAGCTATCCTGACGAGTACAAGGTGTTTCAAGAAAATGCAAGACTTGAAGACGGAAAGTCATCGACTCGAGTTCCAAAATCTAGCCCACTCTCAAAGCTCGACATTAAATTCACAGATAAAGGTCTGATGTGTGTAGGAGGAAGACTCAAGAATGCACCTTTGAAGGAAGAAATTAAACATCCGACGGAAGAAATTAAACATCCGACGATTCTTCCACCTATGCATCATGTCGTAGACCTTTTGGTGAGACAACATCACTTCATTTCAGGTCACTCTGGAAAGGAATATGTACTATCTCTACTTCGAGAAAGGTACTGGATTGTGAAGGGAAGAACTGCAGTTCGTCGAGTCTTACGAGATTGCTTTATTTGCAAACGACTGCGTGCTAATCCAGTAGACCAGAAGATGGCGGACTTACCTGCAGACAGGGTGACACCAGAAAAACCACCATTCTGTCATGTTGGAATTGACTGCTTTGGACCCTACTTCGTGAAGCAAGGGAGAAGCCAGGTGAAAAGATACGGCTGTATCTTCACTTGTCTTGTAATTAGAGCAGTGCACATAGAGATTTTACATTCTATGGAGACAGACTCTTTCCTGAATGCCTTGCAGAGATTTATTTCAAGACGAGGAAAACCAGATGTTATCAGATGTGATAATGGCACCAACTTTGTAGGTGCTGAGAGAGAGCTGAAGGAAGGATTGCAAAATTGGAATCAGAACAAAATCCATGACAATCTACTTCAGAAGGGAATTGACTGGAAATTCAATCCGCCTTTGGCACCACACATGGGTGGGGCATGGGAAAGGCTAATCAGAACCACAAAGAAAGTTCTGAATGCAGTTATGAAGCAGCAAGTTCTGACTGACGAAGGACTATCGACACTACTGTGCTTAGTGGAGTCGATTATCAACGGGCGTCCACTAACAGTAATTTCTGACGACACTAGGGATCCAGAGCCATTGACTCCCAATCATCTACTTCCGATGAGGCAGAGCAACATACTCCCACCTGATGTGTTTGAGAATCACGATCTGTACAGCCGTCGACGTTGGCGTCAAGTTCAATATCTCGCTGATGTATTTTGGCACAGGTGGATACGTGAATATCTACCTACTTTGCAGTACAGACAGAAGTGGCTGAAAGAGAAAAGGAACTTGAAAGTAGGAGACATCGTGTTGATCGTCGAAGATCTACCCAGGAACAAGTGGCTCATGGGAAGGATAACAGAAACCTTTCCAGGGAAGGACCTGCTCGTGAGATCCGTGAAGTTGAAACACAGTACAGGCACGCTTATGAGACCAGTGCAGAAAGTGTGCCTTTTGGAGGAAGTTGGAAGCATTAAGTCATGAATTGCTGGATGTGCTGTGTTAATTTGGAAAAATTAATTTGGATGGATCAGTCATAATTTCAATGTGAATCAGTGATTGAAGAGAAGTGCTATTTAAATGAAATTGGAACTCACTTGAATTCAGTGAAGAAATGGTGAAAAAGCATTACATTAATTAATTGTTACTGTTGGAATGAAGAAGCATTTGGAACATTTAGAGAAAGAACTGATTCACAAAAACTGGATTTTGAAAACTAGAGAAAGGCTCTAAATGATAAATTTGCAAATTGAATTTAGAAATGAATTATTTAGTGTGAAGACTAGAAATGAACTCAAAAACTCTCAATTTGCAATTTTTCAATTTGCAACTCACTATTTGCAAACTCATGGACTCAGTGGACTCGGTTACAATATTTTCTATACATGAATTGTGATTATTTGATCACAAGTGAAACATATATTTTCACGATATCGCATGTCTTTGTACCTGTATTTGTCATATGCATATTCGGAGAGAATCTGATCGACTTGCTAAGGTATGAGCTTTCAAGGCATTGGTGCCTTGACTTTGGTTTCATGAAGTATTTTGACAGGGATAGAAATTAAAAAAATCTCGCTTATGACGTAAGCACTAAACTTCGGAAGACTGTATCTTTCAGTGCTTGATACATTAAACTACCTAACTGGTATAAAACAAATCGTTTAGTCTCAACGCTTATTTTCAAAGAATAATATTTTAGACGGAGCTAGTCTAGGCTTTTAAAAAAGTATTCTCATCATGTATAACTGAGAGTCTATGCAATTGAGACTTAGCAGAGTTGCCCCAAGCAAGAATACCATAACTTAGTAGGGTAGAAACCAAGGTGGAATACAACAAGAGTAATACATGTGAGGGAAACAAATATTTCAATTTGTTTATAATACCAACATTTCTAGAGAGTAATTTGTTTAGATACACAATCTGCGGTTTCCAAGATAACTTAATATCAGTTAGTAAACCAAGAAACTTTAACTCCTCGACCATTTTTATTGTGGTGTTTTTAAGTAATACATTACCATCCAGAGAACTTGGAATTCAAAATTCTTTCAATTTTATAAAATAGATAATATTCATGACATGATAGTTTAGTGAGAAAAAGTAGTAAAACGGATTTTGATTGGAAATGTTTTGATTCAGATTCAGTCGATCAACGACTTTTTCTGAGAAAGTGATACC
Organism: Heliocidaris erythrogramma; assembly: GCA_025617745.1. Taxonomy (NCBI): domain Eukaryota; kingdom Metazoa; phylum Echinodermata; class Echinoidea; order Camarodonta; family Echinometridae; genus Heliocidaris; species Heliocidaris erythrogramma. Next base: position 13,406,090 of record CM046855.1, on the reverse strand, counting down.
TTCAGTACTTAGCCGTACTTAGCCCGTGATCACACGACTAAGAAGAACATTATCCGGCATCAGGGCTTCTCAACCCGGGGGGGGGGGGGGGCATGTCTTGAGACCTCTACATCATCCGCGTAAATCACTTGCTGAAAAGCACCTTTTAAAATGGGTATTGCAGTAGGACAGGCCCGTAGCCAGGGTTTCTAAAGGGGTGGGTCGTTTTTGGCAAAAGTGGACCTTTTTTGTCATAATCAATACGGACCTGCTAGGGGGTCCGGGGGCACTGCAACTCACTACACCAGCTTTGATGCTGTACAACTGACAGCGTGTGGGTAATTCTGGTAACAAAGATTAAAGGTGTGTGTGTGTGTTTTTTTTTTCATGAAAAAGCGGACCTCAGCCCAAGAAGGGGGGGGGGGGTCGTCCGACCCCTCCGACCCCCCTCTGACTGCGGGCCTGTAGGAGTAGTTTTGGTACCCTAAACATACAAGGAAACCCGTCTCTGATTTTTATACCCTTAACCGTACGGCGATTTTTATATCTTACGTGGTGACAGCCAGGGGCGGATCTAGCTTTTTTCCTTAGGGGAGGGTTTGACCCAACTTTTGGAAAAGGAAGACCCGTATATTGTTGGTTTCGCCAGCTTCTAGAAAAGTCGCTCAGGAGGGAGGGGGGTGTCGACAAAAAAAGTTTTTCGCCAGTCCTCCATAATTCCCTGACAAGCAAAAAAAAAAAAGTCTTCATTCTAAAAAGGGGGAGGGGGGCACAGTCGAGAAAATGGCGGGTCGTCTATGGTCAAAATGCATACTTTTCTTCCAAAGGGGGGGGGCACGGGCCGGAAGTGCCCCCCTGGATCCGCCAATGGACCCAACAACGTTGCGGAGCATCGTCCACAAGCCGCGAAGCGCCGATGTCCGCGAGCCGCGTAGCGGCGAGCCAATTTTTATTTGCTATTTTGAACCCACGTAAGTGATGTTTTCCTGGCATCTACTAACGCAATGGAGACCATAAAAAGCAGTTCTGTGCTATAGGAACATACTGTGTGGGTCTGGACATATATGATGGCATTTTTCTATGCACATTAAATTTTTACTTGGCAGCCCAATGGGGGGGGGGGGGGTTAAACACCCTAACCCCCCCCCCCCCCCCCCCCATAGATCCGCTACTGACAGCCATTTGAGGATTAGGCCTACATCATCATCATCATAGACCATCTTTTAGCCAAAAAGGAACCCTAAAAGAAATTTAACCTAATTTGGAACACAAGTATATGATTCCCCCCCCCCCCATTCCGCGGATCATCTTCTTCTTATATCACCTCTGAATTTGATACCCTATTTCTTGATTTTTGCTGTTTTTGATACAACGCGTATAACCCGGGTTACGCTTCTAATGCTGAAAAAAAGTACCCTTTTTATCCGTTTTCGTGTATGCGGATGATGTACAGGCCACAATGGGGCCCTCCACCCCCCCCCCCCCCCCCCCGTACTTCTCAACTGCACAATTTTCTGCTATGACTTCCTTCCCGGCCGGCAAACACGAGAACCTGCAAACCAGCGGGGCGAAATCATTCAGACAGGGCGTCGATTATACCTTATTTTGACACTACACTATAGGGTACCCACTATTAGGCAAAAAAAGACATGTAAAATTTAAATAATGTGAAGTTTAAAATATCTTATCTACACTCTAAAAAATGAAGGCAAAAAAAAAAAAAGGATGATGTACAGGCCACAATGGGGCCCTCCACCCCACCCCCGGGCTTCTCAACTGCACAATTTTCTGCTATGACTTCCTTCCCGGCCGGCAAACACGAGAACCTGCAAATCAGCGGGGAGAAATCATTCAAACAGGGCGTCGATTATACCTTATTTTGACACCACACTATAGGGTACCCACTATTAGGCAAAAAAAGACATGTAAAATTTAAATAATGTGAAGTTTAAAATATCCTATCTACACTCTAAAAAATGAAGTGTTAAATCACTATTTAAAAGGGCCTAGGAGTGACCACTCTTTCAACAACAAAAAATCAGACAAAAAAGTGACATGAATTCAATTTGCACCTGGGATTTGCACTTTAGCGAGTATATATGGATGAGGTATAATTCGCAAGAAAATAGTAACTCGTGTCTATAATGCTAAGATAGAAAAGTGACCGGGCCATTTTTTGAGATTTTTTAGGGATTTTTTGCAAAAATTCTTGCGAGTGAGCGACGCGAGGGAGTAAAAAAATTGCCCAGTTTTTCCTTCTTTTTCTTTCCTTTCCTTTCCTTTTCCTTCCTTTCTTTCCGTTTTTGTTTTCCTTTCCTTTCCCTTTTCTTTTTTCCCTTCTCCTCTCTCTTTTCTCCTTTTCCTTCCCCCTCCCTTTCCCCCACTCCTTTTTTGCCGACAGAGATGGCGCATTTCCCGACAATTTTGAGGGGGGGGGGGTTGACACCCCCCTCTAGCGACGCCCCTGGACCGCCTTATTTTAACGTATCTATCGATGATGCTTCCTCTTCTGAAGTTTTGATACTGTCTTTAGGTACCCAAATACTGTATGTGTGCATTGTTGTAACTAAAACTTATTTACCTTTACTCCTGTAGTAAGAGAACAGGAGCTTCAGATGTAACTCAAAACCTCTCCAAATGTAACGTGAGTAACCGTGGAATTGCCCTACCCATTTTTAATACTGAATATCCTCAATATATTCCGTAATCATGCATGCAGATTAGACCGTTCTCATGTATATATGGGTTATCTTTATTACCATTTTCCCCAATAATGAAGCGAAATGTAATTTTTCATATTCAACATCCCAAACGACGGCGACAAAATATATATAGGGGCATACTGAATGAAAAAAAAGCTTGTCAAATCAGTGCGAGCACGCTCGACCTAGTTTTTAAGGAAGTAAAAGATTATAATGAATATATTTGAATTGATGTACGATCAATATATGATAAGTGTCTAAAGGCAAAGTAGTTCATTGTTCACACACACTCAAAAAAAAAAACTTCAACCAAAACTATACCCTTCAAATTAGTTCACCACATCAACCAATTAATATATTCTGATCTATTCATAATTAACAAATGGATTTCCCAGAATTCTAAAATATAAAAATCTGTTTCATATTTAAAAGAAAGCATGAAAATAAGCATCATGAGAGCATTATACTGCTTCTAATCAATATCTGTCTCAAAATAATTTGTCTCTTTTCTACACAAATCGACCAGTGACATAATTATATTGCTGATATGCATCCAGCAATAATTGAAAAGAGCGGGTAGGCAAATGAAGGGGCGAGTGCATCTAACAATGGAGGCAAACTTTTCACATTGCATTTTGTTAATTTCTCTATTAAACTTCTATATGGGCACGTCCAGGCTATTGTGTCACATACCAGGGGCGGATCCAGGATTGAGTAAAAGAGGGGGCACAAAAATGAAAGTTTGTCAAAAGGTAGACCCGTATTTTTTGGTCTCGCCAGCTTCTCGAATCGAGAAAATGGCGGATCGTCTATGGTCAAAATGCATACTTCTCTTCCAAAAGGTGGGGGGGGGGGGGGGGGGCACGGGCCGGAAGTGCCCCCCCCCCCGGATCCGCCAATGTCAAAAAAAAAATTTCGCCAAATCTTCAAAATTCGCTCAGTAGGGGGTTATGGGGGTCTAGTTTCCCTCCATAGTTCCCTGACAAGCAAAAAAAGAAAAAAAGAAAAAAAAAGGTCTTCATTCGAAAAGGGGGGGGGGGGGGGGGGCACAATCGAGAAAATGGCGGATCGTCTATGGTCAAAATGCATACTTCTCTTCCAAAAGGGGGGGGGGGCACGGGCCGGAAGTGCCCCCCCCCTGGATCCGCCAATGTCAAAAAAAAATTTTCGCCAAACCTTCAAAATTCGCTCAGAAGGGGTTATGGGGGTCTAGTTTCCCTCCAGAATTCTCTGACAAGCAACAACAAAACAAAAAAAGAAAAAAGGTCTTCATTCGAAAAGGGGGGGGGGGGGCACAATCGAGAAAATGGCGGATCGTCTATGGTCAAAATGCATACTTCTCTTCCAAAAGGTGGGGGGGGGGGGGCACGGGCCGGAAGTGCCCCCCCCCCGGATCCGCCAATGTCAAAAAAAAAATTTCGCCAAACCTTCAAAATTCGCTCAGTAGGGGGTTATGGGGGTCTAGTTTCCCTCCATAATTCACTGAAAAGCAACAACAAAAAAAAAAAAGAAAAAGGTCTTCATTCCAAAAGGGGGGGGGGCACAATCGAGAAAATGGCGGATCGTCTATGGTCAAAATGCATACTTCTCTTCCAAAAGGTGGGGGGGGGGCACGGGCCGGAAGTGCCCCCCCCCCCCGGATCCGCCAATGTCAAAAAAAAAATTTCGCCAAACCTTCAAAATTCGCTCAGTAGGGGGTTATGGGGGTCTAGTTTCCCTCCATAATTCACTGAAAAGCAAAAAAGAAAAAAAGAAAAAAAAAGGTCTTCATTCGAAAAGGGGGGGGGGGCACAATCGAGAAAATGGCGGATCGTCTATGGTCAAAATGCATACTTCTCTTCCAAAAGGGGGGGGGGCACGGGCCGGAAGTGCCCCCCCCCCTGGATCCGCCAATGTCAAAAAAAAAAATTTCGCCAAACCTTCAAAATTCGCTCAGAAGGGTTATGGGGGTCTAGTTTCCCTCCAGAATTCTCTGACAAGCAACAACAAAAAAAGAAAAGAAAAAAGGTCTTCATTCGAAAAGGGGGGGGGGGGGGGCACAATCGAGAAAATGGCGGATCGTCTATGGTCAAAATGCATACTTCTCTTCCAAAAGGGGGGGGGGGCACGGGCCGGAAGTGCCCCCCTGGATCCGCCAATGTCACATACGTTATCGGTTTATAGTCATTTGGTCCAATCGTCATACGGTCTAACATCGTTCGGTCTAATATCAGTTGGTCCAATATACATTTGATCTAATCAACATATCGTCCAATCAACGTTTCGTCCAATAACTAGTAGACCAATAGCCATTTCGTCTATAACCATTTGGTTTAATAATTTTGGGGTTTTTTGCCAGTTGGTCCAATTACCATTTGGTCTAATCATCCAGTGTATCAAGTTTATAGTTCTACAAGAGCTTTGATAAGACGAAATATAAAGTGAAATGACATAGTTATTTGGTGTCAGTTTTTGTTCAGAACTCCACAATTCTTGGTAACGTATGGGACATCAAAACTAAACCGAATACCTTGGAGTTGCCCGTATAGATATGTCTCCTCATGTTACTGTATCGCATCCTTTCGATGTTTCAGACAGAAATGGATAGAGATAACGCAGATGATTAGCTTTCACGGCTTATGCTACTTTTGCCTCACATGCACGAATATATAGCTTTATACATTTTTTTCATTTTATGTAAACTTTAAATAATGACTTGTTATGCACTGCAAAAAAAAATTCGTTGAAATTACTGAAAAAAAGTTCGTCAACGGATTGCCTTGATTATTTTATATTTGTAACAGGGAATTTGAAGTAGAATTTACTTATTTAGTATTGTAATGATGATAGATAACAAAAAAAAAATTATGACATGATTATACTTGTACCCATCTAACATTCACTGACACTCTTTCAATTTAGGATTTAATTAAATATCTACCACCATCACCAACAATTACATACGCTTAAAGTTGACAACTATTGAATGGGCTCCGCATTTTATATACTTGATCGTAGCATCTTAAAAAGAAAAATGGTTGACAATTTTCCTGAAATATCAAGTTTTGATTTGTTTTGAATCGAGTGACAATTAAATATTGTTTTATCTTCTTATTTTTGATTAAAATGAGTTAGAAAATATTTAAATTCTCATTCAACCACCAAAAAAAAGAATTAATTCTAAGAAAGAGATTAACTTGGTTTTAATGAATCATGAATTATGTTAATTCTTATATTACGCACTGCACCAGTCTTTACTTTAAAAAATAAGTACAATCAACATAAATTGTTTAAGTAATATATACACTTTCTTACTTTGAGTTAACAATACTAAGTTGAAATTACTTAAATGTTCTTCCTTTTAATAAGAATTTTCACGTATATTCTACTAAATTGAAAATTTGAGTTATTATGACTTAAATCGAGTGCGTAAGTGGCAAAACTGATGTTTTGAAGTAAATTCTACATGGGAAAATAATTAAGAGTTACTAATGGGCATATTATTTTTTACAGTGTGTTTAAATATCGTATCTATTTTTAGAAAGTTACTGTTATTTCGTATTGCCATTAAAGCCCATGTCTGAAATACTTAATCTGGGCAAAATATAAAAGTCGTATCTTGATTTATCGCATTTTGTAAAAAAAAAAAAAAAAAAAAAATCAAAACATCAATTACAATTCGTTAAATTCTTTTCCGCACGGTTTCATGTTCTATATACTTTCACAAACTGTTCACATTAACAACAAAATGATTATGATCTGAATATTATCAAGTTACAGTTTCGTTATCCTTGGTTTAAAACAGACCTAAGGCTTTTGTATTTGCAAAGGTAAGTTTCCTGTTGACTAGTTGACCAATAAAGCATGTACTAACGAGTTATTTATTCAAGCAAAGGCACAATTCTGTTTTATTCTCAACATATCATTGTGATGCTGTACAACGATCCGTTATATTCTCGCCTCTCCGCTATATACAGCATAACGCTACGATGTATTTTGAGGTTTTCAGTAATTCCTTAAGAACATAGAAGAATATGATGCCCAACTTCACCAGAATTACATAATGATACAATTATGAATATTGAACTACATAAAGCACAGATACAGACTATAACCTTCGATAATAATAATAATAATAATAATAACGTCTATTTATATAGCGCTTTTCAGAAGTAAATAGTAGACTGGAACATAGGCATACGGTCAAAGATTCACAAGGGGTGGGAAGGATGACGTCTCTTGTCCAAGTTTGTCAACTGCTGGATCATGGTATATATTCCTACATGTATATTTATAATCTTGGACCAGACTTGCAATGTAATAAAATTTAACAAATACAAGATAAGATACTTAAATTACTAGCTCGGTCCCTTTACATGAGGTGTTGTTACCGAAAACGGGCAGTTTCATCATCTTCGGGAGTTGCAGCCTTCATATATAGCAGCACCCCCCCCCCCCCCCGGCCTCGTACAAGCCTATGGATTTGGACAAGCTTCACCGTCGCAGGTCCCATCGCTTTGAGCAGCTACTTGGTCAGCTAACATCTCCTTCATCTTCGAAAGCTCAACTGGAAAAATTGAAGGAGAGAAGAAATTCTTAAAATAGGCACACAACAAATAAATGTGTATAGGAGAGAGAGAGAGAGAGAGAGAGAGGGGGGGGGGGGGGGGGGGGAGAGCTCCCTGCATTTATTCTTCTCTTTTACAACTTAAAAGTATCAGGCTAATTTCATGCGTTGTCTTATCAAGTGTTTTACAAATGAAAAAAAATCTACGAACAAATGAGGAAGTTTATTTATTATGCTTTATTAAAAACATATAGGTTATACTCATAAGAAGATATTGTTTAAAACATTATCATGATTATCATAATGGTTGATTTAAGAAAAGTATTATGCGATTTCTATTTTTCAATATATTATGAAGAATGAAAACATATAAGATCAAAATTAATCAAATGTGAATAAAAGAACCACCTCTACTATAGATTAGAGCTTATCATACTAAACAAAGCAAACCTGCAGAAAAAAAAAGAAAACAGGAAATTTATTGGCAGTATTACACTCACCAGAATTGGCCGTCATCTTAGGCAGAATAGTAGTCCAGAAGCGGCACTCCTTGGCTTTCATTACACCTTTCCTTGAAGGGAATACATATTCCAGTTCCTTGTAGAAGGGTTGTTCATTAGTAAACGGTTGCCACTCCTCTACGTCAAGCGGGTTGTTGACTACGATGGGATCTAGCGACGATAAATTGGGATTCCTGGCAAATAGATCATTGAATGAATCAATTATTAAAACCATGAATGCCTATCCGAGGGCTTTAGGCAAAACACCTAATACATCCTATGCTTTTAAAGATGGGGGACAATCATAACACCATGATGATATTAATTATTATGTCTCACATTCCTTTTGATCAACCAATTTGTTTTTCCAGACAACTATAACTATCTGAAGATAATTGTAGTTGCTTCATAAGCCCCCCCCCCCCCCCCCCCCACCCCTTCCAACCCCCGATGAATGGTGACGATGTAAAGTCGTGGGAAGTTCTAACAAAGATTAGAATAATACAAATGGGCGTATGTACTGACTTCCGCATCATCACCCATAGTGGATATTTTTTTTATTTGTAGAAGCACAAAAGCTTTACCCTGTTTTTGCGAAATTTGACCAGTATCGCATGATCTGCCTGGACAAACCAGCCTCCTCGGGACCATCGAAGAATCCAGACATGCCCTTGGGACCGTCTTCCCTCTTACGCAGTAGAGGACTCCCGAAGACATACGGGATATCTTCCACATGGGTTGCTCCTGCCCATTTCAGAGGACCCAGTGCCGAGTGAGAGGGGACGTGCGTCATGGAGTAGAGGTAGGCCGTTTTACCGACCATTGACAGGACATTGGAGAATGAAATGACAGGGCAAGAGATCAGAGTTGAGAAAGCGTCAGCTAACTGCTTGAAGTAGTCAGTTTCGCGTCCTGTAATCTTTGTTAAAAAGAAAACAACGATGACCCATTTTATTATATATCTGATTATAAATCTTTTTAAAAGGGTAGCAATGTAAAATATAGTGCTATTATCATGATTATGCATTTTATTGTTGTAATTATCAATTTGAATTTTGAGGTATTATGTACGTTTAAAAAAATTACATCAAAAGAGTGATTTATTGCATACAATGCATTATGCAATACAGAACAAGATTATAATCCATGCATGCAAACTTATAGCCTACGTCAAACGTAGAGTTGCCCCTTTTTATTTTTTTTTTGTAGTTGAAATTTTCCGCATGTGATAATATTCTGTGACAAAGAACGTTTATTACAATAAAAATATCGCACATGGAGAGGTTCAAAGCTTGAGCTTAAAAAGATCATGAATGATGTAGACATACATGTGCCGAGTCAGAGTGCACAAATGCGATCATATCCTGAACAAACGGGTCCTCAATCCTGAAAAAGTAGAGCCTTACTACTATAGGTATAGTTTTAACGATTGAATTATTGTTTAAATCAATTATTGATACATAGCAGAAAACATGCAGTTACTGCTTGATACTCACTATGATCACATTCAAAATTGAGGCATTTTGCGGCCAACCAAGTAGCCAGTAACTCATTCAAGCATAATATATTGTTAATACTTATAGTGTCATCCGATGAAACAGACCCTCACTCATAATTGTATAAGAAAAATTCACATTGATATTGTGAAATTATGATTTTGAAGGATATTATCAAAGTGTGCACTCTTTTTGATACGAACTGTAGAACAAGCTTTTATCCAATGTATGCAAGCTTTATAGCCTACGTTAAACGTGGAAGTGCCAATTTTAGCGTTAATTGAAATTTTCCGCATGTGACAACTTTTATTAAAATAAAAATATCGCACATGGAGACTTTTAAGAATTGAGCTTAAAAAGATTGTGAATGATGTAGACATACATGTGCCGAGTCAGAGTGCACAAATGCGATCATATCCTGAATAAGCGGGTCCTCAATCCTGTAGAGTCTCGCAAGTAGAGCCTTAAACTCCTCGATAGTTAAAACGGGAGGTGGGATGTCATCAGTGGAAGCGAGACTGCTGAAGATCGTGAAGCAGGTCCCTTCGTTTTGTAAGTCACCATGGATGACGTTGTCAACATTCAGATGTCCTTGTTGCATGAGATTGAGTGGTGTGTCAGGTAGGAAGTGCCCATCCACAACGGGAGCGAATTCTACCAACCCTGGGAACTTGGAAACGCAATATTGAAACAATGTTCACTTTGTCAGCTCTTTGGTAATTATCACCGTTTTCATAATAATTAAACTAAATAGAGATCAGTACATCAATCCAAGCGGCCTTGACTTGAAAAAAACCCACTTTCTGCTGCATTATGAGATGCTAAATCGAATAGAGCAGGACCTATTTCGTATCATCCTTCGCAGAACTGTGTATTTTGAGATAAAATGAATATTCTATGCCTGTCACAGACGTAAATATGTTGAGGAGGGGTGGGGTGGGGGCGGGGGTGATCGCAATCAGGCGCCGGGATTTCCAGCGCGAACACACACACGCACACACGCACACACGCACATGTATATACACTGCACACATACACATTTTGCATTACTTCTAAACATTTTAGTATCCTAATAACATTTGAAAGAGAAATTTTCACTACTATATAACAGACCTTAATATTAATTCTGTCAAATATCTCAACATCTGATTGAATTAAAAACAAAATCATTGGAAAGGCAGGGGATGGGTATATTATATACAGGCCATCCTTCAAAAGATTTGGGGTGTATATCCCCATACCCACACTCTTAGAACAGGTGGTAAAATAACATGTGGTTAAACAGTTGTGGTAAGAATATGTGTCAAAATGTACACATATCTGTGTAGAAGCATGAAACAAGGGTACACAGCATGCAAGTTAAACGTTTACACCTGCACCGCGGTAAAAAAGAAACCCGATTCTGGTCAAACTTCGTCCACATGTTAAAATGTTACCCCATTTGTGGTAATCACCAACACACTTGGACACGATGACAAAAGAGAGTGGGCAAAATATACAGCTCCTCATTGTACCCTCCACAATAGACCTGTTTACTAAGTGTTCAAATTTTATGCATACTTTTGAAACAAAGGTTGTTCTTGACAACCTGAAAGCTTGCCAGAGGCTTGTCAGACATAACAACAAGTAATGCATGCAAACTGGATTCCAAATATTGTAGTTCATTCATTAATAACAGGTTAATGGAATACCTCGTTACTAGGTCCCCAGGAAAGAAACATCCATAAATTTGAATCACTTAGTAAACAGGTCTATTGTTCTGGTAGAAGAACGTCCCTTCATTGCTATATAAGTAGAACCGTGAATATGCATGTGACACCTGTTCTACATTTTTTTACATAATAGCATTAGCAATGAAGGGATGTTCTTTGTCTACCAGAACCAGTGTGGAAGGTACAATGAGGAGCTGTATATTTTGTCCGCTTCTTTGTTTGCCATGTTCATAGTTCTAGTGTGTGTATATAGGCGCGAAACGCGGCCGGGTATGATCACAAGTCATGCAGTGCAGTGGTGAAGCTACACTACAGTTCATCGTCATCATGGAGTCGTTGCTGAGATCGTGGGGGATGCCAGCCGATGTCATCTCTTCATTTAATTGTAAAACATTGACATTTTCATTATATTAATTTTATTATTGCATCAGAAGCTATGTTATAGACCCAGAGCACATTTCAGAGTTGATTGCACATTGGAAGTGGATGTTTGATGTTGCGTTCCGCCGGGAAGGCCGGCGGAGGAGCCCCGGGCGGATCTTCCCGATTTACACGTGTGCACCAATACTTTCATAGCCAGCCAAAAATGCCATGCAGTTAGCTCAATTTTTGTCCAGATTTATTCTAAGTATCTAGTGTGACGCCATCATTATAATATAATGTCTAAATTATATGTAAATCATTTGTTATGTGAAAATCAACCTTTCAGATCATGTTATATAGTTGGAAAGTCTGTTGTAACATTTGTTTTGTTTTCCATTATTGAGATGCAAGTTTTAAGAGGAAATGCGTTTGTCAAAACTATATCAAAATGTTTGAAGTTAGTGTTTTTTTCCAACAAATTCACAAAAAAACATACATCCAGGTTTTCGCCCTTTTCTTTTGGAAAATTGACCAAATTGTAAAAAAGAAGCTTGTATATTGTTACTTTTATTGTGATTGATCCACATTCCAGCATTTAGAGTATAATTATATGTAAATTATATGTAAATGATTCAACCTTTCTGATCATATTTAAATACTGTAGTTTAAAATCTTATTTTGGAACTTTTTCCATGCTTATTAAAATGCAAGTTTAACAAAACATAATTTTCATTGTGCATTTGTCTTGTAGTCTCAACTCATCCTGGTGTAGACATTTAGTGTAAAAAGTGACACATTGGGGTGTGGTAAAAAGTATGGGGTAAATTCTGTACCACTTAAAGGGTAAACTAATAACACAGCTGCGGGGTGAATTGTTACACAGCTGGTAGTGGTTAAAAGTTGCACAGCATGGGGTAAAAAAGGGAACATGGTCGTTTTGGGGTAAGATGTTACCCCACCCCTTTGGTGTTAACATTTTACACATTAGATGTGTAAAACATAACACATGTATCAAGCAAAATCTAACCACTCATGGTGTGTAATGGTTTACACTACAGACGACCATGTTCCCTTTTAACACATTTTTTAACACCAATAGGGTAACTTTTTTTTAAGAGTGCAGGGATTTACGCCCGTGATGCTTGAATGATTCTTTCCTATAGATAGACCAAGTTCTGTGATAACTCCTTGGATAAACTAAGGGTATAATACATACCAAGCTAAGATATCCAGTCCTCAATTCCTCCCATGTTCTTTTTCTCAAACATTCCACGAGAATTTTGCTGTTGTTGAAGTCACAACCGACTCCTTTCCCAAACGTGAAAGTCTTCTCGACGAGGTCAGTATGAATCACCATGTTCAGGAGGGCGTTTCCACTCTACAGTACACATTAAACATCACATAATCTCATTAGTTAGTTTATTTCTTTTAATTGTGTCACTTATATCACATTTTATTTTCCATTCCCCCAAACCAGTTTTTATAACCAATGAAAAAACGATATTAACTAAAATGGTAATATCAGTAGTCATATTACATACCAAAACAGAATGATTCCCAAACTTTCGAATGTGAATATGAGAAATTGACAAATCGGCCCTGGAATCATGAGTAATTTTCTTTCCCCTATCAACCTTCCAAACTCACATATTGCCTTGCATTGTAAATACATACCTCCGGCAATAAAAACGGATAAAGGTAATGGTGATAATTAAAATGCTAAATCAAACAATATTGGCTACTAACGTGGAATGGAATGTTGAATTTGAAATGCTTGTGATATACAATAGACCACTGTATGTTATATAATTCATTTCGACATATTATAATGATTATATTATATTCTCATCTGACACCGAAGAGTATTAGTATTACACACACCTGTAGTATAGCATGGGTATACAATCCAGCGCTGAGCGGTGATATCAGGTGTAAATTAACACTATATGCCCCTGCGCTCTCACCAAACCAAATAAAGTTACCCGTGCTGGATCTCCTCCAAAAGCTGAAAAGAGTTGATAAAGGAAAGGTAGAAGAAAGTGAAATGGTGAAAACTGTACAGGGGTCCAAGGAAACAAGGAAAATATTCAATAAAAACCTTTTATGTATATTTTTCTATATATACAGGCAGACCATATATCCTACCGCCGATAGCATGTTCAAACTAGCGGAGCCCGTGGAAAATCAACGGGATTTGGAGGTAAATAAAAAATAGTGAGAAATTACACTGTCAAATTGTGGCTTACTTAATCTTACATTGACTGGGAAAGACATATTACGATGTTTTGGTTACCAATAATCATATTACCCATAGCGCAACTTTAGGGTTGTATATATTTGGACAGTGAGGTGCCAGAATATGCACATTAATCAGCCCCCTCTCCCACCTTGCGGAAATGGGCCCGTATAATCCCAGTATGATCAAGATATCTTCCTTGGTCATAATTTTTTCCCGTAAATTTGGGTGTCACCACCCGTGCTGGATCTCCTCCAAAAGCTGAAAAGAGTTGATAAAGGAAAGGTAGAAGAAAATGAAATGGTGAAAACTATACAGGGGTCCAAGGAAACTATAAAATATTCAATCAAAACCTTTTATGTATATTTTTCTATACAGGCAGACCATATATCCTACCGCCGATAGCATGGTCATTTGCCTCAGATTGTTACCTATTATATAAACTAGCGGAGCCCGTGGAAAATCCACGGGATTGGGATACAAATAAAAAAAAGTGAGAAATTACACTGTCAAATTGTGGATTACTTAATCTTAAGTGGAGTGGGAAGACATATTACAATGTTTTGGTTACCCATAGCGCAACTTTAGGGTTGTATATATTCGGACAGTGAGGTGCCAGAATATCCAGATCAATCAGCCCCATCTCCCACTTTGCGGAAATGGGCCCGTAATCCCAGTTTGATCAAGATATCTTCCTTGGTCATAATTTTTTCCCGTAAATTTGGGTGTCACCACCCTCCCCCTTCAAAATGTCCTAGTGACACCCCTGTGTCTTTAAGTTTCCATTAGGATTCTAACATGTTTATGTGGTTAAATCTCCCAAATCACGTTTATGGACGTCGACGCAGAATACGGGAGACGCGGGCCGTGGAATTATGCCACCGATCCCGCGCAACGGCGAGGGCGGAAACGGCGGGGGAAAAGAGTTTTTGCGACCACAGAAAACGGCCCCTCGACGGTTTTGAGCAGGCCTGTAGCACAAACGTGGCCCTCTTTTTTAATTTATAAGAGGAGTGGTGAGTAATTCAAACAAACAATAATTTTACATTACCCCCCCCCCCCCCCCCCCCCCCCCCCCCCATTGCCAAGATTCGGTCGGTGTAGAATCAGGGTAGACTCGGTTTGGCGGTGCGACTGCTGTAACAGAAAGTCATACCCGAGTCACAGTACAGTATAAAGCGTTACTATCCGTTACTTTGATTTTGTTATTCGTACATGTACATGTATTACGTAACAATATAGAGCATCAGATCATACCTGCTATGTTTTCTTGAACCCATATCAGTGCTTCTCGTTGATCAAACATCCCAAGGTTTGCTGGAATTTCTCCATCACCTATTAATTTATGATAATAATTGACACTGCATAGGAATTACGCTTTGTAAAGATGAAGATGTTTATATGCCAGTTTTTGTTTTTGTTTATTCTTGTTTTTTTTAATGACTATTTGAAAGCAAATAATAACGGTGTTTTCAATGGAGGATTCAGAGGGCGTACAGTAACTCTCTCCCTCTCTCTCTCTCTCTCCTTCTCTAAAGGTGGGTTTTCACGGGGCACGCGAACGATTCGAGAAAGATGCGAATGTCGAAAAAGTGGCAAAGTCCAACATTCGTGTTTTAGGCTCCAAAAGTTAAGGATGTGTCTTCAATTATTGTTCGCGGGAGTCGTTTTTAGTTCGGAGGGAATTTTTAAAAAGTTTGAAATTTCTTGCGAACGTTTTCGGCATCCCGGGTAGTGATTTGTTCGTGATTTGCTCTCGAAAATGTCTGGAAAGCTTCTTCACTGAGTATGTGCACGACCTACACACGACGTGCGTGATGTTCGCAAAATCTTCGTGGAATCCCAAAACAGAAACGTGAAACTCCAAACAGATTCCGACAATTTGGAGAATGTCTTCCGCATGTCTCGCGCATGTTTAGCGAAAGCAGCGAAGTTCGTCCTCACGAGCGTTTGGCGCACGTTTGGCGCACGTTTGTCGCAAAGCACATGGCCGATGTGTCTGACTTTCTGCGTCTAGACAGCGAACTATTCACGAAGAGACCGATCAACTCAAGACAGCTGTCAAGTCAGGTTTGCATTTTAGTCGCGTATTCTTCGTGGATGTGGACTGGCCATAGTTCTGCAGCGCTACACACGGCATTAGCACATATTACGCTGTGAGAACTACGCATAAACTGCGCAAGAATGGTTTACGGCTACATTTTGGTGACACATTGGACAAAAACTTTTTTCCGAATGTTGGATTTTGCCATTTTTTGACATTCGCATCCTTCGCGAATCGTTTGCGTGCCAAGTGAAAACCCACCTTAATGGGGAGGGAATATGGCATGCACGTTTAACGCCCCCCCCCCCCCCCCCCTTTAGGGCGACTACCATGCATGACAGGCTGTTTACATGCACCCATAACTC
This sequence comes from Heliocidaris erythrogramma, assembly GCA_025617745.1. NCBI lineage: Eukaryota > Metazoa > Echinodermata > Echinoidea > Camarodonta > Echinometridae > Heliocidaris > Heliocidaris erythrogramma. The sequence continues at coordinate 13,390,147 of CM046855.1, read as the reverse complement.
ACATAGCATGTAATTTTTTTTTTTCCTTTTTGATCCTCAATCCGCGACTGGACGTCAGTCACATTCTCCTCCTCCTTTACCTCTTCCTATTACTACTAATATCACTGGTTCTATACTATTACTGCTACTACTACTACTACTACTACCCTGACAGCAGAAAGTGTTAAAAAATGACGTGATATTTACGTCGTGATTTTCGTCTTTTTTACGTCCTGTAATTACGTCAATAAGACGACAACTTGCACCAACGCAAGACGTCATGTTTTGACGTCATCTCTACGTCTTGTACACTGTAAAAACTAAAGTGCTACTTTTAGGGGCATGTATAGTGACTGCACCTGAAATGCTGTTTATAGCACTTGTAGTGTGCTAATTTACCAGCAAAAAAAAAATGTGACCGTGGCGAGCCTCGAACCAGGTTCCGCTGATTGAGAGGCGCTGACGTTACCGATGGACTAACGAATGCTTCTTGTAATCCAGTTTAGTCATGGGAGTCAAGTAGATAACATGAACGATGTGGTGTCGTAAATTCACTATGTAACAATATGATCTGCTCTAAATCGTACAATGTGAGTTAGTCTAGCGGTAATGCCAGGAATTCTCGATCAGCGGACCCTGGTTCGAAGCTCGCCCAAATCATTTTTTTTAATGAATGTTTAGCAGTTTAAGGAGCCGGTCCAGCTCCCGTGAAAGTGCTGAAATAGCACGCTGTGTGCATTTAATAGCACTCTGAGTGCAGTCCCTATGCATGCCCTCAAAAAGTGCTATATACAGCACTTCAGTTTTTACAGTGTACAGATGACGTCAAAATAAGACGTCCTCTTGACGTCTTGCGTTGGTGCAAGTTGTCGTCTTATTGACGTAATTACAGGACGTAAAAAAGACGAAAACCACGACGTAATTATCACGTAATTTTTACCACTTTCTGCTATCAGGGTACTACTCTTGTCCTCCTCTTGTCCTCCTCATCTTCTTCTCCTTCCTTTTCTTTTTCTTATTCTTTCCTTCGACTTTATTGCTATATTGTTGTTGATGTAGTTATCGTCATTATTTTCATAACTATTGATATTATCTTCTTCAATATCAAAACAATTTCTATCCCGTCTCTCTCTCTCTCTCTCCCTAATTTGTTTTTGTTTTTGTTTCTAGTTGTTGGTTTCTCCCTCTCTTCTTTTCCTTTCCACCATCTTCGCTGCATCTCACCTGTATTCAAAAATCCAAGCATTGCAAGTCGATAATTGAAGGTGACGACAATGACTTCTCCGTAAGAGGCCAAAGGTACTGGGAGTTGGTCGGATACAGATCCTGCACCGGCTTTGAATGCCCCTCCATGAATCCATACCATTACTGCCGCTAACTTGGGCTACATCAAAATAATTATTAAACAGAACTGAGCTTTTCATGCTGTTATATTACAATACATTTTTTTTTTTATCCTGGAGGTGCCAGTTAGGTAACAACGAATGAACACATTATAATCCACAGATGCATGGCCATTCCTTGTAAAGTGAAACTGGTCACATGCGTGACCATCTAATTTTGCCTTATTGCCGGAAAATCAGATTACATGATATTGATTTTTTGTTTTTATCATTAGATTCTACATGCAAAAAGATTTTCCTTTATTTAACAAGTAAAAAAAAATAATTTACCAACCATAATGTTTTTACAGAGACATTTAAAACCGTCTTTTTTGAGTGGTCACACAATTGTGACCAACCCCATTTTCACTTCGAATTAAGGGCCATTCCTTCTACGGGATCTTCATTCGCCCAAGAAAGCCAATTGATAATTGGCGAAACGTCAGTTTACTTCCTTTTTTAAAAAATTAATCAATACATTTGGATAACAGAATGTTCACTCATTTATGGCAAATTGCTTTCAAACTGTTCAGAGCAATCCCATCATACAGCAATGAAAAGTGGAAACTGGCACTCTGAGGAAAATGATTATGAGATAAGTTTGAGTACCAACAAGTCAGACCCGTGCGAGGTCACACACGTGACCGACCTAATTTTGACCTCTGTAAGAAAATGACGTAATCTCTTTAAAAAATAAATTCCCTCCGTCTGTAGGGGGCAAAAATCCAAAATTAGAGACTTCTACTGCAAGATAGATACTAAAAAATAGGTTTAAATCAACTATTTTTCAGGATTTTGGTCACACACGTGAATGGGAATGGCCCAGATAAACATGATGAAAATGACCCGTTTGAAATTAACATTTCTTAACTCCTCCTTTTGAAATGAATGATCATGAGTTGAATTGAATAAGTTTGTATAGGGTATAGTGAATATGAAAACCAAATCCATACCTTCTCTGATCCCTTTCTGACCGACCATTTTAATTTTTCAAAACTTTACAAAATCTGATAAAGACTTGCCCGAGGTGATGGCACAAATACATCCAAGTACAAGCAATCCTCTGTCTCCTCATTGTGCACAGTGAATCCTATCAACGGGCTTTGAGGACAAGCAACATTTGGTTTGGTGGCATCCAGGTTTCCAGCCCAAACTTTCTTTACGGGATACTTGTATCTAAGCTCTCCAGTTGGCGGCTCAGCATAAGGGATCTTGGTGTATGCCTCTACTGCTATTGTGTCGGTCTCACTGGCTGCGAACTGCCATGGTGTGGTTTCGATATTCCTACCGAAGATTCGACCATTCTGGATGTCTACGAAGGGTGTTCCTTTACTTTCAACAGAACAGAATAGGATGCTTAGAACGAGAGGAAGCGCAAATACCAACTTTAGGACCATTTTCAAATCCGTTATGCTGCTGAGCATAGAATGGTTTATTCAGCAGGCCGTCTGAGGTGTATGTGTGTGCTTCTGACTGCACCTTATCTAAGCCTATTGACATGTCCCATGAACTCTTTTCATAACTGTTTGAATATACATGTATATTTGTGTGTTGTTCATGAATGTTCCCAGGGTACATGTTTGGACTTTGTAATGACTAGAGGGTATTATTAATCCGTTGACATGGGCAAGAATGGGAATTTTGTGAGGATTAATGGAAAGACAATGTCATGAATAAAACTATAACGTTGTTTCCAAATTTTGAAATTGGTCGAAAGTCACTTTTCAGGTATTTTTAGAATGCTGATTTTGGTCAAATTTAGGACTTTTGAATCAATTAAAAAAAAATACCCTTAACTGAAATAAGGATAGGAATTCCCAGTGTTTGTATAGACCAAATTTGCCGAATATCATACAAAACATTGTTTTGAAGGTGTTCTTATTTGGTGTCGAATACATGTACCGTATATCATGTAGAATACATTTCCAAGTACTGTATACTGGAAGGTATTCAATCCATACTGAAAATCACAACATAGCTTGAATTAAAAAATAAGAAGGCTTAAGAGAAAGGAAGGAGGAAAATGAAGAAGATAAATAGAAGAAGAAGAATAGAACAGTTCTTATATAGCGCAATCCGGGGGGGGGGGGGGCACTCAATATATAGTGTGCGGTGGGTATGTGCCGCCCAGAAGACCCCCATTCTTACACTCAAATTTCCGTTCCAAAGCATACCATTTTTTCTTGTTGAGAAAAAAGAAGAGAGAAAACCTGTTCCAAACCACCGCTTTTTTTTCATTCCGTCGTTCCGGCTATAGAGTACCTACATAGCCGATAGCGACAACTCATGATTTGAACGCCATTTTGTGTCCTCTGCTATGCAACATTTCTATTCAATTCCGATGAGCACCTGTGTGTTCTCAATAGAAAGAATTCAAACGCCATTTTGTTTCCCGGAAAGTCAGACGTCTATGTCGCCACTCTCTATATAAAGGTACACTAGTTCCGGTTAGTAGTTCCGAAGACCATCATTTTTCATGATACGTTCGTTCCGAAGCCCCCTTTTTTGTCTTGCCGGCGGCACATACCCTCCACTTTGTGGGTCGAGTGCCCCCCCCCCCCCCGGGTCTCAATGCACTGAGGTAAAGGTGAAAGAGAAAAACAAGTAGAAAAGCTGCCGGAAATGTTATAATGATATTAATCAATTGAATAAGTATGTTTTTAGTCCAGATTTGAATTGTGAGGGATATTATTCCAGAGTTCTGGCGCAGCATGCGCAAAGCCCCGTTTACCATAACACTTATTCTTAACAACAGGTACATTGTATACGTCTTTCTGGAAGGTACAATGAGGAGCTGTATAATTATTTGTCCGCTTCTTTGTCTGCCATGTTCATAGTGAGTGTGTGTATATAGGCGCGAAACGTGGCCGGGTACGATCACATGCAGTGCAGTGAAGCTACACTACAGTTCATCGTCATCATGGAGTCGTTGCTGAGATCGTGGGGGATGCCAGCCGATGTCATCTCTTCATTTAATTGTAAAACATTCACATTTTCATTACATTAATTTTATTATTGCATCAGAAGCTATGTTATAGACCCATAACACATTTCAGAGTTGATTGCACATTGGAAGTGGATGTTTGATGTTGCGTTCCGCCGCAAAGGCCGGCGGAGGAGCCCGGGGCGGAACTTCCCGATTTGTTTCATGCTTCTACACAGATATGTGTACATTTTGACACATATTTTCACCACAACTGTTTAACCACGTTAAACTAGTGGTTATTTTACCACTAGTTCTAAGAGTGTAGTATGGTATTTTAATACAGATTTTTTTTCTTCAAATTTTGCCCAAATTTTACTGAAATTTTTGCCGAAATTTGCCAGAACTTGTAACCATTTTTTTTCTTCCCAAAATAGGGGGCACAGTGCCCCCTGCCCCAAATGCCAATGAAATGAGCGTGTCAAAATTTTTTGGCTCATGATAATCTTAAGTGTGTTAAAAGTGTGAAGATCTAATTACTCCCCGTGATTATGATGGCGTCTTTGATGGAATAAATGTTTCAAAAGTCATTCATGCTCGTATTCATAAATAAACCCTATGGTGAAAAGGGATATATTTCCGAACATTGTGTTCTAGGTTGCTTTCACACCCATCTTAACATGACTGTACACACCATACTATTTTATTTTTTTTAAATCAACCAACCACAATGCTGATTTCCTTTAAAGATCACATTGCAAGAAAATTCCATCAAAATAAATATTGGCTTAATACTTATTATTGCATAGATGGCATAAATTATACAAGGTTATCCAAATTCAACGCTTGGAAACATTTGAATTAATGATTATTATCAATTATAAAACGGTAAAATACAGCCCTCAATATAGCAGCTGAAGAGCTCCTTGAACGCTGCTGAGATGTGTGGCGACACACGAAGGACCAGTCCTGTCTAAGCAGACGATGTCCCATAACATCTTACACATTTTTTCGGCGTTTCAAGAGGGAACGAATACAATCTGTGATATTATTCGGAGGGCTTTACAATTTGAAAGTGGGGTTTATTGTATCCCCCGGCAGTATGCCGGAGGATACTTTGGATTCAGCAGCGTTTCGCCGCCGCCGCCGCCGCCGCGTCACATTCTTGTGTGCGCTCTAGCGGTCACATTTCTCGACGAATTTCTTTCAGACTTCCTGTGGGCGTGTATCTTGGTAAAATCTGGACCCCTATAGTTTCTGGTGATGCTGCCCCCAGTGTTCCGTCTTTTATAGGGTAAAAGGCCATATTGGGCTCCACAGAACTCCAAAAGACGTCTTTTGGAGTTCTGTGTTGGGCTCACATAAGTAATTCACAGCCCCATTCACTCACGTGTTATAACGAAGGTTGTCTATAAATCATATTTTGAACACCCCTAGGTAGAAATCGTTTAAATTCACAGAATAGAGACAAAATATAAATATCTCTTAAATAAAGTACCTAATTTGGGCACTTTCCCGGCTTTAAAAAAAGATATTTAGGCTGAAACAAGGCTAGCCGAAATTTCAGCCTATTTGCACATAGAAACAGTGGAAGTGCACCAGTGATAAAATAAATCCTTTAAAAATAATAAAAAGCTAGCCAACTTCGGCTAAGGTGTCAAATTGAAAAGAGCATGTCTATTAAACACCATTTACGCTTTTTAAATTTACTGAGGACAATCAATCGATTTTATATGAATATTTATAATCAATTAATTTCAAATAATCTTTGCTCCGCCTCACCGGCATGCATTGCGAGCGGATGAATTACTTATGTGTGCCCTATAGAGTAGGTCAAAATTTTATAATCTGAATAATTTCAGCCGTAAATGGTAGAGTTGCATCTACTGATAAAATTGATACCAATTTCTCATTATCTAATCAAGGGTAATGAGGACAGGCAAGTGAGAACGGTCCCAGTGACATCACTCACTATTGTCAATTTGCGGGCATGAAACTACGGTTGACGTGTAGATGCGGGAGTGTGATTCTTTATAGTGAATACTGTTTCCTTTGCACCCTGAATGAAGTGTCGGCCGATTGATAATGTTGAATGGCACCTGTTGGATCAAAATAGAGATTTTCAATTTTTGTCTTTATCTTTTAAAAACAAAGAATACAAAAGAAAAGGCTGCATATTCACTTTTCCTTCATATTCTCGCAATTTATTTATAGTATTATTCCGTCTATAATAAGGATAGAAGGGGAGATTGTGGACGTTTCACATAATTACCCATGGATGTTGTGTGTGAGTCTGAGGAGGGGGGGGGGGGCGGTGGCAGAGAGAGAGAGAGAGAGATTTTAAAGAATGAGACTGCTCTGAAAAGAAATCGAGGAGAGCGAAAGTAACCGGCTCGAACTGGAGGCGTGCTAAGCGTTTTGTAATGGTGATAGTTAATAATTTAAATTTCCCTATCTTAGCAAACGTCCGAGGTAGAAAGTGAACCTGAATAACTTTGATCGACAGAAAATCCTAGCTCAGATTCTCAAGCGACTGACAACCCCCCCCCCCCCCCCAAATGTTGGAAATAAAAGAGACACGTTTTCCACATAGAAAGCCGCGGGTACGAATCATTCCTTTGGTGTTTGGTGTTACCTGTCCAAAGCATAGACAAATGCTGTATGTTTTTATTAAGGATGGCTCTCAACTTACCTCAAAAATGATACTTTAAGCAGTTAAGCATCCAAAAAGAGTAATCTACATCAATTTTAACGCAACCCAGACGAACAAAAGCAGACGACATTTCCATAACAACGCTGAGCTAGGTTTCGCTATAGGGCTCACATAAGTAATTCACAGCCCCATTCACTCACGTGTTATAACGAAGGTTGTCTATAAATCATATTTTGAACACCCCTCGGTAGAAATCGTTTAAATTCACAGAATAGAGACAAAATATAAATATCTCTTAAATAAAGTACCTAATTTGGGCACTTTCCCGGCTTTAAAAAAAGATATTTAGGCTGAAACAAGGCTAGCCGAAATTTCAGCCTATTTGCACATAGAAACAGTGGAAGTGCACCAGTGATAAAATAAATCCTTTAAAAATAATAAAAAGCTAGCCAACTTCGGCTAAGGTGTCAAATTGAAAAGAGCATGTCTATTAAACACCATTTACGCTTTTTAAATTTACTGAGGACAATCAATCGATTTTATATGAATATTTATAATCAATTAATTTCAAATAATCTTTGCTCCGCCTCACCGGCATGCATTGCGAGCGGATGAATTACTTATGTGTGCCCTATTTGGGGGGATAGTTTGTGTGCGCTCTAGCGGTCACATTTCTCAACGAATTTTGTATGAAGGTTTCTCTTGGTAAAATCTGGAACCCTATAGATTTTGGTGATGCTGCCCCCAGTGTTCCGTCTTTTATAGGGTCAAAGGTCATATTTTGATAGATGTCTTGTGTGTACTCTTGTGTGCGCTCTGGCGGTCACATTTCTCAACGGATTTCGTTCAAATTTTGCATGAAGGTGTCTCTTGGTGTAATTTAAAAACCTATAGTGTTTGGTGATGCTGCCACCAGTGTTTCGTCTTTTATAGGGTCAAAGGTCATACTTCAGGGCATGGCGTGAGTGCACTCTGCAGGCCACATTTCTCAACGGATTTTGTTCAAATTTTGTATGGAGATGTATCTTGGTATAATCTACACATGTTTAATTTTTGGTGATGCTGCCCTCATTGTTCCGTCCTTTATAGGGTCAAAGGTCATTTTTCCATTTCTTGCACTCTTCTGCATTTCTCGACGGATTTCGTTCAAATTTTGCATGAAGGTGTCTCTTGGTGTAATTTAAAAACCTATAGTGTTTGGTGATGCTGCCACCAGTGTTTCGTCTTTTATAGGGTCAAAGGTCATACTTCAGGGCATGGCGTGAGTGCACTCTGCAGGCCACATTTCTCAACGGATTTTGTTCAAATTTTGTATGGAGATGTATCTTGGTATAATCTACACATGTTTAATTTTTGGTGATGCTGCCCTCATTGTTCCGTCCTTTATAGGGTCAAAGGTCATTTTTCCATTTCTTGCACTCTTCTGCATTTCTCGACGGATTTCGTTCAAATTTTGCATGAAGGTGTCCCTTGGTGTAATCTAAAAACTTGTACTTTTTGGTGATGCTGCCACCAGTGTCCCGTATTTTATAGGGTCAAAGGTCGTACTTCAAGGGATGGCGTGAGTTCACTCTGCAGGCCACATTTCTCAACGGATTTTGTTCAAATTTTGTATGGAGATGTATCTTGGTATAATCTACACATCTTTACTGTTTGGTGATGCTGCCCTCATTGTTCCGTCCTTTATAGGGTCAAAGCTCATTTGTCCCTTTTGTGCACTCTTACTTCTGCATTTCTTGACGGATTTCATTCAAATTTTGTATGGAGATGTATCTTGGTATAATCTACACATATTTAATTTTTGGTGATGCTGCCCTCATTGTTCCGTCCTTTATAGGGTCAAAGGTCATTTTTTTTTTTTTTTGCACTCTTACTTCTGCATTTCTTGACGGATTTCGTTCAAAAAGTTTTGCATGAAGGTGTCTCTTGGTGTAATCTAAAAACCTATAGTTTTTGGTGATGCTGCCACCAGTGTTCCGTCTTTTATAGGGTCAAAGGTCATACTTCAGGGCATGGCGTGAGTGCACTCTGCAGGCCACATTTCTTGATGGATTTCTTTCAAATTTTGTATGGAGATGTATCTTGGTATATCTCTCAACACATTTCTGTCAAATTTTATATGAAGATGTGTCTTAGGGAAACCTACACATCTAAATTGTTTGCTGATGCTACCCCCACTGTACCACTTTCTATACAGTCAAATGTCATATTCAGGTTGTTGTTAGGGTCAAATGTCATATTTTCGTTGCATGCATTCTGGAGGACACATTTGTTAACTCATTTCTTTCAGATTTTGTATGTAGGTCCATTATAGATTACACCTCTACAGTTTTTGGTGATGCTGCCTCTAGTGTTCCGTCTTTCATAGGATCAAAGGTCATATTTTAGTGGATGGCTTATGTGCGCTCTGAGGTCATATTTCTTCCGAATTTTCTATAAAAATGCATTATACTCTAATCTGCACAAATCGTTTTGGTAATGCTGCTCCTAGTGTTGACAATATTCGGGGCCACTGGCGGCAATTTCTACACCACCTTTTGTTTGAGGGAGGGGATGGGGGAGGGTCTTTGTCCCTCCTTCAAATCGCTGCCAGTGCCGGGGGATACATTTCGCATTGCGCGGCACCAGCAATGCACATTTCTAGTTTCATTGATCATTGACCCTTCTCCTGTGTATTTACTATCAAACGGTTTTAGTTATCAGAATCAGTTCACTTTCCCTTTTAGAATGGTGTGAAATAAGGTCATGTTAAATATACCAAACTCTTTATAATTTGATAAATAATTGCATTGCAATTACGTTCATTCATTATAGGACGTCGTCTGCTTAAGCAGGATCGATCCCTTGTGTGATGACATCGCTATATTTCTGGCGAATCCTCGGATATTCCAGATGCTTAGAAGAGCTTTTATTTATGTTGTTTTTATAATCATCAGATACGCAGTTGACATAAAACTTATACGATTGCCATCTGTAAGCTTCCCAGTTTCTAGTGATACATTAATTGCCATATTTGTGATTTTCTTGCAATGTGATCTTTAAGACTCGATTGGGTGGTAGCTTTGTAACGAGTTCCAAAATTATAGAGTGCGTGAGGGGGGGGGGGGGGGCGAATCCGCGTTTTCCATCCCCCCCCGAAAAAAAACCGTAGGAACTTGTTTAATTCGTGATAGCGAATTGCATTTTGACAAGACCACAACTTGATTCCCTTCTGTGCCACTAAGTCTGACGAAAGAAGTCCCTCTAACCAGGTTTGAACTTTCGATACTGCGAGAGACAGACGTCTAATGAATTGTAGGGGGAGAAAAAGAGAAACCAAATCACTAAAGAGGGTTAAGTGGTCTCAAGTTCAGGCGGTTTATTCTCCATAGTCTTCTATTTTATGGGAAAGCTTTCAATGATAAGACTTGTTCATGGATGCACAGAAAACTTAAACATAATGCGTAAAAACTGTCCTCACTCTCCCACTCATCCCGATCATTTCACATAAATATTTCATAAAATTCAGGTATTGACATTTTAATACTAAATCATTTCTTGTTCACTTGTAAGTGTATAAATCAATATACCATCAACCAACTCAATTCTCAATCCATTCTTATTCTCGACATAACCAGCTCAATAGACCATGGGGTTCAGTCAATTTACTCAGGAACAGAGTCAATATCATAAATCTTTCATAATAATTTTAAGCATATTTAAACAAAAATACAGAGTTCCAAGAAAAAACAATCCTTCAAACAATAAGTCTTATATAAATAAAGTAGAAAATTATCTTTAAAAAAGAATGCAGGAAACGGCATACACCAATGATTGGTTCTTCTCCATCCAGCAGCAGATAGTGAAAATAGTCCACATGACCAGGGAATCATCTGGAAGAAAACAAACAGGAATAGGTGGAAAGATAAATTGCTTGACATAGCTTAGTGTTTTGTTTTTTGTTTTTTGTTTTTTTTAAAGCTGGTTGTCGGACAAATTTGAAGTTTTCGATTTAAGAATTTTGAAAAACATACCTTTTCATTTCTCTTGTCAGGCATTATAGCTTAGCCTATAGATTTGACTGTCACAACATCAGTGGAAGGTGCTGGACTATCCAAAAAGATTTTTTTATTAAAATTAAAAAGCCATCTGCAGTGCATGAACTCTCAATAAAACATTAACAATATTTTTATAAAAAATAATTGTCTAACCTATGCCCGTATTAACTATCGTGACTGCTCAGTGACCAATTAGAATCTAGAAATCTAGTTGTTGTTTTTTTGCATAGCAGCCCCCCCCCCCCTCTCCCCCCCCCCCCAAAAAAAAAAAAATCATTCATCAGTGGCATGAACCCCATAGCTATAATTTGGCCAGGGATGTGCAAAAAAAACATCCACAATTTTTTTAATGATTATTGTCTAATCTATACCCATGTTATCATGAGCGTATCAATGTTAGATTTTTTTTTAATTTCTTCGTAGCAGCCCCCCCCCCCCCCAATCAATGGCATTAGTGTCATCAGTGCCCATACACGAGCATAGCCATGCATTGCCATAGTATGAATTTCTTGGGATGTGCTATGCAAAAAACATTGAAAACCCCCAACATACGTCCACCTAACAGTTAAATACAGGGTTGGAAAAAAGTTTGGAATATTTTTATTCCAAGAATTATTTCTTGTCTTAAACATATCCCTCGTCATTTTAAGTTCTTCTTTGAGGTTCAAATAAAAGATATGTGTCCCTTTTTAACTTTAAAAGCACAACATTAAAAACCAGGCTTATCACACAGTGCAGAGGTCCACTTGGAATTCGGAAGCGTATATTTGCTGTTTTTGCAAATGTCTAACGAAAAAGTTAAATAATCAGATACAGTTTAATTGCTATACCGAAGTCCTCAAAATGACTGCAAACTGCACGTAGCTTTTTCAAAATTCCACGTGAAGTACAGAAATGTATAACAAGATGTTCAAACACAAATAGAGCAAATCTGACAACATGTGGTTCATTGGTCAGCCATTGTAACATGTTTAACAATATTACGTAATCTTTGGTACAAGATGGAACAGTAGACTTCATTCAACACAGTTAATCCGATTTGGATGAATTATTCATCACAATATAGTAGAAACTAGCATTTAAAATCAGACATACTCATCGCCAAAAAAATATTCCAAACTTTTTTCCAACCCTGTAGATAGGCCCATCGTTTTTTAAGTCATCGAAGTTGGGGCAGTGCCCCCCCCCCCCCCCCCCCAATTTAGTTGAGCACCATACCGAGCGGCCACGGGCGAAGTCAAATACAATGCTGAAAGAAACCAGTTGAACAATATTTACGATTGGGATATTATTCGCCTAAAAAACAACAGAATTCTCTGTATTGTAAGCCTGCAGAGATTATGGATAAAATGCATCAATTATTTGTATTAATGGGACTGTAATATTAGTGAGATTTCTCTTCCCAAACACGGAAAATGCAAGTTTTGGACATCATTTCAGCTTTCACTATGATTTAAATAAAAAAAGTAGACCAGACCACAACGATGTCAGGTGACAGGGGAACTCAGGATATTTAACAGAAACGATAACCAAATATGGTCAAATAACACCGTCTTTGTTACTATGGAAATTTATAAAAAGCCATGATTATTTTACTAAAATTTTGTTAATTTTACATGGTATTGTGTTTAGGTCGAAAAATGGGGACAAATGATTTTTATTTTGAAAAATAGTGTGACCTAGTTATTTTTCAAACTAGAGTTCAAACTATCGGTACCAATGTTTGTTCGTTCGTGATTGGTCAGTATTTTAGGGGGAGGGGTCTCCAAAAAGTAAACTTCGATAAAGAAAATGATGACAACACGCAAACATCGAAAGAAAACTTTTTAGACGCTATTGCGCATGCGCGAATCCAACATGGCGAAAAGCACTTTATGAACGCCGTGTGGATACGTGCAGTGCAGTGCTCCCACTTTTCGAAATGAATTATCCTGAAATGAACACTGAAAATTCCTGGAATTTCAAAAAATTTTCTGAAATTATTCCAATGGGCTACGATCGCATCAGAATCCCATGAACTTTGTAGAATGTGTGTATACATACTGTGTGTATTCTGTCTTACTGGGTGTTTCCACATGTTAAAAAAAAATGAAAAAATCATGAAACAGAACATCAAATTTCCTGGACTTTTATGAAATTTCATGGAATTAAAAAGAAAAATCCACTTATTGTTCTTTCTGATGTTTCTTTTTTTTAATGAATTGTTAATGGTTAATGGTTAATGTCCTAAATTTTGTTTTTAATTGTTGCACCATAATTTCAACTTTCCATACCAAAAAGTAAGTTGCACTCTCTACGAGTCCATCCATGCGCGCGTATCACTTTCCCAGCTGTGCGCTTCCCTCCATAGAGCCCATTCAATCATTCATCAAAACGTAAATTTCTACTTTTGGAAATACTTATATCTTTTCCAACTTTTAACAATTTAATTCAGTTAAAAAAGGAATATGAATATTGAAGAGACAAAGAAGCTGCTAAGCATAAAAAGGAAATAATTTCATATGTAGAATTCTGGCCAATTTTGTTTGAAAACGGCCTTTTTATGTTGCCACAGAAAACGTAGAACACCCAAACTATGAGAAAGAATCGACTCGTAGTTGGTTAGAAGTGCTGTTAATGGTGGGAATTGACCAGTTTCTTAAAATAGTAAGAGTTCTAGGTTTGGCCTATCTTAGTCTGACTTCTGTAATTGGTTGCGTAGAATTCCGGCCTTTTTATGAATTAATTATGAAATATCGGTGTGTTTAGACTGATCACACGACCGATCTGTGTGCGCGCACTGATGACATTCAGTCTACGTGCAGATGCAGTAAATTGCGCGAAACTTATTGACATGAATTTTGCGAGCGAGCGTAACAAACGAGCACAATCTGGATTACAATCTGAGTACTTTTCCTAGAGGGTGGCTGTCCTAGGGGGTAGTTGTCCGGGGGTAGTTGTCCTAGAGGGTGGTTGTCATAGGGGGTAGTTGTATGGGGGTAGTTATCCGGGGTAGTTGTCCTAGAGGGTGGTTGTCCTAGGGGGTAGTTGTCCTGGGGGTAGTTGTCTGGGGGTAGTTGTCCTAGGGGTAGTTGTCCAGGGGGTAGTTGTCTGGGGGGTTTTTGTCTCGGGGGTAGTTGTCCTAGGGGGTAGTTGTCTGGGGGTAGTTGTCCAGGGGGTGGTTGTCCGGGGTAGTTGTCCTAGAGAGTAGTTGTCCTAGGGGGTAGTTGTCTGGGGGTAGTTGTCCTAGAGGGTGGTTGTCCTAGGGGGTAGTTGTCCTGGGGGTAGTTGTCTGGGGTAGTTGTCCTAGGGGGTAGTTGTCCAGGGGGTAGTTGTCTGGGGTTTTTTGTCTGGGGGGTAGTTGTCCTAGGGGTAGTTGTCTGGGGGTAGTTGTCCAGGGGGTGGTTGTCCGGGGGTAGTTGTCCTAGAGAGTAGTTGTCCTAGAGGGTGGTTGTCATAGGGGGTAGTTGTATGGGGGTAGTTATCCGGGGGTAGTTGTCCTAGAGGGTGGTTGTCCTAGGGGTAGTTGTCCTGGGGTAGTTGTCTGGGGGTAGTTGTCTGGGGGTAGTTGTCCAGGGGGTGGTTGTCCGGGGTAGTTGTCCTAGAGAGTAGTTGTCCTAGGGGGTAGTTGTCTGGGGGTAGTTGTCCTAGAGGGTGGTTGTCCTAGGGGGTAGTTGTCCTGGGGGTAGTTGTCTGGGGGTAGTTGTCCTAGGGGGTAGTTGTCCAGGGGGTAGTTGTCTGGGGGGTTTTTGTCTGGGGGGTAGTTGTCCTAGGGGTAGTTGTCTGGGGGTAGTTGTCCAGGGGTGGTTGTCCGGGGGTAGTTGTCCTAGAGAGTAGTTGTCCTAGAGGTGGTTGTCATAGGGGGTAGTTGTATGGGGGTAGTTATCCGGGGGTAGTTGTCCTAGAGGGTGGTTGTCCTAGGGGGTAGTTGTCCTGGGGGTAGTTGTCTGGGGGTAGTTGTCCTAGGGGGTAGTTGTCCAGGGGGTAGTTGTCTGGGGGGTAGTTGTCCTAGAGGGTGGTTGCCCTAGGGGGTAGTTAGTTGGGGGTAATCATCCTAGAGGGTAATAGTCCCGGGGGTAGTCGTCCTAGAGGGTGGTTGCCCTAAGGGGTAGTTGTCCTAGGGGGTAGTTGTCCTAGAGGGTGGTTATCCTAGGGGTGGTTATCAGGGGGGTGTTGTCCAGGGGGTAGGTGTCCGGATACGCATGATGATACGAGCTAAGCAACGACAATTACACCTTTATTTTTTGAACTCTTTAACCTATTTAAGCACAATATATTTTGTACTGGGGGCGCAAAATTACGAGATCCTGAACAAAAAAATTTATGAAATTATGCGAGGGAAAAAAGCGACCCAGCTTTCGAAAATGTTCGCATTTGAAACCCTCAAAAACTAGATTTCTAGTACATTTACCCTGCGGATTTGGGGGGCATAATCCATAAGGATTATGATTTTTCATAATTTCCCCCTTTTTTTCTCTCCTTTGCATTTTTGCGCCCCCCCCCCTAGATTTGCCACTCAAATTCTCCAATTTTCCCTACTTCAATAACCGTGCAGAAGCTTGTAATTAAGAGGCGTCAAGAAAATCAGGAAAGACACTATTAGGCTATTCCCCCCCCCCCCCATCCGAAAAAACGGATCGACGCCCCTGAAGAAAAATCAGATACAATAGTAAAAATACTGCAACAAGGGCGATATTTTCAGTCAGACGCGAAGAAATAAATTTTAAAATACATATACATGTAAAATTTACTTAAAGGTCCCCTTTTATGGAATTACAAAGGAACTTCATTTAATAGACTTTTCTACTGTGAATCCAGATCTGTCAATCATATTACCTGAATTCCATTCATTAATCTGTAACCTTGAAAATAAAAAAATAACTGGGAACGCCCCTAAAAATTTTGGAAAATCGGTCCAGCGATCGATGACGTCATGTGACGTCACCCACAGAACGCTCGACTCTACACAAGCTGGATCAGTATCGATGTGTGTGTGTTATGGCTATTGAGCTTCGTGTAGATCCCTTCGACTTCGTGCCATTTCAGCCCTTCATTTTAGCTTTTTAAAGACAAAATCCTACATCAACGATGGCATCATCTTCTTCAGCCAGGACACTTATTCAGGATCAGATATATCTGATTTGGAGCACGGTCCCAGAAGAAATTGAAGAGGAATTAGGGGCCCGGCCGTATGTTTGAGCCAGACATGTCGGATTCTGGGCAAGATTCTGATGATGACAGAGACGTCCCTGATTTTAATAACAGAGAGGATATCGACGGGAGACTTGGGAATAACAATTGGTAATTATTTTTTGATAATAAATTACCGATTAAAGTTTAATTCACGCATATCCACGTATTATGAATCTTGTTTACGCTTGCAAATTGCCCGAGAGGCTGAGCTGATACTTCGCTGATCGAGGCAGTGAGCTCGATGTGCGCAGGGCCGGGTACACGCCGCGCCGTTTGGTTGTTCGCCTGCTGACCCTGCCTGGGCTTGCGCTTGGGCAGTTTTACTGGTGCATGGGGTGGTAGCGTTTGATTCTAGTAAATTCTAACATTGATATCCAGAAAACTCTTAGCTCTCCTGTTATCTTGCTTGTTTTCTTTGTGCTGCTACACTAAGTAAGTGTAGGTACCGTTATAGTTGACAATAGATATGATCTTCTTCTTCTTCTTCTTCTTCTTCTCCGCCCAGGGTTTCATCCAGTGTGTCTGCATGGAGCGGTATGTGATGGAAACTGCTTACTATTTGTATCGACAGCAGTATGGCGGACAGGCAAGGCAGGATGCAACTGAAAATCAGTGAGTACACCATATCTTTTGTTTTAATCCTTACTGCAGTATTCCTGTATTATATAAAGCAGTTTGGATGCAAAATGCCAATTTGGCTCCTTATGAAATTAATATTACGATATTCTATAAAAGAAAATAATGTTTTAGCCTTAATGTAAATAGAGGAAGATTATTCTATTTGCAGTGTACATGTATTTTCTTGTCCTATGTGCAGATTAACGTTTGTTTCCTCTTTCCCCATCACAACATTTTACACTGCGGTGTTGACAACTAAATTATTAGCTAATCTTCTATTGTTTATTTGTGAAGTTCAAAGTAAAAGTTACCTCACTATCACCTACATCATAGACTACACTGTGCATTGTTTTGAAGTTGTCTAATCATAGTTTCCTTTGTACTCTTAAAAAAAAAATCTGTTATAGGAAAGCCAGGCAGGGCAGGACGTGTTCCTCTCCCATCTTGTGCCGTGACAAGAATCCGTGCAGCATTTCCATCAGAACCATTGGCGGATCCAGGGCCCAGCCGGCCCGGTCCCCCCCCCCCCCCCCTTTGGAAGAGAAGTATGATTTTTTGTTGTTGCTTGTCAGGGAATTATAGAGGGGAAACTGGACCCCAATAACCCCTTACTGAGCGATTTTTCAAGGTTTGGCGAATTTCTTTTTTTGCCCCCCCCCCCCCCCCCCCCCCCTCACTGAGCGACTTTTCGAGAAGCTGGCGAGACCAGAAAAATACGGGTCTACCTTTTGACAAACTTTCATTTTTGTGCCCCCTCTTTTACTCAATCCTGGATCAGAACAGAACAGGGGCTTTGAAGAGGCGTAGACCTACATACAATTTTGCTGTTGATATCTTTTCCCCCACCTTGTCAAGATCTATGTTTACAGAAAAATAAATATTATATGTTTTACTTCCACCTTATTACTGAGATTTTTATTACTGTTCTAAGATAGATTTTCAAAGATAATTTTTTTAAATTGGAAATATTCCCTGCATTTTACCTCTTTAGGGTATTTTCTTTTCAAAGTTTTAATTGTATATTTTTTTTAACCTTTGCAAAAAAATCAAAAGGGAGGGCAGCTCTGTGGAACTTTGATTTAAGCTATGCAACCATTCTCATATGTTTTTTTTACTGGGGCTTGGATATGACATGCACAAATCTCAACATTATGCAAAGGTGATAGTAGAATTGAACATTTTAAAAATATTTATGTATCAGAACTGTTGTTCCATCAGTGTAAACATTTACACAAAGTCATTATTTGAAAGAAAAAAATATTCAGTACTAATAACTGGCAAACATCTTTTATTTAATCGGGTCATTCATGTGATCATCATTATTGTTGCTTCACATCATATTTCTTTTCAAATTGACATTATTTTTTCTACAGATTTTTTTTTTCTTCTTTCATTTGATTTATTGTTGTATTTATTATTATGTATTTATATATGTTGGTCTAGTTGTTAACTTAATAACGCTTAGATAGCATATACATTTATCATGTATATAACTGTTTATAAGAAATGTTAAAAATGCTAGTACGTCATTGTTCAGTCTGTCTTTTCATGATATTTAATTCCTATACATGGATATCAGTTTCCCTGAAAGTTGGGTTTATTACATGAGGGTGTGCTACACTGTGACAATGTGGTACAAATTTTATTGCTGTTTTTGCTTCAAGTATCAGAGGAAAAGAGGAGTCTAGGAGGCTTATTTTGAATATTCATTTTCACTGTCAGAAATAAAATTGGAATTGGGTAACTGAGTTCACATCTAAATATTTGCCCAGAGCATTTTTTGTAATTGATGTTGTAAAGATGCGTGTATCTCAGTCAAGAATGATAACTCTATTGTTAATGGCATATGAGGTCTGTTATTTTTTATGGCACTTGTTGTTTAATTTGTTAATGAAACACACTTTGGAAGCTAATCAGTTTTGTTTGTTTTGTTTTGTTATGTGTTTTTTTTTTTTGGGGGGTGGGCATTCTCCTATTGAATTTTTGATGTTCAATTGTAAGACAACCATTTCCTGGATACAACATCTATATCTACATTTCTCCAGAAGTAATAATATATTTCAAATCAATTGAATATTTTTGTCATCTCTGGAAGAGCTCAAACACATTTACTATGCAAGGCTTGTCGTGAATGAAACTAACAATTGAAAAGAAAGGTGTGAGTGCGTGAATGAGATCAAAACCAACAATTGGCAGAATGGAAAAAGAAAAAAAAAGAGAGATAAAAAGATGAGAGGAGATGTGTGTAATTGGAGAATATTGGGCAAAAAGAAGGAGAAAGGGAGACAGAAAGAGAAGAAATAGTGAAAAAGAGAGGGAATCACTGGGGGAAAAAGGGAGAGATAAAAAAGTTGAGGGAAGATGTGTGAAAGTGGAGAATTTTGGGCATAAAGAGGGAGAAATGGAGGGAAAGCACAAGGGAAGAAATAGAGAGAGAGGGAATCATTGGGGGGAAAAGGGAGAGATAAAAAAGTTGAGGGAAGATGTGTGAAAGTGTAGAATTTTGGGCATAAAGAGGGAGAAATGGAGGGAAAGCACAAGGGGAGAAATAGAGAGGGAATCATTGGGGGAAAAAAAGAGATAAAAAGTTGAGGGAAGATGTGTGTAAGTGGATAATTTTGGGCATAAAGAGGGAGAAAGGGAGGGAAAGCACAAGAGAAGAAATGGTGAAAGTGAGAGAGGGAATCATTGGAAAACAGATTTTCTGTCAAATGAACTACATGTATAAGGTAGAGAAGTAGGAATCAACCTGTAACTGTGATGTATACCCCTTTTTCCTGCCGAAGGAGGGGGGGGGGGGGTGTAGGTTGAAAATTGCCCGTTACATTTTCACTACATTCAGGGTGGTAACAAAAATCAATATTAAATATACGGTGGAAACTTAGTATAACGAGGTCAAAGAGTTGAGACCAAAATATTGCCTTGTTATATCAGGAATATTGTTGTATCAGTTTCCACTCTACCATGATAAACATTTTTATAACACTCTTTATGGAGAAAGATCTTTTTCTTCATCAAGAACAAAAAAAAAATCATTTTTAATAGTAAAGACGTATTGAGAGAGGTGCTTGTGAGGTAAAGCTCAGAGTCGCCAAATTTCATATTATTGATACATGTATGATCAAACTTGTTTCAGGGACGGCCTCTTCTTGATGCCATACGCAGCCCCGTGCTATCGACGAAGTCCTCCGCATAAAAGTGCTCGGAGCACACAACACTGCTCACTCGGCTCCTTCCAATGGGCGCGAGTTAATTTTACTTTTGCTGTCCATTTCCTTCTTATATTTGGGTCTTTAGGGAATAAATGTAGACTGACACCCTCCTTTGTGGTGTTACTGCAACCTGCAACAACGCAGCTTTGCGGCATACTTCGCTTTAGAGGTGGTTTTCGAGGTGGTATACACGACAGCAAGTTAGTTTGCACATGTAATACATAGGCAATATTACGTGGAGAAGGTTTACGGTTCACCATGTGTGTTGGTAGGAGGAAAGGGAAAAGGAAATTAGAGATGGATAGACGAGAAAGGATGACAAGAGAGAAAAGAAGAAATAATCTTTCGTGACAATGAGTGAAGTCCTGAAAAGGACTGTAGACCAGATGAGATGAGAAGACTTGGTTGATGATCGATGGATGAGCAGCGATGGATTGAGTAGCGAGGGTTTGAGTAGATGAGGCTTGAGTAGGAGGTTACTCGACGTTTCGGACAGGTTGACTGTCCGTCATCAGGAGTGAAGTGTGCGTGTGTGTGTGTGTGTAATTGGGCTTTTACAGACGTGTATCAATCAGATATGATTATTTACGTCTGGGACCGACCTTTAACGTCACCATCCGAAAGACGTGACTCAGTCTCGAACCTGGGTCCGCTGAATCAGTTTATAACTTCCACCGGTAGCTGGATTACAGGCGCACGCCACAACGCCCAGTTGAATGTTCTAGACGAGCGGCGGGGTTTTATGGAGTGTGTGCGGACGTCGGAGGAATCGGCGGCCGGAGGTGCGGGCGGGTTGCTGTCGGTGGTGGCGCTATTATGTCCGAGAGTTGAGTGGACGTGTGTGCGGACGTCGGAGGATTGGTAGCGGGTGGCTGGCGGCGTGAAGTCCTTTGTGTGTTGGCTGGTCGAGGGCGGAGATTGTACCGGGTTTGTGTAGGTGGGACGGCGGGCTGTGGTGTCGGGGGTGCGTCGGCCTGAGGATTGGGTGGGATCTGGGGGAAATATTATTTTAAAAATATTTTGATACGTATTTATTGCAAACGGATGTGATTTTTCAATTTAGATGAGATGCATGTACAAAATACCAAGAATTATAATTTCATAAAAGGGGACCTTTAAAAATAACAATGCATGCATGTTGTATGATTCTACTTTCTACTTTCACGTCTCACGATTATACCAAACTTACATTAACCATTAAGATTATTTATCATTGTGATGGGACAGGAACAGGCTTTACAATGACACCCAAGAATTATGACAAAATTCGAGTAATTCATGAGATATTTTTAGTCGAACATTTTTGGACTGGTTTTTCAGTCGATATACATGTATATATGCACGCTGTTATTATATAATAGGGTACCTAAGATATTGTCGGCAAGTGTTATTTTTATATATTTGAACAAGGTGTATACTTTCAGTCTGAATAATTTTCGAAGTAAAGCCAATTTACATGATCTTACAAATGTTAAGATATTGTTTATTTTATCTTATAATTATCACTTTTTTTACACTTGAGGTGGAATTACATTCAGTGCGAGTAATTTGGAGATGTATATATTTATGATATAGTATGGCTTCTGAAACATTTTCTAACTCAATTAAGGCCTACGTTGGCTCTGAGAATATTTTTCAAGGCCCCATAATGTGGCGTATGTGGATGTCGTGTCGTAGCAACATGTAGCACAACTGTGAGCGTACGAAACGAGCAACATTTTTGGCCTCATTCCGATTTGATTGAAATGTTTGGATAGATGTAATTCTTCATTCATGCATAAATAAATATTTCTTTGAGGGATCCACACTCAACAAGCCCTGCTTTTTAGTGGATCCCTCAATTTCCTCAGCTCTACTTTTACAAAAGGATAGACTATATAAAATACATTTTTGTTATATATGTTTTCGTTCACCATACATATATATTTGTTTGGCTATTGTATTGTATTGAATATTCATTTTTATGGTTTACTATGTAATGAATTGTTATACTGTTATTATGTTAAGTCGAGTTGAGTTGAAATAAATAAAATAAACTTGAAACTTGAAACTTGAACTGTTGATTTGTATGCTTGGAGATATTTCAATTCATTATATAAGTCTGGCGTTAAAATTCTCCGTTTGAATTGATACCTACCCAAATAATTATCTTTACTTACCTTTCTAGCGGTTAGATTCAAAACGTCTACTTAGAAATATTGTTTTGCGAGGTCACATTGAGATTGAACGAGATTTTTTTTATTCACATTGATTTATACGGTTTTAAGAGTAATTTTTTATTTACAATAATTACTTTGAAATAATCGCATCATAATAATTCAGACTTTTCATTTTTTTTTACATGGTTGAATATCGGTCAGGGTGGCAGCGAATTGCCCCCATTGCCCCTTCAGATACGCTAGTGCCACCTTACAAAACTCAATGAGAAAAAAATAACAATAAAACGTGACACAATAAGATCAGACAAATTCTTTATTTCTATTCTATTGAAAAAAAAAAAATTTGGCCGGCCAACCGGCCCACCTGAGGAAGCTTCGCCGCCCATCGGCTGAGAAGTGCTGGTTAATAACATATTCTTAGTTTAATCTCGTTATGTGTTGTTTTGTTATACATGTATATTCACTAACTTAAGTCTTGAGAAAATAATTTTGTGGAAATGTCCTTATTTCGAATTACATTAATATATCGATTTTTAATTTTTAAAATACTGATTGATGCAAATATAGATATAATTTGACATAAATTTCCATTTTAGGTACATTATTCTTATAATAAACACTTGCTTCAAGGCAATATAAAGTAAATGCACATATAAATTAAAAGCTTTAACAAATTATTGTTTTCTTCTCAAATTATTTTTTCCTTCTCGAGGGAACTAAATTGCAACGTGCATATATAGGCATGTAGGCCTAATCTGAAGGGCAAAAGCAATTGTACAATAAAATGATTCATCATTTATACATATAATTGGATCCGGATTAAAAAAAATTATCGTAGTTTGGCCCTCGCTCTCAGGGTCATTGTTCTGGACAAGATTCACTATCACAGGTCTCGGTGTCATGAGCAGGTACTTGGTCGACTAGCATCACCCTCAGCTTTAACAGCCCAACTGGTAAAATACAAGAGGTGGAAAATGATCACCTCGAAAGAAAAGGGGGACAAAATACAAATCTAAAATCGTGCAAAAGAGAAAGAGAAGTATCAAACAAGAAAAGAGAGATAAACTTGAATTAGCATGGTCAGATTAGGTTATAAATTTACGTGATAAACAAAACTGCGAGAACCACTGTGATTTATTTATCTATGAGAAAAGGCTAAAATCTTGGCATTGGTTGTCGAATATAAATTACACTTACATGAATTGGCCACAATCTTAGGGAAGACAGATGTCCAGAAGTGGCACTCCTTGGCTTTCATTATACCTTTCCTTGTAGGGAATCCATATTCCAGTTCCTTGTAGAAGGGTTGTTCATTAGTAAACGGTTTCCACTCCTCTACGTCAAGCGGGTTGTTGACTACGATGGGATCTAGCGACGATAAATTGGGATTCCTGGCAAAGAGATCATTGAATGAATCAATTGAAATCATGGATGCCTATCCGCGGGGTTTCATGTAAAGAAAAAAAAATCACAGATATTATCAATTGCAATCATGAACGCTGATCATAGGACTTATTGGGGGAAGCACCTTACTCCATTTTCGGTCTCTTTGGATTTAGCGCCAACGACTGGCAATACAGGTTCAAAAAGGAATGTTGGAGTACTTGAAAAAATGAACATGTCATTGCACAATCTATTCACTACTTTCACTTTACCCTGTTTTTGCGAAATTTGACCAGTATCGCATGATCTGCTTGGACAATCCAGCCTCCTTGGGACCATCGAAGAATCCAGACATGCCCTTAGGACCATCTTCCCTCTTACGCAGTAGAGGACTCCCGAAGATATACGGAATATCCTCCACATGGGTTGCTCCTGCCCATTTCAGAGGACCCAGGACCGAGTGAGAGGGTACGTGTGTCATGGAATAGACGTAGACCGTCTTTCCAGACATTGACATTAGATTGGAGAACGAATTGACGGAGCAAATGACTGAATCTGTGAAGACGTCTGCCAACTTCAAGAAGTAGTCGGTTTCTTGTCCTGTAATCTACATTATCAACAAAGTATATTATTCAGTTTATTTGTAAGAGCTCAAATATTACGTCTTTCCCTTCTGAATCTGAATTCCACTTAAAGGCCACAAGAAAAAACAACAACAACCACTAAGGCATAAGTTTTCATTGATTTCCGGCCAAACACACATAGTTAATTGCATTTACATACAGTTTTCTTTCTTGAAGATTAATATCCATTTCGCCCATCCTTTGAATGTCACAAATGTTAAAATCCTTTGTATTGTAAATATCATTATAAGCTGTATATTATGATCTGTGGGGTATTTACAACTAAGCATTTTATGTAGATAATACATGTAAATAAGATCTCAAGCTTTAAAGTGTTGGTCGTCATGCTGAGGTGTTTACGTACATGTGTCGAGTCAGAGTACATGAATGTGATCGTATCTAGAACAAGCGGATCATCAATCTTGAAGAACCTCACAAGTTGAGCCTTGAACTCCTCTACAGTTAAAACGGGAGGTGGGATATCGTCAGTGGAAGCAATGCGACCAAAGACCAAGAGACAGGTCCCTTCGTTGGGCAAAGAGCCATGGAGGATGTGGTTAACGTTCAGATGTCCTTGGAGCATGAGGTTGAGTGGTTTATCAGGTAAGAAGTACCCATCTATAATACAGCCGACCACCTGATCAACCAGATCTGGGAACTTTGAAATTAAAATTTGAAATAATAAGGAAATTTAAGTCAAAATTATCTGATTGGGTTCAATTAATCTCTCCAAAAGAAAAGGCAGATGATATTTATTTTAAACAGATTTATTGAATATTAAATTATTCGACATGTTCAACAAAGCAAGTCCAACAGCCAAAGATATTCATTCAATATAATACCACAATCCCCCTCTCACTTCATCAGTAAATAATTCTCACACACAGTAGGCCTATATAGTGTTCCTTCCTCTTCTCTTCTCGCCCAATCACACACCCCTGTTCTCTGTTCTCTGCAAATACGGGACACATTTCAGTTTTGAAAGGATGATAAGCCGATAACTTTATCTCTTGTCACAAAAGCTCTCTGGAAGATGACTGATTAATATGAAATATATGACAAAAAATGTGTTTCATTAATATTTCTTAGACATTTTGTGTATTCTTGGAAACTCTCAACCCCTCATTCCTAAAAATTGTCTGCTCCTTTCACTTTGGACGGCATATGAAATAATGACTTCTCGGCAATATACTCTTTGACATTTAGGGACATGACTGCCCCCCCAAATGTCAACTGATATATCGTCCTGTATACATACCAAGTTCAGATATCCATCCTTCAATACCTCCCATGACATCTCCCTCAAACAATCCACTAGATCTTTACTTGTGTTGAAGTCACAACCGACTCCTTTTCCAAACTTGAAAGTTTTTTCGACGAGATCTGTATCCAAACCCATATCAGCGTTGGCGTTTCCACTCTACAATATACGACGTTAAAACAATGGACATTATACATTTATAAACATTCATGGATTGCATAGTCATTAAAGATTCAGGCCCATATTTTACTAAGATATAAAACATATATATAATATAACAATATGACCTTGGTTTAAAGATAAGTAAATTAGTATCTGGCCAATCCGAAGTCTACAGATGGACAAACGCGCTTCGTGCGTAACCATGCTCTGGTTTAAGTTGTATATTATAACTTGTATACTAGTAATCAAATATAACTTGCACTGAGAGGCTCTAGTTGAAATTATGGATTCTCTGAGGTGATTGGCATAGCACTACTTTCTGAGGGGCGCAGCCCCGAAGAAATAGTATTCCAGTCAACGAAGAATCCATAATTTCAATTGGTGCCTCGAAAAGAGTGCGTGGTATATTTGATTTATATCCTACTATAGTAAGCCTAGATAGATTTTAAAAGAAAGAAAAAAAAATACTAATGTAGAATCAGAGAAGACCTACATACACGTACACTGAAAGTATTTTATGTCACGCGAGACATTCCTGAACAATACTTGAATGATAATTTTCTTATGTAGGATATAATATTTGATATCTTTTTTTCATAGTAGTCTATGTGAGCTGTACATTGGGTTTTGTAGCATAAATTCATCATATTCCTATCGAATATTCCTAACGTACCCGTAGTATATCATAATCATTATATTTTCATTTTATTCGTGATCAAATGCCGATATTCCAACCTGTAGTATAGCACCGTTGAACAGTCCAGCACTGAGCGGTGATATGATGTGATAATTTACACTAGCACCTCCTGCGCTTTCACCAAATATCGTCACCCGTGCTGGATCTCCTCCGAAAGCTGTGAAGAAAAGTGTTTGAAAAAAGTGAAATGAAAGAAAGTGATTATCATCAGCTTTCATTAATTGACGGGGCGAGGAGGGAGCTAAAGATTTGCTAGTTCGATTAGTTCGCTTCCTGGACAGGGGCGTCGCTAGAGGGGGGGGGGGGGGGGGGGAGAAGAGGAAAGAGAAAATGAGAAAAGATCAATGAGAAGAAAAAAATGACAGAAATAAAAGGAAAGGGAAAACAAAAACAGAAAGAAAAAGGAAATGAAAAGGGAAGGAAAGAAAAAGAAGGAAAAAATGGCCAATTTTTTGAAAGTTATGGAAAACTGGAAAGTTAAACTGTTGACTACTGAATTCTTTGACAATCATATGTTTAATACAAGAGCCACCCGCTTCCCGTAATCTATGTGTCGTCCCCTTCGGCAATGGGCTACAGCCCCCATCCCCGAGGATTTTCAAAGTTTCGATATTCGGGCAACCACCACTGTATTTCTGAAAGATGTATAATTTTCTATACATTTTGATAATTGTGTTTAATATGTACATCAACTAAAAATGAAGTTGTATGATTTTCATTTGTACTGAATGAATGCAATAAAGAATGCTACAAAACAAAAAAAACTTCATATTCGGGCAGCGATGAGCCAGAATATCCACTGTACACTACGAAAAGTTAAAAAAAAAATAGAAATTGAAAAGTTTATATTCAGGCAAAAGGCGTCAGCCCCCTCCTTGTGAAAATGAGCCTGTATGATCAAGATCTCTACATCTGTGATTTTCTTTTATTAGTATTTGTTGGGGGAAAATAAGGGTGCACTAGTGCAGCACTTTTGTCGGCAGTGGGTGTCACACCCCCCCCCCCCCCCCCATTCAAAATGTTCTAGCGACGTCCCTGTTCCTGGAATATTGATTTTCGGACAAGAGACGACAGCACTTCCTCCAAATCATGCCCAAACGCCCACAACAGTAGCTAATGTTATACTTTTGTTTGAATTTCATTCATTTTAGCTGATACACTGTGTATATACCTGACCATTGGATACTTGATTTTGTTATGAATAATCATAGAGCATCAGATCCTACCTGCTATGTTTTCTTGAACCCATATCAGTGCTTCTCGTTGATCAAACATCCCAAGGTTTGCTGGAATTTCTCCGTCGCCTGTAAGTTTGTTGAAATGAAAATTAGAGCCATGGCGATGATGATGTTGATGATGGTGATGATACATAACAATTCCATGGGGCAATCGGAATAACTAACAATGCTTGCTACCATTTACATTCATATTATTTTCATATTCCTAAATGATTTTAAATAAAACCTCCTCAAATGGGTCAACTGATCTTCTACATTATACATAATAATTCAATATTTCAAACTGAATAAACTGTTGATCCAATTTTCCCAAAGAAGTTCGATTTGATTGACATAATTATATTATCTCTGTATGGAGGCGGATAACATGATTAGCTTTGAAATTGGATCAATTAAAACGGATGGTCAAAGTTATTTGAATCAAGTTCAATTGACTTTGTTCTCCATATTGCTCTACTTCTTGTTCTCCTTCTTCATTATTATCATCATCATTATCATGATGATATGATCATCATCATTGTCATTATGACCGTGCATCTTCTTGTTCTTTTATTCTTGGTCCTTGTTCTTGTCTTCCGCATAAATACTCTTTGCTTAACCATTGTTAAAGCAGATAACCGGAGAAATAAGAAATAGGACAAATTATACATTTTTGGAAAGCTAATCCCCCAAAGAATACGATGAAATTAAATTTTAGAGATGTAAGCTTGTTCAAAAAGATTATCAGGACTTTTTTTCAAGACCCCTGACAGGGTCTCAGATGAGCCACGAAAGCGAGAATTCTTGCACTAGAAAAATGACGTCATTCTCAAGACAGCTAGCTTACGGTATACGACTTGACTGTACTGTAGCTGCATGAATCGTATATGTGTGTGTGGCTGCTGCGGTGATTCGCCCAGTGATTGATGGAATGACGGTGTGATTCCAGGTTCTAACATCTGAATCAGGGCCAAAATCAGACATTTTGTCGACAAGATTTTCAAAGATTGGAAGAAATCAGTACCTTACCTTGAACCGTGAACGTTATGTGCGCGCGCTGTATTGACGTGATCGTGAGCCAGCTATAGAAGCAAGCAAGTGTGTCCCGAGTATTACGTCACATTTCCAAGGTGTAAAAAGAAACTGCTCGCCGGTCGAAAATTTGCGAATATTTTGGCACACATTTGAAACAGAATAATATTAATTTATGAAAACCTATGGATTTCGAATCTTGATGGAATGTTTTAGGGCATCTTCCCCTTTCCGTTGATACCAAATTTATTGCATTTTGATTTGTTTGTACATCTCCTTTAACTGCTTAATCTTTTATGTTACTTTCCTTCCCTTCGGCTTTGCTTTATCTCACCTGTATTCAAATATCCCAGCATTCCAAGGCGATAATTGAAAGTGACGACGATTACTTCTCCGTAAGAGGCCAAAGGTATTGGCAGTTGCTCAGGTACAGATCCTGCACCTGCTTGGTACCCTCCTCCATGAATCCATACCATTACTGCCGCATACTCGGGCTGTCGAACGAAGAGAAATCACGTATTTGTTATAAATTCATAATTATTTGAATAATTAAAAAACCCTGTATTAAAATCTTATTACATGGATTAATGCATTCCTGGAGTTTGAAT
This sequence comes from Heliocidaris erythrogramma, assembly GCA_025617745.1. Lineage (NCBI taxonomy): Eukaryota > Metazoa > Echinodermata > Echinoidea > Camarodonta > Echinometridae > Heliocidaris > Heliocidaris erythrogramma. The sequence continues at coordinate 13,361,029 of CM046855.1, read as the reverse complement.
TGTTTCCTAATCAACTAGTGAAACGGGGATTTGACTCATCTCCAGCACTGGTGGGGGGGGGGGGGGGGGGGGGAGGGGGTGGTGGGGGGAGACAACCACATTTATAGTATGTATGCTCCCGCTCCGCATAAGATACACAGTTCATTCCAGAATTCTTGGAAGTGCAAGTGTCCCTTGGATCGACGCCCTGGCCCTGGATATGTACATGGCCCATGTTCATTATTTTGAAACTGAATCAAGATCAACGTTCAGTTGACTATATAGTATTTGCAATAAATTATTAAAGCAAGAAATCACGAAATTACATCAAACAGTAACAAGGTACGGTACATTAATATTTAAACGGGCTTTCAATCCACAGATTTGGGAGCGGGTGTCACCAGGGGAGGGGCATTTTTGGATGAAATAAATACAGGGTCCCTAATGCATGGGGGTCAGTTATTTGCTGTCAAATTTGACATCCCATCCTTTGTTATTCAATTTGAAACCAGCCACTATACTTGCCCGCGGTGAAGGCACAAAGACATCTAAGTACAGGCAATCCTCTGTCTCTTCCATATCTACTGTGAATCCGTTATATTTGAGCTGAGGACATGCAACGTTTGGTCTGGTGGCATCCAGCTCTTCCGTCCAAATTTTCTTTAAGGGATGCTTGTACCTCAGCTCTCCAATTGGAGGCTCGGCATAGGGGATCTTGGTGTATGCCTCTACCGCTATGATCTCATTAGCTGGGAACTGCCAAGGTGCAACATTGATGGTCCTGCCGACTATCCGACCATTCTGGGTTTCCACGAAGGGTGTTCTTCTCCCCTCAACAGAACAACATAACATCCCCATGACGATAAAGAGTTCAAATACCACTTTTTGGATCATTTTGAACGATGTCATGATATCATGCACATCGAGCATACACGAGGATTGACTAATAAGCTGTTTCGAGCCCCGTTCTCGATTGTGAGCATGTGGAGGTACGTCATAAATCGGTACTGCCCTATAATTTATCAAGGCCAGGCACTATGTATTTTACTCTTGAACTTTGTGATCAATAATGTTTACCGACGCCGGAAAAGGGCAAAATTGACGATTTCGTCATATTCGAATAAACTTTAAGATCAATATCCTTTTCTCTTTTTTTTGAGGGGGGGGGGGGGGTGAGGGGAATAAGCAATAATGCCACTGTTGTTTATCTTTCCCAACGATATAGGAGGGGGCTGGCTCTTGTCGGAGTGAGTTATGAATTAAAAAACAATTATTTAAGTGATAATATAATTTCTTTATAAATTTTAAAAAGGGAGAAATAAAATAAACCACCTCGATGCCCAATATCAGGTGATCGTTGCCCTATAATATGAGTTGATCACTGTCCGAAAAAAGGTGATCATCATAAGGTGAAGGTTGCCCGAATATAGTCGGCCCTATTTTCAAAATTCTCGTGGAGAGGGGCTGCAGTTCCAATGCCCCTCTCTCCCTCACTTTCTGACTCCCAGTCTTTCGTTTAAGCAGCTTTGTATTTAGGCCTGTTATAAAAAATCGTGATTATGCAGTGTTCACTCAAGCTTTGCATACGGCGACCCTTTTCCCAACGTGTATAGGCCTGTCTCATTTGATCATGTTAAGAGATCAATGATGAAATTAAATAAACGTATGATAAAATTAAAATCAAATCAAAGTAGGAGGGATTAAGGGAGAGACAGAAACAAAAAATAATCCTAGCCGGTACTTCTATGATTGGGAAATATAAATTAACAGTTGCATTCTTCATGGGAGATTTAAAAAAATGGGGGGGGGGGGGGGTCATTCTGAGCAGGTAATCGCTAAAGCAGATTTGACTGTAGTTGCTGTGCAAAACATCATGGGTGTATGCCTAATAAAATAATATAACACTTAATGTAATAAATTATTATTAACTTCAGAATTACAACTCAAACAGTCAAGCTGAATCTGATTTGCAAATTGTAAAATTCTCATAGAGAGAGATAGTTTACGACAATTTTTCAACAACAAGAAAAATCAACTTTGACAAATTTGAATCCCCACCCCCCCCCCCAAAAAAAATAAGTGCAGGTTGAATACCGTACCCATGGGTGCCGATCCGTGTTCATGATTGGGGTGAACGGCGAGTGAGCGAAGCGACTGAGCGGGGAGGGTTTGGGACGGGGATAACCAGGGATTTTTTTTCTCAAAAATCTGTCTATAAAACTTGCATTTCAGAGCGTCTCAAAATGGTTTTCTGTGTGATTAAATGTTATCTAAAGTCACGGCAAATACAACATTGAACAAAATACTAATAATCATAACATAAGGTATTTAAATATGTGTGTTATAATTTATTTATGATTCAGGAAAAAGAAGGAAGTTTTAATGTATTTTCGCATTGAAATTAGTGGCATTTCTTATTTCCTTACTTCTAATCATTAAAGAATGTGATGGTATTTCAAGATCAAACATAATGAGTGGATAATTATTAGTTTTAAGTTAATGTATTATAATTCTTATTTCTTTTATCAAAATATATTGGGAGATTATAACACAGGCCACCCCACCTCAATTTATTTTTTATTTTATTTTTTTTTTTTTTTTTTTGGGGGGGGGGGTGGGATATATCCCCACCCCCATCCCCTCCGGGATCGACACCTATGACCGTACTAGTATGTCTTCCAAGCAAAAAAATATACACACGTACTGTATACATGTATTTCACATTCTTGCTATTTATTATGTACCATATGTCAGTCAAGGAGGGGGGGGGGGGGGGGGGGGGTGTGTGAAACCCCAGCCGGGCTAAACCTACGTCGAATAAAGACAATGTACGGAACCGTTAAGAACGTTTTGATCTTTGCGTCAAAATGTGAAAACCTATGATTTATGATTTTTATATTTCAAAACGTCGTTTCAAGAATATTAATTAAAGATTTTTTTTAAAGACCAAATAGGCCTGTTTAATAAGTGTATTTTACATTTATGCATGTTTCTCTCCAGAATCCTTAGCTACCAACTATTTAGTGCACCTGATATGCATAATGGCATCTCTATGGATGGAATCCATTTTGCATACATTAGATGTTGCTATGTCGGGCAAGCCTCTGGCAAGCTTTTTAGTCGTCAAGAGAAACTTTTGTTCAAGCAGTATGCATAAAATTAGTAAACAGCTCTATTGAACGAAATGGACACCGAGCTGAGATGGGTACTCGGCGCGCACGATCGCCCGCGACCTATGCCCGCGACGTGGCGGCGCGGCCGGCACGTCGATCGCACGCACGTACCGGATCCGTATTGTAATTAAATTGTTGCGAAGATCAACATGGCAACGGGACATTCATTGTCGATGGTAACGAACTCTTGTGTAAAAAGGCCTAGAATTCCAAATTCGAACTTGCCAGAAAGTGTTCTCGATCGGGATTTAGCAAGAAGTCGTGAGTACAAAAAAAATGCACTTCTAGCCTCGTACGACGGGTCAAATTTTCATGATGATGATGACCAGGAATATTTTGCTCAGTCCCATTCAAAGGGATTTGGTGGAGTGTCATTGGATGAGGATGCACTTATTGATCAGCTTACAAATGATGTGGAAAACATCAGCAGTGAAGACTTTTACGAACGACTGAAAGAATTAAAAGAGAAACATCGGAAAACCCTTAACTCCCTTGAAGAAAGGTATAATAAGAAGGTTTCTCGAAAACGGCAGGAACTTGAACTTGAAGTTGAAAATGAAGTGAGGGGTGAAATTGGTGGCAATGACAATGATTGGAGCTTCAGTATGAAATATATGAATGGAATAGATAAGGTCAAAGGGATGACAAAGAGTGGTCCAGTATATGTTGCAGAGCATGACCATAAGCACATGGATGACCAGATGCAGACATTCAACCAGAGTTTACCAGCATGGTCAGCGTTACCTAGGGATAACGTGAGAGACATGTCATCAAAACCACCAAGTGGAAGGCCTCAGTCAGCATGGACTGACCGACCAAAATCCAGAACAGCACGCAATGGTACCCATGGTCCCAAACAGAAGCCGGACTGGAATGATGTCACTTGGAGTGGTAGTGAATGTTCTGCTACCACAGAAGAAATAATATCTAGCGTGAACACTTCGCTTGAGCTATCATTGAGTAAACAGCCAGGATCTCCAGCTGCTGTGGTGGACAATATGTGGGAAGACTTCAGTGTTGACTCCTATGCACCACGTTCTCGCAGTATGTCTAGGTCATCAGCCCGCAGCAACTCAACTCAGCAGAGCAAGGCAAAGGAGTGGTCTCCTAAGATCACCATACCAAAGCCTTTTACCATGTCTCTGAGGGAATCAAGTGAAGAAAGGAAAAAGACAAGAGCCTCCATGGAGCTTGAGCAAGCTCGTCTTGATAGAGAGAAGCAAGAGGAAATAGAGTGCCAAAAGAAATTCAAAGCAAATCCAGTTCCGGCTCACACTTTCCTGCCACTGTACGATGAGATCATGGATCAGCAAATTGAAAGGTCCAAGAAGAATCGGGAAGAAAGCTATAAGAAGCTCACTAGCACACAAAAACCATTCCAGTTGACCGAGAACAAAAAGCACCAAAGATCAGCCAGTGTTCCTCTGTCACTGAAGCAGTCAAAGACACCCTCATTCAAGGCCAAACCAGTTCCAAAGTCTGTCTTTGATCCAACAGTTGATGAGCAGATTCTTGAGGAAGAAGAGTATAGGAAAATCAGAATCAAGATGAGAGCTGAGGAGATGTTGAGACAATCTTCACTCCCTCCTAACATGCAGATCAGAGGCAAGGAATACACTGATGGGAAGATGAGAATGAAGATGAAGAAACACAGGGAGAAACAGGCCTTCCTCACATCAGAACACAAATTCAGGCCCCAGGTAAATATAAGACAAATTGTTTATTCATATTGTCTTAACCCCTACTGTGCCACCCATTCTGTACATTCCCCCCTTGTTTGGCCACCCAAAAAAGGCAAATTTAGACTTTAACCTTCTTGCATGTTCCTCACCATTTTATACCTTCTCTTCATCCTACACAATTAATTTCTACACAAAATATATTCTGTAATATATCCTTTCAATGAAAACATTAAAAGTAATTCATTTTGCCACCCCAAATTCACAAACTAAATGATATAAAAATCTTACTTTTTGTGGGTCAAAACTCTCATTTTCTTCTCTGTTCATACATGTACATGTAAACCCTATTGACCCATTTCAGAGCACGTATAATAGGAATGTTCCATTCATGAAAAATAGGGGTGTTGCATTAACAAGTTCATTGGACCAATCCAAGTGAAAAGTAGGGGTTCTGTCAGAAATGTACATAGGGGCTAGCATTACAAAAAATAAGAATAATAAATAATTAGGATGATATCATGTATCTACAAACTATACCTATTGTACAGTTTTACAGTCCATTTTGAAAATGCATTCAAATTTTTAACCATTCAGGGAGGTATTACAGGGAGATAATCTCAGCTGAGAGCTTTCTATTCATAGTGTCTGGACTTGAACTCGTCTTTTCTTTGACAAAAAATCTTCGCAGAACCCTGCCTCTTTGTCCTATTTTCCTATTACATAACGCTCCTTTGTTCCATTTCCTGTTGTAGAAATGCCTGTAGGATGGAGTTTTTGTATTATAAGCCCACAATAATTTCTTTTATGTATTTACTACATTATAATGTACATTCCAAGTTAATGTTTTGGGAGAGTAGAAATAAAATATACATATACATGCAGTATATATTTCACTTATTACACATGGGTTTCCCGAATGGAAGCGGTAATTATACAGCAGCGCACGTAAAGGACCGTTGCTGGGCCCAGCGAAGTGTAATGCATTCTGGGATATGTTATCCGCGCGCGCAAGCTCCAGAAAGTTATCGTAGTACATTATGCCTCTGTGATCTGATTTTCTACCAAGAAATCATGTTTTCGCACTAAATTCGAATGTAACCCCATATAAAACTGACTCGAAATCGTAAGTTTATTAAACAATGAAGCTTTTCATGTATTTAGAAAACTACAGTATTTTGGCAATAATTTCACATTTGATGTTAAATGTGATGATACTTTGCGGGCGACAGATGCCGCCCACGGCCAGCTGTAAGGATAACTCCCGGGCGGACATAACCGCCCACGGCCCGCTAGGGGTTAAAAAGTTCTGTGTAATATTTAAAAAAAGGGATTTTTTTTTTTTGTGCTCTGAAGGTTGAAGCTAAATATTCTGCAAGATGGATGCTATCAGATTTATACAATGTTGTTTTGCAAAATTGAATTCACATTCATTATCATATTCATTACATTACATTTGCTCTGTGTAATATAAAACTTGTGTTTCGAAAGTCAAGTATGACTGATTTTAGCACTGCTTTAACTTATAAAATGCAAAAATGTGTTATGTTTTGAATGTTTCATTTTCATACATGTAGTTAACGCTTTTAGGTCAGAGGAATCAGTTCAGTTGAGTAATCAGTCTGCTACATATGTAACTATTTGTATCACATTACATGACTTTGAGTAAAGATAACCTTTGACTTGCATTCAAAATATTTTCATTAAATGAGTTAATGAGAGCAATGTTAACTTTGAGATGTATATTCTATTTTTAACGAAGGTAAATGGAGAGATCCCTGACTATGATGAGCTACACAGGAAGTTTCAGGATGAGGTTCAGAGGAAGAAGAGAGAAAAGGAGCCAACTGTGATTGAACCCTTTAATCTCAGGACAGCAAGAATTCCTTCCCGCAAATCTAAGGTTCTGATTGAAATGGAGGAGGAAGAGGAGAGGAGGAAAGAGGCTCTGCGGGGATCTTTTTCCAAGTCTGCTTCTCTTCGAAGGTATGCATGTCACAGATGACAGGAATAGATGCAATAATATAGATGTACATGTACCCATAGTCAACATTATAAGTTCATTATGAGTGTTGAAAAAAGTAATATAAAACAATATTAGTTAATTGGGCTCTCAATTTCTACAGTACATATTAATACATATCTGTTGTTATTATTTCAGAATTCATATAAGTAATATTTTTTCTTCCTGAATTGGGTTCTACATGAGCTTTATGAAGGGCAATTAATATAAACTATATTGTTACTGTGTATTTTCCTGCCTACATGAATATGCATTTAAATTACTACCCTTTAGCAAGTTATTGCTAAATGAAAATATGTATCTCTTTGCCAAAGCATTTATATTAGACCATTTATTAAGGAATGGAATACTTATTACATCAAGTAGCCAACTTCAATAATTCCATACTATTTGTATCATATAATGTAGGTCCATAGATATGGGTGATACTCTGCCATCAAAGACAACCAATGCTACTGAATTGAGGAAGAGTGCACTGAGCAAAACACAGATTGAGAAGGCAGAGAGGGAGAGACAGGAGATGGAACATGAGAGACAGAGGAGATACAAGGAGAAGAAACTACAACGATTCATCACCAGCAAAGCTAGAGCCAATGACACATCACAAAGCCTGGAGGCAACCAACAGGGAGAAACTAAGGCAACACAGGTAAAATATGATTAGCTTTGACAGACTACTGTCAAACCAGAAACATTTGCAACATAAAACTTCAGTGAATTCCCAAAATTCATTGTCACAGTGTAAAACTTTCGCGAGTCTGAATCAGGTTTTGCAGTATGTCATATTACATGTTCTCAGCATTGGTTCAGCAGTTTTTGTCAAGTAGATTCCATCAGAATTTGTGTGCCACACAATGTTGTATTTCAAATTGATAAAGCAATTGTATGTAATACATGTATACAATTTGTTGAAGATTTGGGGAGAGTCTCCCTGTAGGTGAAGAGATTTATACTTCAATACATGATACTGTAATTGATTGTTTTGAAGTTATTGCAAATAAATTAAATCCTGTAATCTTTATGGATAGGAAGTTAAACTACTTTGGTAATACCATCTTATAGGTGATACTATGATAAAGCTGAAATATGCACAGGAATTAATGATTTCTTCTACTAAGAAATTGACAAATACCTGTTCCACATATTTTCAAAAAATTCTTTTATTTTCTCATATTTAGGTTTGTTTATTGCCATTGATTTGATTGATGCAATGGAATCTGAAGGAAATGCAAAATGACAACAAAATCCAACAAATATTCAAAATTTCATTGAAATTTAATATTTTTTGTGTATATTATGATTAAAGATACATGTACAACATTTAATTCTGAATTTGTGTCCCCTCAGAGAATCTGAAAGAGCTCGTGAAGAAGAGTATGAAAGGGAACTACAGGAAATGATGGCCAGGATTGAATCCCGCCCACTTCTCTTTGAAAGAGAGACTGAGGTAATAATTTAATGGGGGGGGGGGGGGGGGGGGAATTGCTCTCATTACGTTATTGAAAAAGATAAACTGTGCATGATATACTTTTGAATGAGAATAGATTAGAACATGTTATAACTACATATTGCTTCTTGTAAAGATTTTTGATAGCAGAGTATGCCCTGTATTTGTATAATTCATGAATTAAATGTACTATGTATATTTATGCAGTCATGGTTGGATCAAATTTTGGAAAAAAATGTTCATATGGGCTAAGAAAGGGAGGTCTTGTACTTAATGTAGGGGAATTACATTGCTTGTCATGTAAAATAACACAAATTTGCGATGAGTAAAATGGTAAAGCATAATGATATGTTTCTCACTACAAGTCGTACACTCTCACTCCTCAGCAGTGGCATTGCTGGAACACAATTTGCTTTGATATTAAAGATTTGTGATAAAAATTGCAAACTCACTTGTTTGATACTTGAATTGAAACTTCAATCTTTGGAATGGTAGGCATAGAATGAATTGCCCCAGACCACAATGTTGTACAAAGTTCAATTGCATTGATGGTTGTGTTCATTTTTCATATTATAATTGATAAAATACTGCTCTGACATGAATGGATAAATAGTATTATTCTGAATCCGATAATTTCATGATCTTTTATTGTGTTTATCTCTTTCCTTCCCTCTCATTTCATTTTATAGTTGAATGCTAAGAAACGTGCTGAAAGGAAATATGAGAGTGCCCTCAGGAGTGCAGGAATCAGCGAGGATTTCTTGGAAAGGAAGGGTCGCTCAGGAGCAACCCAGATCTTGAGTGGTAGAGGGAGGGATGAGGAGTTCAAGAGTGAGGCAAGCTACAACTACGATGACGACGATGATGACTATGGAGGTTACAGTGGTAGTGGTGATGGAAGAGATAAATATGATGATGACTCTCCAGCAAGTGATGATGATTAGAGTAGCAATCTTCTCCTACTTTTCTAATGACTGCATTTTCTGTTGTCTAGCCATTGAACTTTTGTTCCACAGAAGATGGGATGTAATATCAGTATCATTGTACTTAATAGACCTGAAGAAAACTTCAACATTTGTGGGATTATAGTTATTTCAAAACTGTATTATAGCAATATTTGAGGGGAATAGTTAAAGCTTCAGTACCTGAGAGAAAATCAGAATGCATTCAGAAATATGGCTATGACTTAAAGATGTGAGCAGGCTATTTATTTTTTCCTGTTTTTTTTTTTTTTTTTTTTTTTTAATCTACCACAATTATATATTCAGTATTGATACTTAAGGTAGGCAAATCTTTCCAAAAGTGTGCCAGTTAAAGGCATTCAGTTTTAAATTGTTCAATAATCAATGGTGTTTACAGGGCATTGCACAAACACTGAGTATTGCACCTTTATTTTTTTTGTCTTATATACTGTACATGTACATATCCCAAGAGTAATACATGCAAACAGTTAGAAGCAGAGGAAGGGTGTACTAGTATGTGGTATTATAAAACGGGTTCAAGAATGTAGCCATCCTGATTGGTCAAATAACACCACGTGACTGTGCAAAAAAAAGTGATAAAATACGGCAAAGGGGTCTATTGCACATGTACACATGTAAACATGTAAACATAAACATGTAAACATGACGATACGACTCGATTTTGCTATATGTTTTTACACGCTATACCGTATACGCTATATCGATATCGATCGTCGCGCTAATGTCAACAAATCAACAAAAACAACAAATCAACAAAATTACAGCTGTAGCGCTACCGCGGTCGGATCGGTGCAGTGCAGTATCGTAAATGAAAGTTTAAGTTTAATTTTTGACGACGGCAGCGTGTAAAAAATGGCTGAAGCTTGAAAGTTTCGGACCTATCCACCATCACCCAACGTAAGTTAGAAACGTACATGACTTGTGTTGGCTGCGCTGCGCTTCTGTGATGTCATCCAGGAAAGCAAATGGCAGCCTCCATGACTGTGCGACTCTTGGCGTTTCTATGGGGTTTGTAACCATTTTTATAGACTTCATAATCATATTGCCGACCCGTTTTATAAAACTATATACATGGTTGTCAGTTTGTGCATTAGTGCGATCTGGCAACACGCAGGTTTTTATAGTACACCACGATAAAAACCTTTGTGTTGCCAGATCGCACCAACGCACTCCCAACCATTTATTAACAGTATAATAGTGCTTCTCACTCCTTTTCAAAAGATAAGAATTTAACAAGAAATAGATTAAACTACGTAATTTTACAGCAACTGCATGAATAATGGGACAAAAACTTTCAGTTTATGTGTAGGCAATTCTTGGCTTTGAATTCATTATTTGTATCAGGAAATAGTTCTCTTCGTTAGTACCGTAGTAAGGGTTTTATAGTATCCAAATATGGGGTTGGTCGTCGCGATCGATTCGGATTGATTCAGGAGCCCGTAAACTTTTCTGCCTTTTATTTGTGAAAATTCGGCTCCTTATTTTTATAAATTTGATTTATGTAAGCATTCCATTACTTTCTAAATTGAACTTTCAACAGGTTTTTTAATTAAATTTTTTTTTAAGGTCTGGTGAAAAAAAAAATTTGTGCCCCCCCCCACACTGTGCAACTTTTTCAGAAGCTGGCAAGACCAAAAAAATATGGGTCTACCTTTTCCAAAAGTTGACAAACCTGCATTTGTGTGCCCCCCCCCCTTTTATACTAAATCCTGGATCCACCCTGCGCGTAATGATGACATCATCATGCACCGGTGCATGCCTAAAACAATAGATACGCGCAAATGAATGTCATCACAATGCAGTACGCACTCGGGCTGAACAGTTTTTTTTTTTCCTTCGCGTCGCGAGTCGATTGGGGGGGGGCAGAGAAAGCAAATAGCTCATTTTTTCCTGCTGACGTCATCGAATAGTTCATTCTTTCCCTCTGATGATGGGAAAAATGAACTATGCGGTGACATCAGCAGGAAAAATGAACTAGACAGCAGGAAACAGCTTTTCTAGTAAAACTAGTCATTTTCTTGTAGTGTACACTCCTAGTGCAACAATATTACGATGAGGGATATAATGCCTACCAATATATATATTATTTCACTGTTTTTCCATCATAAGTGGGTTATATTTGCCAAATATTTGTATATACATGTAGTTATGTGAATATATAGTCTTATTCTGAACATTTCGTATAATTTCTTTTATTTTCCAGAAGGTCATAGGAAGCTTCACCTTGGCATTATTCAGCAATTGCAAAGCATTCTTATTTGTATATTGCATGTTAATTATATCAAATATGTTTCAATAAGTATGATAAACACTCTTTTCATCTTGATGTATATATTGTATGTAGTACTGATGAATGCATTAATATACAGAAGAAAATAGAAATTCAGTACATAAGTGACAGGTTGTTTATTTGTTTAAATGATTATGAATTTATAATATTTCTTTGTCTTGAAATTTAATGTTGAGCAAAATATACGAATTAATGTACATTGGTATACCATATTGAAATATTTCAAATGTTCAACGTTATATAGGAACTTATTATTTTCTAGGCTTATTGCATTTAATAAGATCCTGACTGGTTAATGAATCAGCATTATTTTTGCTTTGTTATCTCAAAAGTGTTTTGTGAATATATTGCATTGACAATTAGATTAATTGGTTAGTAATGCTAACACTGAAATACTGCCATCATATTTGAGGAGGTAGTGAATTTGTTTGTAGAACTAATAAATACAGCTGAAAAAGTGATGGGAAATAATAGACGATTTCATGTGATGCAAATAATGAAAATAAGAGTAAATTTCATAAATTGGAATTCTGTCTGCAGAGGGATAAGAGAGAGAGAGAGAGGGGGGGGGGGGGGTATCTTATGACCCATTGTTTTATTGTATAATAATTTTTTTCTGAAAAAAACATTTTTAGTCAAATTAGTGTACTGTCATAGGTGATTCCAATTAATTTATCCTATGTATGATTCCTTTGAATAGACACAAAATTTATTTACATAATTATCTTCCCTTTTTTTATATATGCCTTCATTTATAAAGTTTTATTTTGGGTGGTTAGAAGGTACTGAACAATTCATAGATTTCATGAAATATTTCATCTACAATATCTGTACTGTATATTTTTTAATCCATGTACTGGTCATTGTGATATTTAGCATATGAATGTCATTTCTAAATCTGACATACATTCCTGAACTTTCCTTGTACTATGTAACTCTATTAAAAACAAGTTGTAAATTGTAATTATTTTCCAGTGAGAGATACTATCTCCTCAGGTCTATTAAATCTAGCCTTGTACCCATTAAATGATTGTATTTGTCTATTGACTGTAAGTGAATATTTTAATGTATAATATTGATAATAATGATAATATTAAGCTTGTATAGAGCATTATAAGTTTGCCATCACTATGTGCTTCAGTAAGGGAGAGAGAGAGAGAGAGAGAGAGGGGAGGGGGGAGGTAATAATAGAGAAACCGTTTCATATGAAATCAGTTTTGTCTTTTGTTGTTTGTATCTTTTTTTTAAAGAATGAAAATATGCTACTGTTCAGTGATGTCACCTAAAAAAAATCTAAAACACCTTTAAACTGTCAATTTTACAATTTAGCAGTATCATAAAACCCCCGGGGGGGCCACTCAGATATATTGGTGTACACATGCACGTCCAAGAAAACGCGTAAAAAGGGGTCTTTTTTCAGGTGGAACGCGTAACGCGCGTTACGCATTAGGGGGTCCAAAAACGCTGATTTTCAACAAAAAGGGGTGCTTTTGACTAATCTGGCCGAAGTCAAACCTGTTAAGGGGGGTTGGATGATGAAAAACCGCGCAAAAATCCTTGTTTAAGGGGTCTTTTTTCATCCAAGTATAAAACCTGTTTAGGGGGTATTTTGAAGACCCATGGACATGTATGCATGTACACCCATATATCTGAGTGCCCCCCCCCCCCCCCCCCCTGGATAAAACCTAGGGGTGGGAGAGGGCTGAAGGAAAAAGACAAAACATACAGGACTTCTCTTACAAAAAAAAGTTTTGCATAGCTTTTTCACTGATATCCTAGTACTAAAACCATTTGAAAAGTTTTGATTATTTTGATTATTTTGAAAAAAAAAGGGGAAGGGGGAGAGAGAGAGAGAGAGAATAGACAGGGTGGTATTCAACACAGTGGAACATTCAAGGGAGACAAGAAGCAGTCTTTATAAACAGGTCTTCTTTATGTACAAGATTAGTATAAATTTTGACGCCTAAAAAAGATTCATCTGTAAGACATTCTTGTTCAAAAAGGAGAAAAAGAGGAACAATGAGTATCGAGCCCTGTCAACTGCAGCCCCAGGATCTGACTGCATAGTTTTGACAAGCACACCCATAAATCAGTCCAGAGTTTCTCATGATTTTTGTTTTCATTTGTTTTTATTGTTACTCTACAATGGAAATGCTCAACATTTAATTGCTCTATTTTTATAATTTTCTTAATCAGACATTTTAACAGCCAAATGAATGTGCCCATCCAAGCATTAAGGCTCAAAATTTGATTTGAATTGATGTTGGTAGAGTATTGATTTTTCTTTCATTTGATATATATTTTATTATATTTGCTGATGGTTTATATGAAAACTTTGACAATAAAAGAGTGTCCACTTCTTATGTTGCTGAGTGTTGCTAAAGCGGATTTAATTTGGCAGTATTTTCTTCCCAAACAAATAAAGGCTGTGCAGAATATAAGTTTTTTTTCAATGGCCCTACCCTCCTTTATGACAGATACTGTTTTTGTATTTAAAAGGTTGATATTGCAATTTTGGGGAGATAAAGATTTCTTGTAAAAGGTATGTACCGGTACGCGTTTATTGTGATCTTGTTATTTTCGCACTCTTGTAAGTTGGCGCTAAAGGGATCTTGCGCTGCTCGAGCTACGTGTAGCTCGGAAGTGCGGTTTTTGTTGTGTCATAGGTCAAATTCTCGTCTATTACACAATATCCGGTTTCAATCGTCACAACAGAAAATGAGAGACAAAGCGGAGGGGACACTCCGAAAATAAATAACAATATTAGTCTAAACAAAGGATTAGACTTTGGATATTATAATTTTTTAATAAGGTAAGTGTTGGCTCTGACCTCTTATTTCCTTGATTTGACATACATTATGGAATTTTGATTCAGAAATATTTAAATGTCTGTCGATCTCGATGATCTTCCTAAACTTCACTGCCTGCCTGCTGACAGTGCTGTGCTGTGCTGTTGTGTTGCTACTCGCTGCGCTGGCAGTGGCAGTGCCAGTGGCATTGCCTTGCATTGGCCATTCATGCCATTGCACTGCCACTGATACTGATGCTTGTGCTTTCTAGACACATGAGACATTTAAATGCTAACATTTTAGGCATGTAGATTTTGTGCATTGCCTGTGTGATGATGATGATGATGATGATGATGATGATGATGTTGGACCATAACATAAGATAGGCATCCTATTTCACTTTTTTTTTCAGTTTTTTTTTTAAAATCTAGATCTAAATGTCTATTCCGACTCTGGGCATGCTGAGTTAGCATGGTTAAGTTAAGTTAGGCCTAATCGTTAAACTGTTTGATTTGTTGAGAAGATTGGGAAAGACTTCCTTTTGCGACGGCCACCTAAATTTGCTCAAATCCAACTATAGCGACAATCTAAAAGAGGGCGATATATTTGATGGGGGTTGAATTAAAAATGGGGCATGGAAATTTTTCTGGGGTATTCTATTTCTCTGTCTCCTCAGCCTTTTTATCTGTAATTCTGTAGAGAGAAAACATTGGTTAGTAACAAATGAAACAAATATAACAAATGAAACAAACTACAAATGACAAAGCTGGGTATCGAGCCTGGGTCCTCGATATTGCCAGTCCTCCGACTTAACGATGTACCTGCGAGAACGAGTTGACGTCGAAGGTGTTCAAAACATATACATGTATATACGTAGATTAGACTATATCATGTTGGTCGCTAGTACATGTAGATGCCGTTGCCATTCTATCCAAAGGTACGCGACAGAATAAAGCAATTTTGGGTGGCTGTCGCAAAAGGAACTCTTCCCGAAGATTGTGACGGACGAGTGTTCATGGTGTTGCTGTTATTTATTAGGGGTGGTATTCGGAGATTTATTTTATCTTGATTTTATTGAAATAATTTTAATTGTCATAACATAATGTACACTTATGTCGCATCATTGGTTAATAATTGCGTAAAAGTGACTGCGTACGTGGAATTCATCTGTTCAAACACCAATGAAATGTTGCAATTTAAAATTTGTTATGACAAAATCTTTTCACTAAAATCAAGATAAAATAATTCTCAGAATACCACCCCAGGGGGTCCTTTCATCAAGTCAACTCCATGACAGTCATAACTGTTGTCGACGATCTACGGAAATGTCATGGACTTAACTAACTGTTTCACGAAGACATAAACGACAACTCAATGATATCCATACTCACCGGCGAAAAAACAGTCTTTATCACAATCCATTGGAATTATCGTCAATTACCCTAACAAATTTTGAGGCTCAGTTTTTCCCAAAGTAGTCCAAAATGGCAGCGAAGATGAATGCTGGTGATACAAACATGCTTAATTTTTGGATCGCATGACATAAACCACTCAAATTTTGAAAATGCAACCAATTGTCTTAATAAATCATGATGGTATCTTTTCAAACATGTAAATTTATACTCAAACTCGAGAATTTTTGTAATACCTGTGTACATTTTCAATACAAAAAGACAAACACTTGTCGACCCAATCGGGATATTGTCAGCACTGCGCAGGCGTGGTTTGCATGACAAACGCCATCTGTTGGCGAAATTGCGTACATGTATTTGGGGTAGCGAGAATTATTTAATTTTGAATTTTCTTTGTCAAGCGTCACTGATATTCTCATGCCTCTGAAGCTCATTGAAAGCATCTCATTGCCTATAATATATTTTTGGAGTTCGGAGCCTAATGTAATGGCAGCCATACATATTGTGTACATGTAGATCAATTAAGGAAATCAGACGGACCCACAGAGAGATCATCTTGCTTCCTTGAGTTACATGTAGTATGTACAATGCAGCTCTTGGGTTGTGGGTTAACTGACTACTAATTAAAAATGCACAAGAGATGGTCAAACTGTAAAGTTTTGTAGGTCGAGAATATTTAAAGTAGAACGTTAATGATTTTAAATATTGGCTTAATACTTATTATTGCATAGATGGCATAAATTAAACAAGGTTATCCAAATTCAACGCTTGGAAACATTTGAAGTAATGATTATTATCAATTATAAAACGGTAAAATACAGCCCCCGATATAGCAGCTGAAGAGCTCCTCGAACGCTGCTGAGATATGTGATGACACACACTGGACCAGTCCTGTCTAAGCAGACGATGTCCCATAACATCTTACACATTTTTCAGAGCCTATTTTGTCATCTCCTCTTCACTTATTTCTCTTCCTTCACTAGCGTCAGTCTTAATGTTAGTCTGTTGCCTCACTCTTAACTTCGTGTATGGTATTATTTTGATGAAAAATGCAGCGTTAAAAAAATAAAGGAATCAGTCACTTGTAAACAAAATAAGACGCCATTGTATTTTCAGCTGCTTGCACCCGGGCATGTTCGGCGTTTCAAGAGGGAACGAATACCATCCTGCTATTATTCGGAGGGCTTTTCAATTTGAAAGTGGGGTTTATTTCATTGATCATTGACCCTTCTCCTATGTATTTCCAATCAAACGGTTTTAGCTATCAGAATCAGTTTCACTTTCCCTTTATAATGGTGTGAAATAAGGTCATGTTTAAATACACCAAACTCTTTATAATTTGATAAATAATTGCATTGCAATTACGTTCATTCATTATAGGACGTCGTCTGCTTAAGCAGGATCGATCCCGAGTGTGACGACATCAAAACATCGCTATATTTCTGGCGAATCCTCGGATATTCCAGATGCTGAGAAGAGCTTTTATTTGTGTTGTTTTTATAATCACCAGATACGCAGTTGACATAAAACTTATACGATTGCCATTTGTAAGCTTCCCAGTTTCTAGTGATACATTAATTGCCATATTTGTGATTTTCTTTGAATATCTACTTTAAATGATTGCTTTCATGTTACTTTAATGTTCCAAAGACATGAATGATGAAAGAATAGTAGAGTTACATGTACAAACATGTAGGTGTGCCAAAAATCTCACCAAAATTTGAGCAAGAAAACAATGTCTAGTGACATCCCCCGTCATATTGACATTAGAGTTCCAATTCAAGTGTTAGTTTTTTTCTCCTCATTTTTGACAATGACATGCTTACATGTATATTTTCATGAATTTTAATATTAATTCTGATAAAATCTGGGGTGAAAATGGTTTCAAATAATTATCCTACTGTATTTGTCAACAATAAACGGCGATGTTAAAAATTACTTTTTACAAATTCTGTGGTCGCAAGATCTGGAAAAAGCTATTGTTACAACTCTTAAAAATCTTTCATACAGTATTTCTTGAGGCTCTACGCTGGAATCTGTCAGCTTTAGGTGACTCAATAGTCCTTTTTATTCAAGGTTGAGTCTGCTGAGACCTCGGAATTACATATGTGAGTTACATGTAGACCTATCAAATCAGTTTATAATTATATGAAAGGAAGTGCAATGTAATCAGGATTAGGCATGTGTTTGTTTGATTGTTTAAGTTTGAATGGGAGATTTAACTCTCTTTCTGTTTCATTTTCATCATGCATAGAATCTCACAGAAACTGAATATAAGGGAAGCCTTCTTCAGCAGAACTTGGCTGTGGTGTAAGGGGGAGCCGTGAGGTAGATCCAGCAATGGCAGAAGTGGATCCAGAAACCCTCCTGGAATGGCTCCAGATGGGGCAAGGGGAGGAGAGAGACATGCAGCTGATTGCCCTGGAGCAACTCTGTATGCTCCTTCTCATGTCAGACAATGTGGATAGGTGTTTTGAGAGGTGAGGTTTCCATTAATTGCGAATATAATAATAATTTTGTACCAAATAAAGCTCTTCTACTCCACTTTATTGTCTTTTGATTGAAACAAATAAGCCAGTAACATGGTACAGCATTTAATATAGATTGACTCTTTAAAATGTTTGAATTTTTGGCTAAAGTTAAAGTTCATGTGCAGTTTTAGTAGCAAAAAGGAAACTGGAAACATACATGTACGTGTTAAATATAGTCTCATGTTGTTTTCCTTATAGTGTATTAGTGTACATGTAAATACCGGTATACATGTATGTGAGGAACTCTAGATAACGGTTATGCACTGCCCTACGCTGAAGTTGTTACCAATCAAATACAAATTTGCAACTCTGTGACGTACATGTAGACTGTATGTGTACATGTATCTTGCGAGCTCCTCTCCCATAACATTTGCTCAGTACAAAAAAATATAAATTTTAATTCTCTTAATATTTGATAAAAGAATAGATTTTTTCATGCAGGTTTTGTATAAAAACATATGAGCAATGATCTACATGTAAGGTGCATGTACATGTATGATTGAATATTTTCTTCAAAGAAAATGGAAATTAATAAATGAATGAATGAATGAATTTATTTCATAATACTGCAGAAATCTGCCATGAACATTGCAATTGGTGAGCATACATCGTTCAAAATTTTGAATCTATCATAATCAATAACAATTCCAATGTACATATAGTCAAAAGTGAAAAATTTACATAATTAGTCAATAGGAAAAAGCAGTATCATGGGAGAACCTAAGGAAAAGCACAGCTTGTTAAAACTAGGTTCCCCAATAACAGAGAGAATTAAGAAATACATGTATGTAATTAAGTATACATATAATCAGTAAAGAGACGAGACAAGACGTGTGTGTAAGGAAAAAAAAGAACAATACACACACAACATCACTAAAACATCAAAATAAAATAAGCATACTATGAACTACATGTAGTATACTAGCAGAATAATGTCAGCCTATTGGGTTTATATAATTTAGTAGAAAAACCAGATCTATACACATAATACATGTATGTGTATTAAGTATGATTAAAAAGATGTCTTGAAGGATAGATTTTGTTTATGTTCTGTTTAGACACAGGCACAAAACCAAATACTGTACAGTTGTTTAATGGACTTATACACTGTAGTGTAAGAGCTAATTTGATAATGTTTAAGATTTCTTCTAAAAGATTTAAGAGAGGAAGCTTGCGTTAGATTTGAATCAAGATGATTCCAATAGAAGGGCCCAGTGTAAATTAATGTTTTCTGGGCAAACTGAGTACGAAGAAGTGGTAAAGAATGCCTACAGTACATGTACATGTATGTATTCCATCATAATAATATCTAGGGTACAGGGCAAATGGGAGAGATATGTCATGGAGTTGCCAATTTGTGCTTAATTGATTAAAATTTCAAAAATTCATAACTTCTTTAATTCTTATCCTATTTTGCTCAAACCTTTACCGATCTGTTTCTTTAATTTTTTCTGCTTCTTTTAAAACCAACTTGTAATCAGGGTGGACTTCCCTTTAATAATTCATGCAGTTTGCAAACACTTTGTACTTGTGGTCATTGTATGTCCATAGTGTAATCAGTGCAGCGTTAAATAAACAAAATCATGCATGGGTACTATTTAAAGGGTCACTAAAATAAAAAAATAATTGCCCATTTTTCGTAGGAAGGTGTCATCAGGAGCCAAAAAATATCCATCACACAATTTTTTATGCATTCAGTCATATTTTATAATCATTTGAAAAGTACATTTTTGCTGATTTACACAGTCATAAGCCCCGCCCCTAAAAAACCCATCGAAGCGACATCGTGATCACGTGATCTGTGACGCATGAAAAGTAAGGGAAAATATTCCACTAACCTATACCGTGCGCGCCCGGAGGCCCCCGGCAGGCCCAGCCCGGTGCCGAGCATGATATTCACCGCATCGACCATTGCATTGCGTATTTTCGTGTGTTTAATTCCTCACAATAACTTTGATTTTGGGACACAGTTTCATCAATAATGCCTAATCGGTGTATAGTTGCGGGCTGTAGCAAGACCCCTAAAGACGTAAGCCTACATCATTTTCCTAAAGATGAAAATCTACGGAAATTGTGGGTCGCAAATGTAAAGCTCACGCGGGCAGAGTGGCAAGGGCCGGCCAAGTGAGTACATACATGTAGAGTACAATCTGCAGCAATCACTTTGCTGAATATGATTTTGAGAATCCTGGCCTGTATTCCGAATTTGGCATGAAGAGAAGGATAAGCTAGCTAAAAGATTCAGCTATTCCAAAGATCAGACTTGGAGTCAAGTCTTCAAATTTGTTTTTCAACGACAGCAGTTGCAGCAGCTTCACCCGTAGACCGAAAATTCTGTCTCTCGTTCATGTCGTTCGTTAGCTAAGACGACCTAACGAACGAGAGAGCATTTTCGGTCTACTTCACCCGTAACTCCAGGGAGCTCCAACGCGTTGGAGCTCCCTGGAGTTACTTCACCCACGGCCCTTCACCGTATTCTGCGAGGGGTTCAAACATATAATATGGTCGAATTTCCCCTTGCCACTCAAGCTTCTTTGCCTTCGGGGTCTGATAAATCATCTGATAAATCAGAGTTCGTATCTGCAGAAAAGTCCTCCAACTCGGAATCGCTGGCACTTTTCCTTTCTCTATAATAAGTTACTCGAATTCAGCCAAAATCTAAGTCAGTACTAACGTACTATGTAAAGCGAAGTAAAAAGAAAAAGCCGTAAGTGAAATAAACAAAACAAAAGCGTTCACCAGTCGCTATGTACGAGGGGAACATAGTCACTGCCATACTAAAGATGTGTAGGACATAGTACATACAGACGCATAAAACGGCTGTGCACGCGTTTATGACCAATGCAAAATTTTTGTTCGGCAAGCTCAGATGGATGAGAACATTGTTCAAAAGAAAAGCTAAAAAACAAAACAAGAGCTGTATATTTGGGCAAAAGCGTTTTCTGATCTTGTAGAAAATATATTGCTAATGATTATTCACTCCTAAGATTATATTGATTAATTTCCTTTTTTCATAAATTGTCCGTTGAACAGAGGGGTCAAATACCGCATTCTGTGTACAATATTATATGCTGCAGCCTTGCAGATCTTGTGCCTCTTACTTTTCATACGTCACTTGGGGGTTAGCCAATCAGCTCACCAGTTTTAAGGAACGGTCCCAAAACCTCTACTTTTCCCCCTTTTTCGCCAAAACGAGACATAATTCGGACAATCGGTTGGCAGATTCGTGATTAGAGGGCAAAACTACATGGAAAGAGCACCACTTTTCTCTCTAATTTAGTCAACCTTTAAGTGAAATTCACTTGATGTTACATGTACATGTAGCCCCCATGTACATGTAGCCCCCATGTACATGTACCTAGTTACATGTAGCTGTTTTGAAATACATATACAGTGTAAAGTACTTTTTCATTATATTCTTTTGAAATAAATGACAAACCTGGGAATTACCCAGAACGCTCCACAGTGCAGAGGACGATGACATCATTGAGACTTCCTTGTTTTGTCATCATGGTGTATATTGGTTTGATATGAGTCATGCATATTACATTATCTCAGCCTGGACAGACTGTAAGATGCCTCATCACTATGTACAAGGGTGATAGCCCTTGAGCTCATGCTCATCAAATTAAAGTGTGAACCTGTCCCATGTATCAGCAATGAAAATTGCCCCAAGCAAGATATTATTATGACAGAGCCTTACACTGTACTGCATTACAGTGTTATGTATGACATGTAATTTATTGCCTGTGCATATTATCATGCCTGCTGCTGCGATGTGTGTATACATATATACATGTACACATGAATGTGTGGGGCAAGTTGTGATGATTGTAGTCAGTTGAGAGTCATAGTTTGATCACAGACAAAATTTGAGCTTTTGTACATGTACATGTACATATGTATTGTCCACGTGGAATTGTGTGTGTGTGTGTTGCTGATTGTTCCTCCTTTGTCTACAACTACATGGCCTGTTAAATGAGTTCAGAGACCTTGCAAGATTTCACATTGCCAATGGATATTCATCCTGTCTTTGTCTTCACTATTTGGACAACAAACTCAAAACATTTCCATACAAACAGGCAATTCTACACTTCACAATGTTGGCTTGAATAACAACAATAAGCTTAGATTGATATTTGTGTGAGCTCAGTCTTTTTAAACTTCAAATTGTAATTGATGTTGATATAGTCCTTAAAGGGCAATCGTACCTTTGTAAAAACATGGACCTACATTTACTACTACAGTAAAAATAAGAGAAACATGATGGTGAAAGTTTAAAAGAAATTGGACAAAGAATAGGAATAAGAAAAATGTTTGAAAAATGAGATCACTACATCTACACTGTATGTGAATCTCAAAGTGGCAATTTTGTGAATCGATTGTTACATATTCACGGTCAACTCGTCCATTTGTCGTACACCAAAATATCATTAATTCAGGTTTTCTCCTGCGTGCCTATTCCCTCGGGGCAGTACTCAAAATATATGTAGATAGCACATTGTTACCGGTCCTCCAAAAATAAAAAAAGATCTTACTGATCTTTTGAAAAATTAACAATGTAGTCGTTGTGTGTGTTAGAGCGAATGGGAAAGATGACCGCCGTTACATGTACATGTACAGTACATCACAGTGATCGTATTGATTCGGGAAATTTGAAATTTCATATGTGTATAGTGATAATTATAACTTTCTAATCGTTTGTCCGATTTCGTTCAAACTGTCACCAATCTGCTTCTCTAATTTTTCTGCTTTCTCACAAATCAAATTATTACAAAGGTTGGATTTCCCTTTAACTCTCCAACCTTTGTTTGCTACCTGACCAGTGGGTTAAAGGCCAATTACAGTCCAAGAATAACTTGCTTTTAAAGGGAGAAAAAAATCACAAACATGTCCACAAAAAAGTTTGAGGGAAATTGGGGAATTAATTGAGAAAGTTACAAATATTAAAAGGAAATCTATGAAACTAGACAAACGCTGACATGATTGAGCTTGTGAGTGTGACATCATTTCCTCACCATTGACCAGTAGTTTTATTTACAATGTACATGTACATGTATATATTGACTATATGAATTTTCAATTTTTCTCCAAGAATAGGATTTCCTTGTAACGTGAACCCAGTTATATTTATATACTAGTTAGTTCAAAATAAATATTTTTTCTGTTAAATTTAGAACTTATGATAACATGTACATGTACATTATAAGCAAGTCAAATCACAAACAGATTGGAGCTTTCATCCTCACATACAATGTATATAAGTTTAATAAATGGTTTGACTGACCAGGAAATACATCTGCGATTTTTTGTTATACTTAGGGCTTTATCAAGTATGATATATTTTTAATGAAACGTAATAATTTTATCCAAAACAAAGATGCATCTTTGTAATTTTAGGCCAAGTAAAATTGGTACCTAGTTTCTCACCCGGATTTTTCGAAAATAAGGAGGAGGGGGTACCATGTTATTTGATATTTGATATTTTTCCAAGATGGCTGCCACACATATAAATGTGCCGGGAGGGGAAAAGCGAACTGAATCACTGTAACCCTCGGGTATTTCCTCCCGATATAACTGATTGGGATGTGCAGGTGTACCATTACACCGGGGTTTCCCCCTACTCTTATTCGAATAGTGCAGTGGGTTCTTAACGTGCAAAGTTGGTGACTTTCCTGTACACGGGGCCTCCAGTTAACGTCCTATCCGAGGGACGGAGTGTTTTCCATTGTAACATACATGTAGCCTGCATCTATGAAACAAGGGAGGGGCACGTTAACACACAACGCAGACTTCAGTCTTACGCTTTACCGCCTGAGCCAACTCGCCTCCTGTGCAAAAAAACATTGACTAATGGGGGATTGCGGGATTTGGTGTAAATGGGAATTTTTCGATTCACCATAGCATTTTGGGCACATTTTTTGCTTTTTCCGTAGGGGTAGGAGGCTTTCTATTTGACAGTATATAAAAATAGAGGGCATCAAATAACTTAAATTGCTATAAAGCTTTGTTTGGTAGGTAGAACTCATTTTCATAACATGGAAAAGCTGTATAACTATTAGGGATCTAACGTCCTGAGGTTGAGTGGATTTTTCTTAATTATTAGTTTGGGGATTTACTAAAAATACTTTATCACACACAATGGGTAGTTATTATACAATTTGCCATACATGTAAAGTTATTCAAATTAATTCTAAAATATATTTTAGGTCCACTCAGTTGGCGCTGATATACACTGTACAATGTACATGTACATATGGTTTAAAAAATAGATTGTGAGCTCATCTCCCATTTGCCTTGTACTGGAAAAAATCTTAAATATCCATTTTCTCTCTAAAATTTTTTTAAAATCATACATGCACCCTAAATATAATAATTTCACTTATGCAAATCTATTCCCTCATCAAAAACAAAGAAAAATGAAAATTTATGATTTTTTTTGTGTATGGATGTACATGGGAGAGGAACTCGCAAGATACATGTATGTCATGGAGTTACCAATTTGTGCTTGATTGATTAAACTTTCAAAAATTCATAACTTCTTTATTTCTTATCATATTTTGCTCAAACCTTTTACCGATCTGTTTCTTTAATTTTTCTGCTTCTTTTAAAACCAACTTAATATCAGAGTGGACTTTCCCTTTAAGGATAAATACATGTAGTACTATAAAAACAGTCTCAAATTTTTACGTTGATTAAAGATTTTGTGAAGGTGCATGCATGTAAAATCATACATGTAGTTAACTTGGGAAAAGGCATGAGGAAATCAATTTCTTTGAGATAAAGAGGAAAAGTAGTGACATGAAAATATACAAAGCAGTTGATAGATAACTCATATTCATGTTCCAAATTTTTTCTAGTGATTTTCATAGTTTTCCCTAGTTTTTCATGTCATTGAAAAAAAAACTATTAGTTGTCCTATTTTCCTCAAACCTTCTTTGATCTGTTTGTCTGATGTTTCTGCTTCTATTGAAAGCAATTTTTTTTGGAATCGGACTTGCAGAAAAATCTGAAAAAAGGGTCTATTAATGTTTGACAAGAATGGGATAAGAAAGTTGAGATTACTAAATGTATGCATGTGGATATCAAGTTGGCAAATCAGTTATTTTTCTGTGACTTAATTTTGGACAATTCTTCTATTGATTGTACACAAATATATTCTAAGTTTCATTTCTCTCCTGAGTAATTTTTTTTCTTCTGGAGGGCTTACACATGTAAATCTTGCTGTGCCTGGTGTCATGTGACAAACAGACTACATGTACATGTAGGTTTCTTTAATCATACCTATTATGGTTAATATTTAGAGTATGAATTAAAAAGAAGAATGAAGAATGAAACTCAACATACATTAGGTGATAATCATGTGGAACATTGTCAGCCTATTCAAAATATCTTGAAAATACTCTGATTTGATTAGTAAGGAGAACAGTCCCTCTAAAGTTTGCAGATTTCTTGCTAGATATTATCCCATGGGGGCTGCCATTTTGAAAAAACTGTGATGTCATTGCGGTATATGTCAATTTACCTGTACACAATGGATAAGATGTTGCATAATGAATAGCTATTATACAACTAAAGCCACCCATGCAAAATGGCAGCCATCTTGGTACCCCCTTTGTCTCGCACAGGTGATATCTAGAGCAGGTGTAGGTCTTTGTCACTTCTTTGAAGAATTGACAAACCTTTGTAAGACCAAGCAACTTACAAGTGCATGCCAAATCCTGCTTAACAAGAGAAACAGCTGAACCAAATATCTTGACACAATAGGTTATATGACAGGATAAAAGTATCTTCATTTGAATGTACATGACTACAAAAATGGTTTATTATGAGAAAATCCAGTGTCATGCATTCCACAGCTGATCATGAGTGTCATGGTAGCTAGTGTATAGGTCAGTGGGTATCTCACAAATAGAACTGCTCTGACATTACTTTGTAAAGAAAATGGCAGCCCCCATGGGATAATGTCAAGCAAGGAAACTGCAACTTTGGAGACACTGTTCTCATTCTTAAATAAATCAAATAGGAGTAATTTCAAGATATTTGTAATAGGCTGACAATTATCTACATGATTATAGGCTAATGTTTGTTGCCTTTTATTCCCCTTTAAGGATTTTAAATATATTTCCAAATCTCTATTACGTGTACCATTTTTTTAGCGTAATACAGGAAACTGTCAGTGGCAAAATTCACTTATTTACAACTTACAAGTGTTTTGGTTGAACACATTACATCTACATCAACAAACTGTAATATATCTTCAATACATTTTGTGTGTTATGATACATTATTTTTTCTGACATGCCCCAAAGACAAGAGACACATGTATCATGTGTAACCTGCCAGATCAACCATGGACAGTTTGAGTAATTTGTTTCTGCCCATGTACATGTAGGCCTACATGTATAAAAGTTGAATGTGTAGCAGGAAATTATTATTAGGCCTACATGTTGTATGTCTGTCACTGTACACAGTGTACTTGTAAATGACTATTGTTTTGTGTGGATTGAGTAAAGATTTTTAAGTACATATAAAAAAAGAGCTACTCAATGTACTATTTAGTCATGTTTTTTCTTTGTGCAACCAGGATGTAACACCTTTTTTCAAGAAGGCTAATTGTATGTACATGTAAATGGAAAATCCAAACTCACAATCACTTTGATTCCAAAAATTAGACAGATTGATCAGTGAAGGTTTGAGGAAAATCTGATGATGGATAAGACATTTGATTAATGTTGCAGTCATGAAGATCACTATTAAAAATGGTGATTATATGATTATTGATTTTTTTTC
Source organism: Heliocidaris erythrogramma (assembly GCA_025617745.1). Classification (NCBI taxonomy): domain Eukaryota; kingdom Metazoa; phylum Echinodermata; class Echinoidea; order Camarodonta; family Echinometridae; genus Heliocidaris; species Heliocidaris erythrogramma. The sequence goes on along the minus strand of CM046855.1, from coordinate 13,333,931 downwards.
TCTCTTTCAAAGTAAAATTAGTGAGAATTATCTTTTGACTGGTAAATTCAGTGATCACTGTCTACAATTCATGTTGACTGTACCTGTAGGCCTCTATGTATCTCATGTATCATGCCAATTTGTACCTTTGTTTTGTAAAATTTTTATATGGTTTATTACAGATTTTGTGAAATTTTTGTATTTTGTAAACTGATCTTTTACATTTATGGTAGGCTCTTGGGATTTTCTACAAAAGTGAATTGAGGCAGGGATTTTTGTTTCCTTTTTTCTTTATGGGGATGGGATGGGGGGGGGGGGGGTGCCACCCTACATGTACATATGTACACTGTGTACTAAAATATGTAATCATGATTGAATATCATCCCACTGTAGGCATACCTACATTTAATTGTGTGTTTGTTTAAACTTGAGCTAATGTTTTGAAACACTAAGGGAGCAGTTGCATGTAAACAAAAGCTTGATAGTCCTATTTGATTTCAAAGAAGAGTGTACCCCACAGAACATCCCAGTAGGGTACGGCATTCCTATGGTGTTGTTTGCTGCTATTTATAGGGGCTCCACTGAGTAATAAGGGCATGGCATGCATGTCATGTGACTGCTGAGTTAGGACTCCCTGTTGACAGGAACATGCTCTGTGCTCATGAGAGGACAAGAGAAAGGGGTGAGAGTTATCGAGAACAGAGAGACGATATTGTCGTGTTCATGAATATCTGGAAATGATAGGGATGAGAGACATACAGTAAGGTGCAAATATTGTCATTATTGTGCTCTTAAGGGTCATTGGTTGAACATGCCTATTCCTTTACGATCAAAGATCTGGAGAAAGGGGGGGGGGACTGGAGAAAAGGAGGAGAGGGGTGGCCAGGGTGGGGGGTAAGCAATAACTCTTTGTGGGATGAAGGTGAAGGAAGCAGAGGTTTTGAGAGTTCAAGAGTCAGAGGGCATGAAAATAATAGCTCACACAATGCCAGGGGGTCAATAACAATAAGTGGAGACAATGGTTTATGAAGAACAGATGCTTATTTAATATTGAACTTCATGGAACAAAGAATTTTAGGTCTGCATAGTACATGTGTGTTTTGAATGATGGCCAATGAGTGGCAGGATTACAGTGTATTTAGAGTATCAAATGACTCAATTGATGTCACTGCTGACTTTGATTGATTTACAATGTGTCCTATGTATGTGTTTACTTAGATGGATGTTCAAATCATGGTTCTATCAGTACATGTTCATGCTAGTTAATGTAGGTCTTATGTCAAATTTAGTGGCTTTTCTGCAAACACAAAGTGTTATCAGAAACAGCATCTCTTATGGGAGAAGTGGAGATTGAAAACGGAGCAATGGAAAGTATTCGTAGAGCTTAGCTACATGTAAAAGTGTTTATACATCTACATGTACATGTAGCTGCATTGATAATGATAAACAAACAATTGTTATGAACGTAATGACAGTTTGTCTTGTTTGTGTTGCTATATACATTTAAATAAGCCTCATTAACTTTTTATTATGCTACAGTATCAAGTTTTCATTGTATAGTTTACGATATACTTTTGTTAAAACCCAATTACCCCCCCCCCCCCCCCTTCGGATAAATAATTATGAAAAATTTCTGCATTGCTGGCACGATGAGTCGATGACTATATACTGTAATTACCTGTGTTCAGAGAACAATTCCTTGCAGAGTATAATTTATACACTTCATACTCGACTTGAAAAAATTGAAGAAACTACAAATACAACTGGTTCTTACTTTGATATGTACATTGTAATTAATCGCTTGTCCCTGAAAAAAACAAACTCCCCATCCATGTTCAAGACACTTTTCATAATTTGTAATCAGCCATTAGCCCATATACGTAGTGCTGTAAGAAACTGTATTATGATGAAAACATATTGCACTTTGAACATCTGTGTACAAAATGTGCTCCAAGGATGGAGGCACGGTAGGTGTGCATGATAAAAAATACCTTATTATGTGAATAACTTATGCATGTTTACAGCTCACAGGGAAGTAAATTGCCAATTAGGTGTTGCTGCAGCTGCCACTCACTTAAAGGCAATATTGAGTTGAATTCTGTGATGTTATTTTCTGAAAGTGACATACAGTGCATGAGTGGAACAATCCTAAAGTGCTCTGTATTTTATTTCTTGCTACATGTACCTGTACTTATACTGAAAATAAATAAAATGTCTCAATTTTCAGTTTATTGAAAATTGAATTGTAATGGATAGTGGGTCTAAATAGGCCTAAAATGCATCCTTTAGTTAAGTGACCCAAAGTACAGCATACAGTATGTGCATTTTCAGTCACTTAGGCTCAGGTATCATTTGAGATAATTATTCTATTCATATCTTGTGGGTAATTTCTGCATCACCTATGACTATGGTTTGTCTTGGTGAATTGTGTTGTCTCATCACACCGTACATGTACATGTACATTGTACCATACACCAAAATGTCAAGAAAAGCTTCATGTACATGGAACCGATTACTAATAATAGGAAATACTGTACATGACCAGACAACCAAAAACAAACCAACACATTAAAGAATGTGTTCTACTTGCCTATCAACTTTGCATGTCAAGCAAATTATATTTGTGATACAGCTTTAATACCAATTTTTACATGTAGGTAGGGGTGGGAGTTTCGGGTATTTTTTCAAATCGGGAACCCGACGATTTTTCGGGCGGGTTCCCGGTTACCCGAAAATCATATAACACAAATTACAAGCTTATATTTACCCCTAAGAAGCTATTAACACTGGGAAAAACTCCTTCGTGTTTGGCACCTGAAATAAACAATTCAAGGGAAAAAAGAGACTGGGAAAATCGCGGGCGCAAGACATGATATTAGGCCTAAGCCTCCTAAATTTAATCCATAGAAATCATCGATAATAATCATGCCAGCGCCTTAGCCTTAGGTAAATAACGGTCAACAGTCCCTTGCACATGTTTATCCAAAAATACACACATGAACTTGAAAGGAAGGGAAATACAATGAAATCTCAAAGAAAAACTTGTTTGAGACGATGATCATGATGATTCTTTATAATTTTGCACGAGCAGCCCTTGGGAATTTTGACATCCGATCGTAAAGAGAGCAAGAGGCAAACTTCACGCGTAGTATCAATTGATGTCCCTGACGAAAATGGCGAGCTTTCTCTGCTACAGTCCTCATACACACATACGTGTACACATTGTAATTCCCCACGCACGATCAACGATAGTTTCCTTCTCAAACAACTCATCGCGCCGCATCAATTATTGAAATTCACACACACACATACACACACTTCATGTACCACAGTCTACTGATATTCGTAAATGTATGCTAGTCCGATCTCTCTTCGTATACACACACAGACACGCTCATAAGATCATGCTTCTTTTATTTAGAATTTAGAAAGTGCAAGTTCATAAACGAAAACTGAAAACAAGATTTTTATATTTTTTTCCTTTTTTTTTTGGGGGGGGGGGTAATCATTTCTTTCTGAATGACTCTCTCTCTCTCTCTCTCTCATAAATGACAGGGTTTATTTTAAAGAAAGGGTTCTTAAACTGCTTTGCCTGAATTAAAAAAAAATGCGTGGGCCTAGTGTATTAGCGTTTAGACAATAGTGATGTAACCCTTATAAGTTATAACCCGTCCCTCAACGTTACGGCCCCACCCCTTCCCCCACGTGATGGAGATCGGAGACAATAATTAATAAATGAAACAAAGGAAACATGCATAGATGTCTTCTCAACAGTCAAGTAGTCAACAGGTAACTTTTCATTATGACATTTTCGTTGTGCATGTACATGTATTAAAATAAAAACGTTCTTTCAAAGGACTAAATGCAAAACAAAGAAGAGCTGGTATGTGTTTTCTGTCATCGGCATGATCTTCATAACCATCATATCATCATAACATAATTATCATATCATCATGATCCATGATGATCGTCATCATAATCATCATCAAAGACATCGATCATCATCATTATCATCTTGATAATCATTATCGTGAAAACAAGTATCATCATCATAAAAAAATATCAAAAAATATCAAGCCAACCACTTCATCCCTGCCCGACCGTAACTTCATCCTTTTACGCACATGCGGTTCCCCTTTGATATTCGATCTGTTTATACGAAGCGCCTTCGCGCCCAATGCCGCGGCGGTGTGAATTAAGGATCAAAGGAACGGGGAGGAAAAAAGGCGCAAACCTTCATTGGCTGGTTGGCATATTTTGCACATGTCATGACTTGTGGTCATCAAATGAGGTCACAAGCCCAATTTTATGAATGAAATTCTTGATCGTGCGCACTCTAGACAGCCTTTGCTTCCCATGCCTTGTTTTTCACTTTCACATGAATGAAGGATATTATTTTGGATATATCGCCATGGATATAATCTGATTTTAGTAATTTCGAATTTATTAATTGTGTGCCAAAGTTGACAGTGCCAAATCGTGCTCGCGCTTAATCTTGTTGATGTTAATACATCTGTTCATGTACGAGTCATATTCATGATGAGATGCCGCGTGCGAGTATGGAGCGACGGTTGATGTTGAATATGGATGAGTTTGTAAGCTTTACGCCCGTTGATCGCTCATGACTACGACATATTGTTTACTCCAAATAAGGGGGAAAGGCATTCAAATGCAAATTATATTATGGGTTCGATGAACCAATGAGCATGCAGTCTCTGAATCGCGGCTGTGGGCTTTGCTGTCTGTGTATACGAATGTGTAAGGTTTAAGGGTTATGTACTGTATTATAGTAAGTTGAACGAATCGAAAGCGCATCACTGCAGTGGGGCGCTACATGTATAAGTCGTATTCATGATGAGATGCCACGTGCGAGTAATCCGAGTATGGAGCGACGGTTGATGTTGAATATGGATGAGTTTGTAAACTTTACGCCCGTTGATCGCTCATGACTACGACATATTGTTTACTTCCAATAAGGGGGAAGGGCATTCAAATGCAAATTATGTTATGGGTTCGATGAACCAATGAGCATGCAGTCTCTGAATCGCGGCTGTGGGCTTTGCTGTCTGTGTATAACGAATGTTATAGTAAGTTGAACGAATCCAAAGCGCATCACTGCAGTGGGGCGCTACATGGATTTTTCATTGAATGGATTTTTCATTTAATGGCTGGTCGACGATGAGTAATCATTAAAATACTTATTTTCGGGAAACGGGCATGTAATATTTTGACCCGGGACCCGATGCTCTCGGGCGGGACTCGGGTACCCGGTTTTTAGTCCCAGCACTACATGTAGGTTAGAACAAAAATAGTGTTTTCCTTTAAAGAGGTGTAGAGGAAGCTAAATAAATTTACATTTCATAGAGGTGTTGGTGTTAAGACGTGTGTGGGCAAAAGTTGTCTCGGTTGAGTCATACAATTTATATTTCTATGGTCATGTTTAATCAGCAATGACTTTACTTTTGTACATTTTCTATGTACCAGATACTGTAGGAGCAAATGCTGCATTGTAGCTTGATGTGGCACGAGCTAGCAAGTTATTGTGAAATCGTATGACATTGCAACTTCTCAAAGATACATAATTCAGGGGTATGAAGCATGATAAGTATCATGTATTTCTGAAAATGTTTTTGATAGTCAAATCGAGCAAGTACATGTACCTGTAGATGTACATGTAGGTTGTAACCGAAATAGGAAAAGAGACAAAAGTTTGTTTTTTTCTTGGTTTCCACATACACCATGTCCATTATACATGTACATGTAGTTTAGTCAAAGGAATGCTAATTCCCAGGTCCCAGAACTCTGTTATTTGGTATGGAGATTTTAGTTTCAAACCATAACATTTCTGTATTTTTTCCTTTTAAGTTGTCCACCAAGGACGTTCCTTCCTGCATTATGCCGAATCTTTCTTGATGAGCACGCTCCGGACAACGTTCTGGAAGTCACTGCCAGAGCCATCACATACTACCTGGATGTCTCCGCAGAGTGCACTCGTAGGATCGTGGCTGTAGATGGCGCTGTCAAGGCCCTCTGTAATCGTCTGGTCGTTGTAGAGCTCTCCTGTAGAACCAGCAAGGATCTAGCAGAACAATGCATCAAGGTAATGGATGACTAATGCTTTCTTACATAGGGTAAACATGTCAGATTATATTACCCATAGTCATGAGATGCTCACTGTGGAAAACTAATCTTGATTAGAAGCGACAATACTAAGGAGAGGCTCTTTTGCGGGAGCAATTACACATATAAATTGAGGTTCATCATTCCATAAATAGAATGATCCTTCAGTGCAGTAACATGAAAGCAGGAACATCTAAACAAGTAGAAATAGTGCAGGTGATTGAATTATTCTCCAATTTATATCACATGGCTGATGAAATGATATAAAATCATGGTGTAAACCATGGTTTAAACCTCCGCCATGGACTAAAATAAGCACATATAAAGCGCATTACTGTCAGCCCATTGCACCTAAGGACATGCACGTACTACGCTTATGGAGGTTTAAACCATGGTTTAAATTAACCACTTAAGTGAATTTTGGCCAAAGTGTTTGTTATCATTGATGGATCAGAGAATTTTAGAGTAATTTTGAAGAATTGTAGAGCATTCAGGGCAGAGATTAGTATACATATTCTGTTATCAGTGAAATAGTTTTCTTGCATGAATAGTGTCTAGCATGACTGATCCTTTTCAAAGCAATTATCAATCACAGATATTTTGTGTTCTCCAAAACAGAAATACCAAACAAACAAATCTCTTCTTCTTTAGGGGGAATCATGTTAATAATAATACTTTTATCTTTAATCTTTGGTGTTAATACATAGTGTAGAAAAAGAATATATTTCTTAATATTTTCCCCACTTTGTTTCATGGCATGTGATATGATATGATTTTATTGGTGTATTAATTGATCAGATATCTAAACTCAAGACTATCAAATTTAAGAATTCACAAAGTAGTAAAACTTAAAACTTAGTTGTTACATGTGCATCTTATGACAAATTGCATACATTAGCTAAATGTTATTCAACTTGTGAGTGAATGAATGTAGATGTTAATCCTGACTGTTTAATGTACATTAAAAACACAAACAAGAAATAGTCCCTTACCAAATTCCTAACGACCTAAATCTTAAAGAAAATCCTCAATTCCTCAACTTATTCCTATGTCTGCTAGGTTCTGGAACTGATGTGCACCAGGGAGTCTGGAGCTGTCTTTGAGGCTGGAGGTCTGCATTGCGTCCTGTCCTTTATACGAGACAATGGCTCCATGATCCACAAGGATACCCTGCACTCAGCCATGGCGGTAGTCTCCAGGTTGTGTGGCAAGATGGAGCCTTCAGATGCCTCCCTTGAGACATGTGTTGAGTCCCTCTCCACCCTACTTAAACATGAAGATCCTCATGTAAGTTTCTCAACTCATATTTACACTGTTGAATTTTTGGTAATACTTTGTCGCGTAAAGCAATTTCTGTCAGCTGTGCCAGAAGGGAAATATATTGCTCCAAAAGGAAGATAAACAACTAGTTTTCCATCTCCTATATTGAATTTTAGATTGTGGAAATGTACATGTATGTCTTTGAGGTTTATTCCAGTATAGGAGGATAGCGTTTCTTTCAGTAATTCTGCACATTTTACTCTGACATTATTAATATCTCAACTAAATTGTGAAGTGTAAACATTGAGTTTTAAATATCTATTTGACACATATTTTCTCTTTCACTTTCATCACTTCAGGGTAGTGAAGTGTTGTCATGTGATGTTGATGGTATCTGTTTACAAAGATTTATGCCATCCTTGCTAAATCTCTGGTCAAGCATGTGACCCAGAAGCTTTCTAGCAAATCAGTGATTTTTCAAACTTCATATGTTCATGTGTATACAAGCGTGGAAAGTAAAGGGAGGAATTTAAGATGTGTCACATTGTGAAATTACAAGGGGTCTCTGTTTGGCTGTGGTGGTTTTCAATTCCATACATATTTACTTTTGACTGTATGTACATGTACAGTGTATATTGACAGAATCATTATATTGATTTCTACTTTCAAAGCAAATGACTCAATTGGTTAGGCGCTCAGGTTTTTTGTTTTGGTTTGTTATTTTTGTTGGTGTAGCACCATCTAATACCTCAATTAGTCAATATAATCCTTATGTATTTCCTATTTTGAAATATACTAGCAGAGCCATTAGCTACTACATGTCGTACTTCTATTGGATTACTCTGTGGCTTGCCACAATATACTGCATACTAGTAATACTTTTACAGAGCTCTGTGTAGCATGATTAATACAAGTCCTTATGACCCTCACAAGGGATTTCTAGCTTTTAATAGATTTGTTTGTGTGCATGTACATGAATATACTGTACACGTACATCAGACAAACTATGATGATGGTGAATTGCTGAAGAATGTGCATAATTCATGGAAACCAATTCGTAATCTCATAATTGGACTTGCATGTAACTTTTACACTTCACATGTATTTCACATAAAAAAAATCAGATTTTGAAAACTTAATATTGAATAAGATTAATAATACTTGCATTTAATGTAGTATACATATAGTAGAGTGTTACTACATGTATTACAGTTATTTCTATTACTATTGATGAATGTTGTGATATAAAATGTTTGGTATCAATATTCCAAGTTAATTTCAAATTTGAATTCATTTCTCACTGCAAATTGTGCATCTAAAGTACAGGTGATATCAGTACTAGAGTTCTTCAACTAATCTTCTTAATGTGTAGTCTACAGTACATCTATATAATATTGACTGGCCTTGAGGGGGATATCAGAATATATTGCCTGCAACAGAATCATATCGCCCCGAGTCGAAGACGAGGGCAATATGTTGATATTTACCGAAAGTAGAACCAGTCAATATTATTATTATTACCTACAGGTGTATATCATGCATATGCCAATTACAAACATGTCTGTTGCCCGTCAGTCCCTCTGATTTTAGGTTATTTATACAGGTACAATGTACATGTATGTAATCTGGGCCAAGCAATTGTGACATAAATTGTTACCGCGCGTATCAATTGTTCTAGCTTTTGTACACTTTAACGCGTACACAACAATACTGCGCGTATGCACTTTGATAAAAGCGCACTGACAAGAAAGGGTAGAATATGGTGAAATGTTCCCCTCTGTTTTTAGTACAGGCAAATATTGCCCGCTCTGGTTACAGCTTTGGAGTAGCGTGCAAAATACGACTTTTTATTTTGCAGCTAAAAATGCCCTGTATATACACAAAAAAGTTAATGAAAAAAATAGATGCTACACAAGGAATACAAATTACACTACATTCCTTCTCTCCTTCCTTTTCCCAACAGTTTTAAGAAATGTTTATTACATTGTTGGGAAATATTGAATGACTGAATGAAGTCTTAATTGGTTCTTATTTGAAAGCTATCAACAAAAACATCTTATAAGCTACGTTCATACGGGACTTGTAGTTATGAAAATTTTAGTTAACGATGAGGGTTCATACGGGCCCGAAAAAACGATGCTTGTTGTTCTGAGACTATAAAGTCGAGTGTTAGTAATTTTACACGAGCAAAGAGGTCATCGTTAAAAACGAGATTGCTAAACTTAAAGTTTATTCTGTCTACACGGTCCGTAACTACGAGGAGGACCAACCAACTACAAAAGATTTTGGGTCCGTTCATACATGTACAGTCTGAAACTACAAGATAACTTAAAGATTTGAAACTTACATGTTCAAGCGAAACTTTAAGTTTAGCTCCCTTCGTGTCAACCTGACCAACGTTTCATAATGGCAGACTAACTTCATGATAATGCTATCCCGAAATTAATCTAGTGAATGAGTCCTTGAAATTTTAATGAAAGGAAATGCTACATGCTACATATACATGTAGCATCATAAAGGTCATGACAGTAGCTTAGTAAAATATATATCTTGTTTGAAATACACTTTAACCTGTGAAAGATTGATTTGAAACACTATCTTATGTACTTTTGAAATAAAAGTTGCCAGTGGCACTCTCTTGAGAGACATAGAAAAATATCAATAATATGAAACCTTAAATGATGAATAAAGTATCAAGGATATAAATACAGCTGTTTTTGTTAATGAAATGTATAACTTAGAAATGTACATGTATGGATTCATGCAATGAAAGGAAGTCATAATGTTCTCCAGAATGGCTGGCTGGTAGTACATGTACATGTAGTTAGCTTCATCTTTAACTGGATGGCTTCGCTATATATCAAAAGATTGTATATCATTACATTTACCACCACAAAGACTTATTGAGAGTATAGTGGACACCAATCAAGATGTAGGGTTTCTTCCACTTTGTACTTCAGACCACTTTGCTTGGAATTATTCTAAGCACTCCCATGCATCCAATATTCTACCAAAGTCTAAAAATGATATGTAATATTACTCTTTCCATATATGCAAAAGAGATTAGTGTTTTTTGTATTGAGGCATTATCATTCACCTTCCCTGAAAATCAGGCTTTAATATGCTTTTCTTTGATGAAGCTTAATGTTGGAGTCTGCAAAGTTTTAGAAAATGAGTGAACAACCTGGCCCCTTGAAACACCTTGAGACATTTTGAGACCATAACAAATTTAAATAGTAAATGAAATGGTCTTATTACACATGGCTGAAAGGATAAATAAAACATGGCTACATATAAATAAATATGCAGTGTATTCATACAAATACATAAAAATTACACAAAGACATGATCATATACAGTGTTGATGAATCATGAGCAATTATCCCAAGGTATGGTTAGCTGCTGTCATTGCATGCATTAAGTGCTTGAGAGAGGTTGATTGATTGATATACCATGTGGTGTTTGACCCATAAATAAATTGTTATCAACCTGCTATTTTTTTCTTTAAGAGGCTCTGTGAATCTGATTTCATATTAGCATATTGTATAAGAATCACCATCCCCAGTGAACATAATTTCATAGTAGTTTTGCCATATGTATATATAAAAGGGAAAAGAAAGAATGCATTTTTCTTTTTTCATTGTACATCAGTTATTACTCACACTACAGTAATATCTGTAGCCAGAATTGTATAGCATGTAAGTTCTAAAAATGAAGTTTTTGATAAAATTTTGTTGCAGTCTTGTACATAATTAGTATATATTAGTAACCCAGAAAATTGTTAGCAAAGTAAACTCTGGTACACTGGGACCAGATGTAAAAACCATTTCATTTGTATGTACAATACATTTGTCATTAATACACTGAGAATATTTAAGGTCAAAGAAGTTTCCTGTACTACTGTATATACATGTACATGTATATATTAGATTTCTTTTATGGGCAACAGTCTCAGTTTCATTTTCCATGCGTTGTGTAATGTTGCAATCCCTATTTGCTGTAGTGACATCAATATTGTCCCAGGCACCATGGTTTCCAACAGTGTTTATGTGATGACAGTTGTTTCATTATTTACATATTTTCTGTCCTTTTGCCCCCCCCCCCCCCTTTCCCCCATATCAGGTTGCTGATGGAGCCCTACGCTGCTTTGCATCCCTCGCTGATCGTTTTACAAGACGTGGGGTGGACCCTGCCCCTCTTGCCCGGCATGGACTGACCAACGAGCTCCTGGAACGTCTGGCCAACTGTGGACAACCTGCCTCGTTTAGCACCACCAACACTCAATCCACCACCCCTCGTGCAGCAGCAGGGGCGACACCAGACTCTAAGAGCAACCCGAACATCTCTACTGTCATCAGTCTGCTATCAACTCTTTGTAGAGGTTCACCTAGTGTAACTTATGTAAATATTTACTCTTGAAATTTCTTAACATCTAACATATTGTTGAAGAAACATGTTTTGTTTGTATAATAAGGAAGCAATGTCATATATACAAATAAGATTTACTTTTATTAGAAAAAATATTTCTAAAGGAGAAAAAAAGGATTGTAATGATAGCATTTGGTTATTAGATCTTTTTTCATCTTGTAATGTCAATACTTCGGTTTCAGAATTTTGGACATTGCACTTGTTTTGTTTCTCATGATGAAATTGCTCAAACTATTACAAATTCTACTTAGTCATGGTTGGGCTTGAAAGTTGTTTTCTTGTAAATTGTGCTGATTGCTTAATATGTAATGCTATAGATGTGTATTATTCATTACTATGAGCCACCATGCAGTCAAAACTTAGTAGTTATGCGTATCGTTTATTTTGCTTTTCAGGATTTATTGCGATCAGACCTGCCTGCTTCTATAGAAAAAGCTCTCATGGGTGATGAAAGGTATGTATCATCTTCAGATGCGCTTTTTTCATATATCACATTTTATTTCTAGAATAAGTCATTTTTTGCATTGTGTGTTATATCATAATTGCATAAGGTGTCAATTCTGGTGGTATTATTTTAAATTTTATATCATCTACCATTCATCCTCTTCATTCCCTCCTACAGATGTGTTCTGGACACCATGCGTCTGGTAGACCTCCTCTTGGTGCTTCTCTTTGAGGGGCGTAAGGCCCTGCCCAAGTCCAGCATAGCCCCTCGGCTTCGTAGCAGCACTACTGGTCTACGTCGCCTTGACAGTGCTGGCGAGCGCACTCATCGTCATCTTATTGACTGCATCCGTAGCAAAGACACCGATGCCTTGATTGATGCTATTGATACTGGAGGTAAGAGATAGCTTGGCTTGCTCCTAGCTCTCTCTTTTTTGTTTTCTTTCATTTTGTTACATTGTTTTTGTATTTCATAGGAAGCACATTTCAGATTTGCTTAGATGTTTTAGATGGACAATATGAATGAACCATTTTAAAAAAACTGTTAGTATAATTAAAACCAATTAAATAATGCGAAGCACCTTCTTATGAAAGATTTTAATTTTGTTGTTTGTACTTAACCTTAGATTATATTTTAAACATATTAATTTTTGTCCTTTTCCTGATGATGATTAAGTGATTTATTTTAGGCAGAAGATTGCATCTTACCGTGAACATAGCAAGAAATTAAAACCTTTTCAGTGTAGTGTATGCACATGGAAATAAAAATAATGGAGAGAAATAAATATGGTTATTTCTTATAATTAAAAGTATTAATTTTGTATTTTCATGTTCTTTTCTCACAATCTATTAGTTGAAGTAAACTACATGGATGATGTTGGCCAAACTTTGCTCAACTGGGCGTCGGCCTTTGGAACTCAGGAAATGGTGAGTTGAATTCTGCTGGTAGTTAGAGTTAGCTCATAGATAGTGTGATATTGTTTAAGAACAATGAAAAAAAGAATAATTATATGAGTGTATAGGAGTGTTAATAATTACATGTGCATTCTACAACATTTTGTAAGTTCAATTTTTTATGGTCTATTCTTCTCATTTCATTAATCCACTTATAAGCAACTAATGCAGTGGTACTTCACTGTTTACTTTACCTTCTGGGGAAAGTGTTTACTTTTTCTACTCATGATATATTTATTATATTGTGAGTGATCTTTGATTGTAATCTTCCCTCAGGTTGAATTTCTGTGTGAAAGAGGAGCTGATGTTAACAGAGGTCAAAGGTCATCTTCTCTACACTATGCTGCATGTTTTGGCAGACCTCAAGTAGCCAAGGTACCGTAAATCACTGATCAGAAAAACAGTTTTCAATAAGAAGGATTTTAAATATTTTGTTTTATATAGGCTTTGTTTTCTTTCCATTACAAGCCGTCTCTGCGTATCATTATTTTTCAATAGTGTACTTATGAAACTTCCTTGGTTTTCTCTAAACCCTTCTAAATTGTTAAAATCTGTCTTGTATATGCTTGCTTTCATAGTTTTATTCTTATGTAGTTACATATGACATGATTACATAGCCGTCCTTTGTGCTTACTCAAACTCATATGTTATTCACATTTGATTTGATTTTGGAATGAGCAACAGGATATGCGATTAGTTTCAGTCCTGTGTCGTCGATATAAGAGCTCTTCTATGAATCAGAAATTCCCCCCCCCTAGTGATTGCTGCAAATTGAACAGGCATGAAATCATGTCACAAATCCTGTTGAGTGAAGAATTTGATTGAGGCCACATTGAAATCATTTCCTTTTGGTTGCATCTCAATCCCAGGCAGACAAACAAAAGGTTTACTTCTCAAATTTTCTGTTTCTTTTTTTCTTTCTGCTTTGACTAAATATTGCCAAGCAAATTTAGGAGGATAACACTTGTCTACACTGCGTGAAGTGTATAAGGTGTTGGTCATGAATTAGTGTACTTATGACGATCAAGTACGAAAACTACTTTGCTATGGTTAAGTCTGAGGTTTTTATGCTAGTCATGTTTAAGAATTATAGATAAACACATTGATATGAAGGAGATGCTTATGTAAAATTGATTTCAAAGACTGCTGCAGGAAAAATGATATTAATGCTTGTTCAATTGTAAATCAAAATCTTATTTTGTAATAGATTGTAAAAATGAAGCTCTCTGTCATAGTTAATTTTTACAATGCTAAAAGAGATTGCGATCCCCAACTACTTACAGAAATTAATATCAGCCAATCCGCATGTCCCCTAAAAGTGCGCTCTTTTATTTCCAATTCTGCCTGACTATGAATACATAATGAGCAAGAACAGCCAGGAACATCTCATTTGCAAACTATTGAATAGCCTACTTATCATTCACCAATTGTCATGAGTTATACATCAAATAAAAGAAGAGGGATCAGAGACTTGTGACATGCTTTTATTGTGTTCAAAATAAAAGACGAAATTGGTATAAAATGGTGTTCCTTTTATGACCAAAAATGGAAATTAAATGAAATATAAATCTGGCCAAATCTACCATAGTTTTATTGTGAGCCAGGGCAAATTTGACATGAGCGTAAAGGGCATTTTCTGTACTTTCCAAAGATTGAAATAACATTAATGTGCACTTCATGACAGTGTCAGGATCCAGCAATATGTAACCGATGTACACACTTTGTCTTTAAAAAAGTCAATTCCAGCATTCTGATTGGTTACCACCATGCAAGATGTTTTCTCACAGCCAGGCAACAGCTATGCGCATGTTTGCGCAAGGATGAAGCAACAGGTTGCGCAATGTTTCATTCAACACGCACTTGGTTACGGATGGCTTGCTTTCCAATCACAGGGCTAAGATTCTATGGTCTTAACCATGGTCTTGACAACGGATGATCTGCAGCTGAATATTGCTGGATCCTGACTCTGTCATAAATTTATGGATGATTTGAATGTAACGATGAAAAAGATGAGATTCCAGCGCTTCCATACATATGTGTCTTGATGGCGGCTCATATACTTTTTATATATCTTTTAACAACTTGAAATCTTGTGAAAAAAAGGCTTTTGTATGACTATTTCATCAGTTATTTTAAACATTTTCTTTTTAAAATTCTGACTAAAACAAAATATCCCTGTGTTGGTAAACTATTCATTTATTTTTGCAGAAAGTCTAATGAGCACAGCATTAATATTTATTGAAGAGCATAACTTTAAAGATGACCATGCGATACAGCCGGCTGGGTGCAGGGAGAAAGTCCATTTCGGGCACTGGAAATAAAATGCGCGTTTTTTGCTCATTTGCATACGACCTGCGGTCTGACTGATATCTAATAATTAATATAAGTTCATTTTGAAGGCGATACAAAGCGAAACTAGTTCTGCAGTCAACTTCACGTCCACCCTCTCAATGGTCTTGTTTTCTTCTTCTATGCATGTATTAGACCCTGCTTCGTCATGGTGCTAATCCCGATCTGAGAGATGAAGACGGGAAAACTCCTTTAGACAAGGCTCGGGAGAGAAATGATGAGGGTCATCGTGAGGTCATGCAGATTCTTCAGTCTCCAGGTAAGTTTTCTCATGAAAATAATGTTACTTTTTATTACCTTGTTTTTATGCATTTCCTGCCTTTGAGAATTTTGGATGGGATAGTCCACTACCATTTTTCATTGAAGAATTGTGCTTTGTTTTCGATATTGATAAATAGATGAGATGATTTTTTATTTATCAGTCAGAGTAATAGAATTTCACTTGAAGTTGATGGTGTCATGGTAATGGTCCCATTCACTTGTTTTAATGTTCTGTTTTAATTCTGTACCCTACCAAGGTGAATGGATGGTGCCTGTATCATCAGCCACAGAGTCTACTATCACTAGCCCAGAGGAAATCAAACCAGAGGATGGGGACAGGGAACCCAAGGGAGACCCTGAGATGGCTCCTGTCTACCTCAGGAAAATGCTGCCTATCTTTGCTCAAGTCTACAACAACACCATGATGCCTTCAGTCAGGTTAGTAATGGTACCCCCCCCCCCTGTCTGTCTGTCTGTCTGTCTCTCTCTCTCTCTCTCTCTCTCTCTCTCTATCGCTTTCTTACTTTCTCTCTCTCTCTTTCTCTCTCTCTCTCTCTCTCTGTATATATGCCTTTAGGACTGTTCATGGACTATCATCTATATCTTTCCCTGTTTTTGTTCAAGTGTTGTTTTGATTTGTGGGTTGATTTTTTTCTGAATTGTCAGAAGGTTTGGGTGGTGTTGATTTTTTATGTGCTACATTTTGAATATTCTATGTTTTGCATCAAATCTAATACTGCCCCATCCCTATACTTATATGAATGTCTTGTAATGCTACTTTTTGTATTGCCATATAAGAAGAATATTTGATTGCATGACTATCTTTAGATTTTACCCGTCTCTATATTTACACTGTATATTCATACTCATATTTTTATTTTTCCCCCTTTTTTTTCTTACTTGTAAGTTTTCTTCCGAGTCCAGTAATTACCGCATTCTTATTGAAATAAGATGTATGCCTCCAGAATGAAATCACAGCTGTTTCATACAGCAAACGGCAGACAAATACTCTGCCAAGTGAGTGCAATATTGGTCTAGTGTTCATTGCAGCATATGTGTCATAATTGGCACGCTTTCAAGTTTGAATGCGTGTGAACACAGACAGAGCATGTGCAGTCACTATGAACATGTGTAAATGTGTGTGTGTGCTTCCTGTCAAACAGACCATTGCGATAGCAGTAAATGATTGTTTACATAGGATCATAGGTGTGACGTTATAAACAAGGTCACCCATTGTGATTGTATCCTATTCACCACGCTGCTTGTATGATTGCCATCAAAGTACAATGTCAGACATAGCATTCAATGTCACATATGATTGACATTGACATAGCATTGGAAGATAATGTTCAGTTATAGTGACTACTGTATGTTGTTATTTTTTTTTCTGAAGCCTTGAGTGTACTGATGCAATGAGAATGGTTTAATTATTCAAACCAGTTTAATTGATATATATTTATATTATTATGGATATACATGTGGGTATATTAAAAAAATGACAGTCACTTTTTTCATCTAATTAAGGAAAAGAGTGGCGTTAATTCCCCCCCCCCCCCCATCAGCTGTTTGTTTATTCTAAAACTTGTTTCAGTGGACTTTCATATCCCCTTTCTTTTACTCTTAATTACACAACTAGGATATTTACTTCAGGAGAGATAAAGATGAAGAAGAACATTTTTAGCAATAATTGGACAGGTTTGTCCATAGACTTTATTACCTTATGTAAACAAAAATGAAAATGTTTAGTTTTACTCTTAATTCCTTTTGTTTGATTCAAGTTAAAATACACATGTATGTACATATCAGTAGTAATGCAGACATGCCAACCAAAAAACGTATTCCTTACTTTTTCTATTTTCTTTTGCTTCATAAGGGGGTACTAAGATCTATAGATGTCTATAATCAATTCGGAACACCAAAATACCATAATACATCGCACCTGTATCCTTGCATAACATTTTATTATCCACTGATTTTAACTATTCATGGCTCTGATTTGCATGAAATTTTTGTCTGTGGTACACAAAAACGAACCTGTGAAATTGGATGGCTTATTTGCATTGTGCTCTAGTGGAAATGAGTGGATAATAAAGGTTGTTCTGGTACAGAGGTGGATGCACAATAGCATTTTTATGTTCTGAATAATTACCGATGTCCATAGCGTTTGGTACCACTTATCCAAGCGTAATAGGCAAAGAATACGGTTTTAGGTTGGCATCCCTGGTAATGGAAACAATATCATGTCATATCATTTTGGGAAATGAATCAGTCACAACCACCCAAATCCCTTCACATTTATCATGAACTTTTTCTAACACATGAATGTTAAGCTTTTAAAAGAGAAAAGGAAATATCTAATTTTCCCATGTATTGTTTTACAGGAAAGCCACACTAGCTCTTATACGTAAGATGATCCACTATGCACCGTCCAGGCTTCTGTGTGATATCTGTGCAGGAGACCTATTAGGCTTCACACCAGTCTTGGTTGAAGTACTAGCAGCAGTCCTAGATCATGAGGTAAAAATCATTGTATTACAAAGATATGATGATGATGACGATGGTGATGGTGATGGTGATGATGACGATGATGCCCACATTATTACAAATACAACAAAGATGATATTGGTTAATGATTGTAATTGTTATAAATTAAAAAGTTTATTTTTGTATGGTAAGCTGATGACCACATTTTATGATTCATATTTTTTTTGTTTGTAAATGATTGTAATTAGCTGAATGATAATCCATTGTATTTTTACATTGGTGCTAGGAAAGCAATGTGTATGCTTGCATAAGTCCTATCGCAGGGACTACATAAGTGAGAACAAATGTCTAAGGGGGTGTTGCAAGAAAGTTGCAATCAATTGCAAATCCCCCAAATCAGTCGCAAGTCTTGCAATTGATTGCAAGTTCCATTTAAAATACATGTATCATATTTGCAATCGATTGCAAATGGGGATTTGCAATTGATTGCAACTTTCTGGCAACACCCCATAAGTTGTCGATCTAGTATTCTGACTTGATATCCAATCAGGGTTATTCTATCTCAAACACTATCAACTCCATCTATGGAACCCAACTGCTGCTTGTTGTAGGTGATAAGAGAAAGATTACAGTGGCATTTGTCATAGATAATATCATTTCATCTATTTCTCTTACCTTGACAGGATGATGATGAGGGTCACCTGACAGCCCTCCAGATCATTCAGGACCTGATGTACAAAGGCCAGGACCTGTTCCTGGACCATTTTGCCAGACTAGGAGTGTTTAGCAAGGTGTCCTCCCTTGTTGGACCTCTAGAAGAGGAGAGGGAGGAAGAGGGGGCCACTGCCCAAGTCAAAAGGGTAATTCAAATGGCTACATGTCCATTCTCTTACCAGTTGTAGTTAGGATAATAGAAATTATCTTGTGATGATGGTGGTGTTGATGATGAAAAGCATAGTAATGGTTATGAAGATAATTGGTTTCTTACATAATGTACAACCCATCATGAAGTGTCGGTCATGGCGCTCTTGAACTAAGATTTAGATAAGCATATTGAATCATCTATCAATCATCTAAATATCAAGATCTGGGTTGTAAGGACCTTAACTGGGAAATATAGTGTGGCAACTCAATAGAATTTTTCTCTAGCTAATGACCTTCTTACACTTACTTGTATATGTCTCAAATTTGAATTATGCTGATGTATATCCAGGAGATTCCTGATGATCAACACCATCAACTCCAGCAGCAACAACATCATCAACATCTGCAACAACAACAACAACAGCAACAACAACAACAACAGCAGCAGCAGCAGCCCCAGCAACCACAACAGCAAACCCAGCAACAAAGGATGGATGATTCTAAGGAGGTTGTAGCAGGTCGACCATATAGCTGGAAGGACTGGTGCTTGGCAAGGGGTAGGGACTGTCTATATATCTGGAGTGATGCTGCTGCTTTGGAGCTCTCTAACGGCAGTAATGGCTGGTTCAGGTTCATCCTTGATGGCAAATTGGCAACCATGTATTCGAGTGGTAGTCCTGAAGGTGGCTCTGATAGCTCAGGTAAGATCTCATGTCAAGCACAGAACAAGTGTCACTGATATCAAACAATTCCTAAAATTATGGTGAATTCATGAGTTGAATTTTTTCAAGGATTACATATAGGAATGACTATCTTCATATACCCCAAGCCTCTTCATCCCTTATGTTATTTCTTTCCTAGATTGTTGATTGTAATGGCAATACACACATCATATAAATATCACCTCCATTCTTCTGTAATCCTCTCATTCTCTATATCTTCATTGATTAGCAATGGTGTGATTTGTTGTTTCTGACCCTGAGACAATTGCTCTAAGATCATTGACCTACACTAATCTAATTCCTAACTTCAACTCTTGACTACAGACATTGCCTTGTACTACCCCTAAACCCTCTATCTTTAACAAAATGAAGCCTGGAGCAAATGTTTGGTCACCATTAAATTTGTTATCTTTCTCAATATCATCAGTTCAATCTAACAATGCTATATACATAAGACATTCTGTTCTTTCCTCCTTGCTGTAATCAGAGAGCCGTAGTGAGTTCCTAGAGAAGCTACAGCGTGCTAGGAGTCAGGTGCTGCCAGCCATTCAGACACAACCCATCCTCTCCATCCCAGGTCCCACCAAGCTAGTTGTGGGTAACTGGACCTTACAGTGCAAGAAAGAAGGCGAGCTGGTCATTCACAACTCAGATGGACAACAGGTCAGTTGATGTGGAGTAACCCCAGATAGTCCAGTCTTTTTTGTTATTGTTTCCAAACCCACCCATAAAGTAAGAGAAGTATATGTTTAAAAATTGTTTTGATTTGGAAGGTTTCTTTTTTGCTTTATATGTGTTAAAAGTTAAACAGTCCCTTAGTTCATCTTTTGTTACAATGGAGCTGGCTTCATGTCAAAGAGGCTCGATCACCCTGAAATCTTGTAGACATCTCTTGCATTTAGATATCACTTATTTCAATGGAAGGGTACATTTATTTCAGCTTAAACTTTATTGGATTCAATGCAATTAGGAAAGGTGTACTTCGTCTGTTTGGAATCAGAAGGATGTTAACTGTGTACAAATGATTGGAATTAATGCCTTTATGGCTACAAACAAACAATCTGAAAAATTAAAATAAAAATAAAACAATATGTCCTGGACCTAGCCCTTAATCCTAGTCATTTTGTTTACTGTGTCTATTTTTTTGTTGATTTCATAGCAACAGGCTACAGTCCTAAGGGAGGACCTTGCCGGATTTATATTTGAGTCCAATCGTGGGACTAAGCATTCATTCATCGCAGAGACCTCACTAGGTCCAGAGTTCTCGACTGGTTGGACTGGAAAGAGAGGAAGGAGATTTAGATCCAAGCTAGAACAGGTCCAGCAAAAGGTACAACTAAGAACCTACACCATCTTTATAAAATGCTATCTTAGAACCGAGTAAAAGTATGAGTCCACATATTTTTTGAAAAATGCAAACGTACATCTACATATGACTCCAACGACCAAACCTATGCTTTTGATAATGCTTTGTAATATTGTGTTTTAAAAATACACACTGATTTTGTGAATAATTACCCACATACAATGTGGCGCTTATAGCAATTAGAATACTGTTAATTTGTCCTTTTTGTTTGTATCCTTCCCGTCTGCCTAGGTCAAGACACTTGCTCGTGAGCTGTATGAAGGTTACTTCAAAGTTGCAGAGTCCCATCCCAGAGATGTTGTAGCCAAACTCAACTCCATTGTCCAGCAGCTAGAGGCTGCATGTGACCTCTACAATGACCCCATCAAGGTAATCAATCAACTTCTTTATGGTTTTGGTCATTGATTGTGTGCCCCAAGGGGAGGGGGTTATAACTGAGATACACTGCTGTATTGTTGCTGGTGCCATGCTACCCAAGATAGGATCATTTCAGCCACCATCTTTTGCAGTGGTGTTACATAGTGTATGGTAAATGCATGTACCCTTCACATGTGAATGTCACATTCACAGGCCTACAACACAGATCAGGGGGGTGTTTCATAAAGCTGTTTGTAAAGTTATGCATGATTTTACGAATGACTTAAATATGACAAGCCAAATGGGATGCTTAACTGTGCAGATGTAGATTAACATTCTTATTAAAAACAAGGATTTTCAATGCATTTAGTATATTTTTTGCCATAATCTAATTGAGGTTCTTGGAAATACAGTCACACTTTGTTAAAACATCAGGAAAAACTTTGGGCATCCTATGTGGCACTTCATATTCAAGTCATTCATAAAGTCATGCGTAACTTTATGAACAGCCTTATGAAACTTCCCCCTGGTGCTGAATGATACCTGTACATATTGAAATGTAAATACATGGACATCCATTCCATTGAAATATAGAATGACTAAGCACAAAAGCCACTTCCTTGTGGAAAGCTAACCATTGTATGCCATTGTGCAATAGGAGATTAAGATTTGTATATGATTGAGCTATACAGGAAGTTATTAAGCCAAATATAGAGCCAGAGATAAGCTTCCATTCAACTGCTGATATGTATAGGTAGAAGTCCCCTTCAGGAGTAGTTGTTTGAAGGCCTCATAGACAAAGAATGTTGGCTGGAAGTGAAAGAAAGCTGTAGAATAAGACATACTAACTGTGTGCATGTAATAAGGAATATATTAATGTTCACAAAGTACTATACATGTACATGTAAATGAAAATAGGAAGTAAACTTGAATACATGTAATTCAATATTTAACTAAAATCAGCTGGTATGTTTCTTTAGCTTTTTTGTCTACTTCGTACAAACACAGAAGACAACACCGGACATAAGTATAGTCTGCTATTACAATGTATGTTTTCTTAACATTTCTTTGTTTGTGGATTTTTTTAGGGCAATTATGATGAACAAGGATGGATGGAAGAGATGAAGGGTGCCCTCGAGAGTCTGACCTGTCTTCTAAGAGAGGAAAACAACATCTCAGCATATGAGCTACACAGCAGTGGCCTTGTGCAAGCTTTACTGTACTGCCTCAGTGATGTAAGCTTTTTATACTGTCTCTATGCCTTCTTAACCTGTTGGATACGACTTGATTTCGGTTTAGCATATATTTTCCTTAAACTCCAGCCCAAATTATCTTGAGTGTAGTATTCATTGGGTTAAGGATATTCCAACGGGAAGTAGGAGTTGGGGGTTGAAATGGCAATTTTAACACAGAGAAAATTGGTTTTGGTGATCGTGATTATTATATACTTCATATATTTGATGCAAATCATAAGAAAAAGAAATATATGATGGTGGTAGTGATGATGATGGTGATGAGGACAAGAGTTTTGATTGTGACATTCATGACGGTGCTGCTAATGATAAATCATTTTGATGAAATTTATAATGATGATGATAATGGGAGTAATTGTTATGATGGGGATATACAAAATGTAATCATTGATTCTTATGATTTATGATAACTGCCATTTTAGGTATTTCTAAGTTTTAATCATATCTTCATTACCAGTGGAATTAATTTTTGATTTTGATTTCAACATCAAATGCTATTTTTTTTAGGGCTATGATCATGTTGCTCTTCATGACCGTTACATCAAGGAAAGGGTGGCTCTCTTCAAAGCAGCATTCAGAGATAGCAATGATGAAGATGGGTAAGTTACACAATGTTCTCATTTTGGTTTAGAACATTTAAGATAATCCATATGAATTACAATTATTTCTGCTATTAAAATATAATACAATTGAGTATGTTAAAAGTTTTAGTGTATTGCATGATCCTGTGAAGCATATGATACTAGTGTTTGTTGAAGATGTAATTTTTCTACTTTTTCAGCAGGAATAGTATATTGATTATGGCTTAATAATAAGCCTTTCATGAAAGTCATCAAATAAGTCAAGAGTATTGTATGTTTCCTGAATGCTAACAATGCGAAATAGAGAGATAGATTATTCAACTACTGTATGTGGTTACTGTTACCAGATGAATTTTTGCTATAATTTGCAAATTATGTAGGTATCTGTATAAACCTATCACAACTGAATAAGTTACATTTGGGCATATCATGAAATATGTAATCTGGGCCCTCTTGCATAAAAAGTTGCGTTTAAACGCAAGTCAAAAAAATTAATCGCCACTCGATTTTCAACCAATAAGGATCGCGTATTTGGGATTTGCGTTTAATTTTTTGAGTTGGAATTAAACGCAACTTTTTATGCAAGAGGTTCCTGGTGTATTGTGTTCAATTCTGGATAATAAGTATGTATTGTAGATGAATGATAAATTGTTTCATACTTCTTCTTTTAAATTTTTTTTTTTCATTGTTGCAGTGGTATATCTCCTTCTGTGATGCTTGTACGTAAGCTTGTAGCTGTTTTGGAATCCATTGAGAGGCTTCCTCTATTCATCTATGACTCTGCTGGTTCCAGCTATGGTCTTCAGGTGAGAAAAAATAGCAACCGCCACGTCCTATATATTACACTTAACTTAATGGTAGAGAAGGGGACATGATAGCCTGCATCATTTGCTATAGCATATGTACTGATCTGAAGGTGCTCAGACATAATGCTTCGGCGACAATTGCTCAGATATAGGGTTAGAGTTAGGGTTGCAATTGAGTTTTAAGTTAGGTTAGGTTTAGGTTTGGGGATAGGTATAATGTATGGTCCGAGGTTGAGATTTGGAATTGATGCAGAGCAATTGTCGCCAAAGCATGTGTCTTGCAACCAATCTGTTGTTGTTAGATTATGTTGTATAGTATTACTCATATTGTATGGTTAAGGGAAACAAACTTTCAATGTAGCATGTAAAATGTGCAATAAATGGCATTATCAAATTAAATCAAGTACATGGGAAAGGGTTGCTTTACGAATATGTCATACTATTGATAGCCTTTGATAGTCCTTTGTTTTGAAGTTAGTAAGTTTGCCAATATGTGTACATGTGGACATCAACAAGTGAAGTTTGTTCTGCTCCGTATCAGGTACTTACACGGAGACTGCGGTTCAGATTGGAGAGAGCTACAGGAGAGACTGCCCTCATTGATAGAACAGGAAGAACATTGAAGATGGAACCTCTTACCACTGTGGCTAGTCTAGAGAGATACCTACTCAAAATGGTAAGAGTGGGACTGTTGTGTCAACATGAGGAAAAATGAAGAAAAATTGTATCAGATTAGGAGATGGAGCCATAATTTGATTGAGTGGATAATAAATGGATAGATGGGTAGATGAATCAATTAAAAAGTAGATGGATAGAAATGGTATTTTGATACACTCTGTAAAAATATCATTTCATGCAAATTAGTATTGATGTATATGAGTCATAGAAACATTTCAATGTAGCATAGCTTCCAGTTTCTCTATATCTATGGGTTGAAAGCATTAGTTACTGTTTAAATATAAACTTCATCCACCAACCAATACAGGAAAATAATCAAAAAATGATTTGAAATCAACAAATCTTTAGCAGTAGTAAATCCTTCTTAGACTACCTCTCTGCTGTAATGAACTACATGTAATTCTGTCTTACAGGTTGCTAAGCAGTGGTATGACTATGAGCGATCAAGCTTCACATTTGTGCATCGTTTGAAGGAAGCCCAGTCTATCACATTCAGACACACCCATGACTTTGATGATAATGGCATCATCTACTGGGTGGGAACAAATGCAAAGTGAGTAGGAAAGTCATTTATTTTATTCTAAAGTGGAGAGAGGAAGGGAGTGCATAAGATGGAGATGAAATAAATCTCCAAATTATTTTGATAAATATAAATGTAAAGTCATCATGATGGATCTCGTATATTAACTTTTCATAAGTGCATGTAAACTCAGAAATTACAAAGTAGGGTTGTTGTCCCATATTGCGTGGTCTCATCATGCCACAACACTGAAAACCTTGTTCATTTTACTTACCAAATAGTGTCTGTTAAGTATGTAAATTCAAAACAGTCAGTAGCCTTCTATGCATACCATCACTGTTTTACTCGTGGCATTCAAAAAAATGTAATACATTGCAAAAGTTTGTTCTAGAAAGCTCAGTTTGATGAAATTTCATACCTGTAGAAATATCTAAGCATTCAATATCTAATTCATAGTGGTCAATCTCTTTGTATCCACCCAGAACTGCCTATGAATGGGTGAACCCTGGTCAGTATGGCCTGGTGGTTGTAAGTAGCTCTGATGGACGATCTCTTCCCTATGGCCGTCTTGAGGATATTCTCAGTCGTGACTCCTCGGCTCTCAACTGTCACACCAACGATGACAAGTAAGTAATGGAACTGATAGATAGTGTTGGTTAAATAAGTGATTGTTATACAACTTTCAGTCTGTTTGTATAATTTTGTTTTAAATTAATTTATTCAATATTCCTTGCATATTTAATTTGACTTTCAATCTTATGAATTGCTGCATTGGCAGCAAAGCATTTTTCATTATCGTGTATCTAGACTGTCAACCACATGTATCTTATGGCATCTATCCTATGTTTGTCAAATAGATGCAACAAATCAGCTCATTTTGAGATTATCTGATCTTGGGTCTAAATTCACTCTTTTCTTGCTGTTTTCCATCACTGCAGGCGAGCTTGGTACTCCATAGACCTGGGCTTGTGGGTGATACCATCTGCCTATACCCTACGCCATGCCAGGGGTTATGGACGATCTGCCCTCAGGAACTGGCAGTTCCAGATGTCCAAGGATGGCATCAGCTGGATGACCCTACTGACTCATACTGATGATTGCTCTCTCAATGAACCAGGGTAAGGAAACAGCTCTAATCTTTAGATATTGTTGTTCATAACTTTCCATAATTTCCTTGAACACTTTTTAATATCCTCTCTTTCATTATTTAAACTTTTATTTTAGCTGGCTGCTAATAAAAAGCAAGTATGTACGTCATGGGACCCAGAACTACAAGTTTGTCAAGGAACTAAGTGTTTAAGGAGGAATGCTTTACCTGACAGCACTGATGCACTGACTTGGTCTTAATTGTATAACAACTCATTTACGAGACCATTGCCTTTAATGCTATCTGACCTGTACTGCCAGCCTTTGAAAAAATATTTTGATAATTCAACTTCTGAGTGGCTTAGATTCTTTCTTTTCCATGTGATAAGCCTTCCCTTAATCCTGAATCACACGTCATTCTATGTCTTCTGTTTCTAGATCCACTGCAACGTGGCCTTTGGAACCCTCAACCAGTGAGAAGAAAGGCTGGCGTTACATTCGCCTTCAACAGATGGGCAAGAATGCCAGCGGACAGACACACTATCTCTCACTCTCTGGATTTGAACTTTATGGAACTGTCACTGGGGTCGTGGAAGAGAACCTAAGTAAGTTCTAAAGTCAGGTCCTTTGTTTTATGATCCCAAACTGAAGTATATCTACTACATAATCAGTTCTAATTCACTTTTAGACATTAGTTTGTAATGCATTGAATCATTGACAGCCAATAATACCTCATCTGAAATACATGTAGCTTTTCGTAGTGAAACAATACAAGACTTCAAAAATGTTTAAAAGCAACCTACAGGTAGGGCCTTCACACAATTGTAAAGAAATAAACATCAACAAAACACCAACAAGTCCTGTAATTCATATCACCCTTGTTAATTTTGCTGCTCCCTTGTAGGTGTTGCCCCAGCCAAAGTGATCAAGGACCCTGAATCAAGTATGAGGAAGCAGCGTAAGCTAGTGCGTTCTCAGGTGCTTCGTCAAATGGTGATGGGACAGAGAGGAAGGAGTACTGATTGGAGATGGAGAGAATTTGAAGGAGCTCATCAAGCAGAGGGTCTTGCCTCCAGTGAAAGAGAATGTAAGCAGATATACAATCTCTCCTTGGAAGTTGGAAATTCAGTTCTGAATTGGTCTGCAAATGCAATAGGAAATGCATTATTGCATATGTGTAATTTTTGTTGCCTTTGGCAAGGATGAAAAGACAGAGACATATTTTGCTGAAATAGACAGCAACTACACACCAAAGGTGAATGTCCTATTGGTGGAATGGAAAGCGTACCATTAAATTCAAATTCCATCTATTATTTTCCTATCATCTGCATACTTTACAAAAATGCTCAAGAACACAAGGTTTATTGATTAAGCTGATTTGATATGAATAGATGGATTTCGGTACCAGAATTTAGAGATGCAGCAAACTTTTAGGACACGTTTTCTCTTAATCCCAGTAGGTACATTGCTAACATATACGACTCTTGAGAGGAACTTGAAGAAGGTTGAGACGTTACCATTACACCTCTTTTCCTGTTTATTAACCACAACATTACAAATTTGATATTCCATTTCTTTTATATTTGTCTCCTGTAGCACTGGTAGCTGCAGTATTAAAGGCAGCTGCCCAGAATGAGCCCCTCCCCTCCAGAGAGCCCCCTCCACTTCCCCGTATGAAGACAGTCACCATCCCAGGTACCAGGAGCCCTTCTGTGACCAGCTCCATCCCTGGATCCACACCAGGAGCTACAGGACCTATCCTTGGCCGTAACAAGAGCAACTCCACACCCAGTCTGAGCGCAGGAGAGGGACCAGATGCTGGCTCCGCTTGCAAAGGTATGAAATCTATATCATTCATCAAAACATTGTCATATCTGTTTCAATACAGAACCTTTGGAGTCCTCTTGCATTATCAAAACTTCCGATCTCGTCTTACTTCTTAAAAAATGAAATAGGCTAATTATATGACATGTCTAGTCCGCAATCAAGGTTTAAATGTTGGTTGTGAAGAGGTAGATCCTGTTAGAATCAGAAAATATATTAGGTCTATAAGAAATCTCTTGAATTTTGGGCCCATGAGCCTCAGATCTACCAATTCAGACTCTATAGTTCTTGAGTTCATGTCCATCAAATTGTAGACGTATACTGGACTTTGTCAAAATATAAAGGGCATCAGCAATGATATTTTTTGGCAAATATTTAATGTTCCATGTTCACCAATGATAAAAAGATATACCATGTTCAATCTTTGGAAATATTTCCATGTCAATATGACTTGTATTGCTTCTGTGGTTTCTATCGTTAATTGTATTGTATATGATATAGGATTCATATTATCTGAAGCTCCCCTACTTGTACTCTGTTCTATTTTTTAGTTTGATTTGTTTTTGTTCTGAATGGTATAGCATGTAATCTAAAGCTTTTTGCTAGTGCCTTTGTATACTTGGAAAGTAGTAGTGAATGAATATTTAATATATAATTTGTTATAAATCTGTGCTAGGTTATATTATGCAGTAGTTTTGTGGTATTGCTGTGAGTAACATTTGTTTGGTAATGCTTTCCTTCTAGTTTGCAGTGAAATTTTTTGATACTGTATTCTTACGAAAGTTCTGTGGTTGATTTCCTATTGTTTAAATTTGACCAAGGTTTTCATACAACTTACGCTCTTGCCGATGACCAAATTTTGGTTCATTTAAGGGACTGAATGGAATAGTTTTCCTTTTCTTCTGTCCATCTTTTGCTACTTTGTGTTATGGCATTAATATATTCTTTAATGAGTTCCTTTCAAGCAAATTAGCTTCTATCCTATGCCAAAAAAATTCAAGGCAAATGATTCCACATTCATTTTTCATTCACATATTTGAAATAATATATTTGGAGAAATAAAAATAATTGGAGGAGCTTTTCTCTCACATGTAATACAGATTTTATGAGATATTAATAAATGTGAGATTTGTTTGTACACCTAAGTGTGCAAAATATATAGAGTTGCATTGAAATGAATGTACTAGGAGGAGAAGCTAAATAATGCTTGAATGTGGACTGCTGTGTCTTTCCTATTTGTATCCTATTTGATTGATTTATTTTTTGTTTGCCTGTCTGTGTGTTCAATGATCTGTGGCATTTTGTTATGTGTGTGTTTCCTCTACCTCCTTTCCTCCTGCACTCTCCCTATTCCTTGCCCCTGGTGTCTGTTTGTCGATCTGTCTGTCTGTCTGTCTGTCCATCTGTCCTGCTTGTCCTGGACCAATCACGCAGATAAAGATCACGCCTCCACCTCCGATCTCACAGCTCCCAGTCTAGCATCAGCTGCCGTTGTCATGGAGAACCAGTTGATGCGGTCCGGCCTGGAAGCAGTTCTGGCGGAGACGGAAGCCGTTGTTGATGGAGCTGTCAGTGCCGTGTTGAGTGGAGGAAGGAGTAAGAGGTCAGCTACAGACTCGGAGAAAGCTCTCTCCGAGGCCATTGAGCTCCCGCCTACTTCAGGTAATGTGATGTACTGACGTTTAAAGAAAGAAAAAAAAAGTTTACTAAACAGCCTGCTCTTTTAAGTGGTACCCAACTGTAATCTCATTTATGTTATTACTGCCAACTGAAGCGGTATTTGTATTTGGAATACTGACTCTGAAAGCTATTTCATATGTATGTAAGCAACATGGAATTCAATTACGACATACTCCATTCAAGACAATAAAGAAGGTGGTACATGTTCATGTGTCTGAAGAATGAAAACCTGGCAAACTTATCATAACACTAATGAAATCAGTAAAAAAAAAACCACACCAATTTTCAGTTACAGCATCATCATGAACAAACATTTCAATCTCTTGTATATACTTTATGTAGTCAAGATGCAAGGGTCTTCTCTGTATTGAAATTATCATTCAATTCACCTGCCTTTGGTTGAAGTAATAATACATTATCAACCCCCATTCCATTGCAGGTACTGGCTCCACCACTGCGATGCCCCCTACCACCAGCAGTATGAGCGTCAGTGTACCTAACCTAAGCAGTAACCAGGATGTAGTATCTAGCCTAGCAGATACCTTCCCATCTCTCATGAGACAGAGCAGGGGTAGCGTAGGGAGTGGTAACAGTACCCTCTCTAGTCGGACCAACACCTTTACTTCCAGCTTTGTGAGGTTTCCCTACTCCCCCTCTGGTCTACCTAGCAGTAAGTAGACTTTGCTGAGACATTGTATTCTCTTTGCATTATAGTCTCCTTGGAGCAAAATTTGTTTTCTCTTAAGATTATTTCAGTTTGTTTCCTCCAAACAAATAAATAAAGCAGTTTATTGAATAAAAAATTTGTTTGCTAACCATTGTCTACGGCGGACCGTTTGAATATTAATGAGTCAGAAAGAAGAGGATCTTGGGTATTTCATTCTAGTTCATCGTGACTTGGCCGTGAACCAGAATAGCCTGGTGGTTAAGTCGCTGCCCGGCAAGCAGTAGATGACAGGTTCGAATCCTGTTGGTTCCAATTTTTTCTGACTTGTGTTTTTCATTACAGATCGAGCATACGATCTTTGACACTGGGAGTAATATGCCGAAAGATTTGTTTACAAATTAAAAATTCCTCCCCAGTCAAGCTTCTTCGTTTGCTATATTGACAGTGTTTTCATTAAATCATTCACTGCCATGCCTTTGGTTGTACTTGATGATACAGATTTTCTAGTGAATGATTTTGAACTTCCCATGCATTTCTTGATATACACTTGTAAATACTAATGCAATACATTTTTATGTTGATGGACAATATGATTTATTCATCCACTGCTAAGCCTTGAGCTGTATTCTTTCAGTCTTCAGAATACAGATCATCTCATGAATGATTATGAACTTTTTATTCATATTTAATAAGCACTAATACAACGTAATGCCACATAATATTCCACCCTAGACAACTACCTGAGCAGTGCCCAGAGTGCTCCTAACTTGCCTGGTGCAACCACCACCTCCATGCCCACACCAGGTAGCACTGTCCTGACGAGTACCCTGAGCTCAGCCCTGGCTACCTCTCTCACCTCTACCTCTAGTGAGAGTGATAATGAGTTCTTAGAACCCTGTCCTACCAGCTCTCTCATGGCTGAGCTAGAGGATGAGGAGTTCCCAGAGCCGGAGGATCTTGATGATGAGAATGAAGATGATAGTGATGGAGAGGACTATGATGATGGAACGGTAAAAGTCTGTCTGTTGTTTTATAATGTAATGACATCGACAATTTTGTACACTGTCCTTGAATGCATTTTGCCTTTTAATCTCAATGACATATTAATCAGCCTATATAAAATTTAGTGTAAGTATCTAAAACCATTCAGGCACAAGAAAGGAGAAACTTCATTATATTACTGCAGAAATGTGAACAATAATTTCAAGATGGGGATGAGGGAATCAATATGAACAGTGTTGAATTGAAAAGCCATATATTTAAAAAAAAAAACACTTTTATTCCAACATCCTTATTTTAACATAGTGTATTCAATGACATTTCTTTTGTCAGTTTGGTATATTGATGTTTGTGTGCATGAGCATACTACATGCAGTTTTAAGATATGAACTCTTAAATGGGATATTTTTGAATTTTTTGTATAATCTCTCAATCTGCAGGAGGAAGAGGACTATGATAGCCGAGGTGTTAGACGTAAAACATGGGATGATGAACATGTTCTGAAAAGACAATTCTCTGCTCTGGTACCAGCCTTTGATCCAAGACCAGGCAGGACCAACGTCCAACAGACTACAGACCTTGAGATACCTCCACCAGGTAAGCTAATACATGGATTAGAAGCCTCTTCTTTTCAATCTTCAAATTCATAGCAACTTCAAATTCATAGAAACTTTAAAAATCAATTACAAACGTGAATTGCCTATTTAGGACTTGCGTTTGAATGGGGGGAAATAAGATGTATAGAGGCAACTTTTCATGCAAGAGGGTAGTGATCCTTTCTTTGCTTTAGCCTCCACCCTTCGGTGCTATTTCTCTTTTAATATTGTTATATAGTGTATATGAATTACAAGATTAGCTACAATGTACCTCACTGATTAGGCCCTCTTACTTCAACCTTCATTCTTGTTACTCTATTCATTTAATAAGTTCCTGTTGATTAGCTGCGTTCACTTCGTTGTTTGATCTGATTTGTGAAAGAGCCCACTATATGAGATGTTTCATTTCTAAGCTATGCTGACTAATTGTGTATTTTCAGGTACACCTGATACATCATTTAGAGATGAGACTGATAGCACTCCAACTCCAAGACTAGCACTCTTCCTTAGAGGACCTGGACTTCAAGGGGTAAGTCTTTGATCTTATATGAAAATATATGTTTTTCAATTTGATAGTTATTGTAGTTCATTGTTTCTGAAAAGGTCATCAACGACAAATTTGTTCACAAAGTATGCTGTATGTTACACATCATTAAAAGTGAAATTTATTCATGCAATCATTGGCCAATTATGTCCATTGTGTATCAGTTGTTGCATTCACACAAGGAAATTCCTTCAGTTTATTGGTGTTAGTGAACATGGTGTTAATGATATTATGCACTGCAATAAAACGTGTTGTTTTGTTTGTGATTGCTGTTTATATAGGTACAGGAGACCGAGGTATACTGTGAAGATCTACGATCCACCATCTTTAGATATGTACAGCTGCTGTATCAGCAGACACCTACTGGCACCAAACATGATAGGTTACGCAGGATATGGGAACCCACATACACGTAAGACTTGTTCACCTTTCTGCTTTAAGTGGAATGAGACATTTTGTCTTGAAATAATGAAGAGAACTTCTTAATACTGGGGGAATAAAATCTCACCGATAAACTTTTTCAACATGTTCTTCCAAGATTTGAAACATTGGTGAAATGAGAATTTTGTGGCACTGATTATGTACATATGTGACCCGGCACCACAAAACCACCAAAAAGTCGCAAGCAGTGATTTTGTACAAACAGCCAAAATGGAAATTTGGGTTGAAAATATCAATTTCGGGATTTTTGGTTTTTCTGAAAGATCGATCTTTTCTGTACCTTGTATCAAAATCTGGAAGCTTAAAACACAGTAGAAGATGTGTTTTAACAGTTTTTCTAGAAGAGTTTTTTTCGCACAGCTTCGGTTTCTTACAAGTTCTTCCCCTTTCCATGTGATTTTTTTTTTCATCGGTACCGCTCACCCTTGTAAAATCATTACAATATCACGGGTCTTAAATTACTTCTTCCCTAATGATTTTTATACTGACAGAAAGAAGAAACTCTCAGCAATCTCATAGTAATGATATAAAAGTTTATTAATAGTCGCGAAAGCAAAATATATTGTTTTTTTCATGTGAGCAAGAAAAGAGTGAGTACAGTGCAAATAAATTGCAAGTATGATTCTTGTGAGCTGTAAAAGAGTATTTGATTTCTCCATAAACAATTGCTAATTCGTGTGAGAGAGAGAAGAGTATGAGTTTTGTATTTAAAAGTTACAAGATTATTCCTTTGAGCAATAAAATAGTATGCGTGTCTGCTATAAAACAAATTGCAAGTTTATTCATTTGAGCAAAAAAAGAGTTGTGAGAAGGTCTACAGTACAAAGTAAATTCCATAGGTTAATTCATGTGAGCAAGAAAAGAGCAGGCCCTATTCAACTTCATTATAGGCTAAATTGCAAGTTCACAGTGATAAAAGAAGAACTATGAATGTGACAAATCGGTATTATATATAACGGAACAAAGAAAGACACCCCAATGGGGTGAATAGGGGCGAATAGACTTTGTCTAGTGCAGGTGCCAGGCCACCCAGGTGTGCTTAATCTCTCCATTGGAACTCTCTTGTGAGTTTCATAATAACATTTGAATGACTTAAGCCCCCAAATTAAACTCTTGGTAATACAATGAATAGACTATATTTAACACTCCTGCTAAATTTCAACTAAATCTGACAACCCCTTCATAGTGGTTACTATGGCCTTTTGATTCACTCTCTATTGATTTTCTCTTATGTTTTCTTGCTCCGCACGCTTGAATAGGCCCAAACTTTAGAGCTTGTTTCCTCCATAACTAATACCAGCAAACTCTCTTACTAGCTCCATTTATTCGCTAAATTAAAAGGGTTAGGAACCTTCAATTTTGACAATTTATATATCATTTTAAAGCTGACACCCTGTTCTTTCCAAATATGATGAAATCAGAAAAATCAATATTTGCGACTTTTTGGTGGTTTTGTGGTGCCGGGTCACATATTCAGGTGTATTAATGCCAAATTGATGTGTATTTCATTTAGAGAGATGTAAGTTGTTCTCCTTAGGTTTGATTGTGCAAATTTTAAAATCGTATCTGCATTAGTTTTTGTAGAATACCAATGCCACATTTTCATTTATGTATTGAAACAATGCACAATTCACAGTCATTTACAATATGTCAAAGAGCATTCTGATCATTGTTTGGAAACTCAATAAATCTCTTGATTTCCATTTGTGTGTTTGTATTTTGTTCTTCAGGGTTGTATATAGGGAATCAAGACCCCAGGATGAGAGCACTTCAAGTATAGAAAACACAGAGGTAAGTACTTCTACAAAATTGATATGTTGCAAAAGCTTCTCACAATGAGGTCTCTTGTATATTTTTGCTGATGTTGATGTCGAAAAGAAAGCCGCAAGATTTCAAGTTCTTGGTTTGGGTAGGGTTCCGGCTATGCATATCAGAAAGCCCTGGTGTAATGTTTCAAACCATTTTCTTGTGTTTTACATAGTATGACCTATTAATGTTTATCATTGTTGTTCACTAGGGCCCATGGACTGTAGGCTTTGTACAGAGGCATCTAGGAACTGAGAGATTACCCAAGACAGAGCTTATCATGTACTTACAGGAGAAGGCAGATGCACAGTTCCTTAGGAGATGGAAGCTTTCCAGCAATGCTACCAATATACGCAGGACCAGGAACTCATCTAGACTAGTGGCTGCATACAGGGTCAGTCTATACTCTGAAAGAAAGAACTGTTACATTTGATAAATGATGTGGAAAGTTTTGATGAGAATTCTCAAGTTTTTCACGTTTTAAGCCGATAGGATTCTCCAAAAAGACATGTGAGATACAAATGTGTATGAAATGGGAGGTGACCCTTGTAGATTTCATTATTCAGATTCAGATTCAAAACACAATATTATGAGATGTTCTCTACTAATGTCAGCATTTAAACTGATCTGAAAACAACTATTTCTCTTTTTGCATGATCCAACTCTTTATGTTATATGTTGAGCCTTATAGCGGATAAGCATGTAGCAAATGAATTTACATCAAAAGTGCAATATTTTTTTGACTGGTATTAACCGTGCTGTTTTATTATATTTGTGGCAATGAACAGGAATTTATCCAGCTTGGTTTAGCCAGACCCTCTAGCCAGCAGCGCCTGAGCCAGGACTCTGGGCATGTACTTAGTGAGAGTGATGGTGGTAGTCTGAGTGTTGGTGGCAAGGAGACTGGTGCTTGTAGTGTGGATGATGTCTTACAGCTCCTCAGGATACTGTATGCCATTGCTACAGATGTTGGTTCCACTGGTAAGTTCTTGTTTAGGGATAAATACAAGTACAGGCTAAAATGAACCCCCCAAAAAGAATGAATAAAATGAAATGAATGCCCCCTTTTCAAGTACTTCCCTCCTTTCATGACCACCTTTGGAATTTCAATATTTTGTACTAAAACTTTCATGAGCGGAATTGTCCCAGAGAGACAAAATATGACTTCTATAGATATTGGAAATATCGATTCATGTAAATCTAACACAATGGATGTGAGAAGACTAAGATATCACATATCATGTTGGATGCATTTTATGACTTGGCAATAGTGAAACAAATCTGCTTTAGTGAAGTATCATGGTGAAGTATCATGGTGGAGTAACTGAATTGTAGATTTTGTTTTTCAGGGTTACACCATGTAATGTTTCAAGGAATAAGAGCCCTGAAAAGGGCTGGTGAGCTCCGCTAAGAGCTCTGTGGTTCTCAACGTTTCGATCAGTGTGCTCTGATCGTCATCAGGAGAATGACTAGAACACTGCCCAAGTGGAGGCTATTTATTGCCTGCGGAGGGATCCGATTCACAGCCTGATTGGCGCCAATCGGAAATGCCCGCGAATTCTATTCACGGCTACATTCTCATTCTGGTCACTGGTGGCGCTATATTAAATCTGCTTTACTTTGTGATAGAAAACTTAAACCCATCGTTTTGAATGAATGTGTGCTATTCAAAAGACTGGACATATCTCATTTCTGATTTCCTACAGATCTTGATGCTCATCGGTTCAGTGTACCTCCTGAAGAGTTCTACAGTAAAAAGATCACCAACAAGCTAGCTCAGCAAGTACAGGTAAGTTCTTCTCATTGCCGTAATTAATATCTTCAAGAGGATTATTTGAAATGATTGCAGGATGAAACAAAGAAATGAGTGTGTAGGCATTGTAGTAATGGTATTAGCTTAGCATAGGTCATGTAACATTAACACTATTGATTATAGGATACAAGGGGCATTATAAACATCTGTTTTTAAAATAAATAGAAGTGATAATAAATGAATAATAATCTGTGACCATAGATACAATTCACCAGTGTCTTTGTAAAACAGATAAGTGCAAAGTCAAGTAGCTTTTAGTCAAGAAGTTTATATGTCTAGTGTTCATATGATACGACAACAGGGGAGCGTTTCATCAAGCGTTTTGTCAGTGATTTTTACCGACAACTGTTATAAGTTACTGAAATCCTTGCATCTGATTGGCTGAAAGCAAATTTGTCAGTAAATATCACTGACAAGACACTTGATGAAACGCCTCCCCTGTATGTTTTTGCAGGACTGAATACTGAAATTATGAGGGCTGAATTCAATTCATCATTACCAAGCAATACTGTTCCAGTAATATTGTTTCACTTTCATTTACTTCACAGGATCCTCTCGTTCTTGCCAGTTTATCACTGCCCAAGTGGTGTGAGAGACTGACTAATAGATGTCCAATG
This sequence comes from Heliocidaris erythrogramma, assembly GCA_025617745.1. Taxonomy (NCBI): domain Eukaryota; kingdom Metazoa; phylum Echinodermata; class Echinoidea; order Camarodonta; family Echinometridae; genus Heliocidaris; species Heliocidaris erythrogramma. The sequence goes on along the minus strand of CM046855.1, from coordinate 13,296,432 downwards.
CTCTTCCCATTTGAGACCAGGCAACTCTACTTCACATGTACTGCATTTGGTGTGTCGAGGTTAGTGAAATCATTGAAATGGCTATAGTTGTATTGTGGTCATATATCTTAAGGATATTAGATGAAAATAGATGTGATTCAATCTGTTTTTCAACTTGTCATTCCGACTGGGTCCTATGCCTTACTGAGCTAATCCAAGCCGATATCTTTATACAAGTGGCTACATGTTGTTTTCCTAAAGGATAAAAGGGTACATTCTTTTGAAGGTTTTATCAGACATATGACCACACGCTCAGAGAAATTAAGAATTTATCAAAGGATCATAAATAAACATTTTATCTTCACAAAGTATATATTTATTAAGTCTGCTCATAACTGTGTTAGTATAGGAAGAGTAAAGAGCTTATTTCCTTGAATTTGAGGAAGGAAGCTAACTAGAAGTTTTCAGAAATAAACTTAATGCAAAATTTTATCAAACATAATGCAAAGTTTTATGAAGAAAGCATTATTTCACACGTGTGTGTGTTGATACAGAGCCATCGCCTGGCTGCAAGGCAAGCGTGAGGCCAGCACAGAGCGTGTGAGGACCCCTAGCACCAGACGGGATGATCATCACGAGTTCCAGGTTGGACGTCTCAAACATGAGAGGGTGAAGGTTCCAAGAGGAGAAGAGTTATTGGAATGGGCTATCAATGTGATGAGACTTCATTGTTCAAAGAAATCTATCCTAGAGGTAAGCATCTCTTTGTATTGGTGATACTGAGAATTGGACTGAAGTAGTACCTTTTGAAAGGGGATATTGGCTGTAGCCAAGCAACTGCATAAATACTTCAGTTATTCAAGGAATCTGTTTAACCTATTTACTACACTTAGGACTGAGAAGTACGACTGAAGATAAATTGACTGTCTTAAGTGGATAAGCAGATGGGCCATGATTTTAATGTATTAATAATCGCTTGATTTAAAGTAGAGGATGAACCAATTTTCCTCACTGCCCTCATATTTAAGCTGAAGAGTTATTAGATAAAGCTATGTTTTGAGACATGTAAAATACATGAACAAGAATCTTTATTACAGAATTGATCAAGGAATTATGTGCATGTCGTTGGTTAGTCAGAAAATATCTTGAATGCATGTTATTCATATGAGTTTAATTATATGATTTTAGAGGAAATTTATTCTATTTTTCTTGTTGAAGTTGTAAAGCATTCCTCTCTTTTATGAAACATACATTTTAATCATCAAATTATCCTGTATCAATCAGGTTGAATTTCTTGGAGAGGAAGGAACAGGTCTTGGTCCTACATTAGAGTTCTATGCTCTGATAGCAGCTGAGCTTCAACGTAAAAGTCTAGGAATGTGGTTGACTGATGATGAAATAGCAGATGACATGTCAAGAGAGGTCAGTATCTGAGTTTTGTCATTGATTTGTGTCAAAATTTCATTGTATTTTTCCACAACTAGAAATTATTTGTTAGTTGGTATTTCTTGAATAATCACTGCAATTTGCAAAGATATTCCACATTGGATGTAGTGCTTGCCATAGTTTAATACAACATTCTTCTTCCTTAACTTTTGATACACCTTTGAGTGAGAGAGACAAATCCTGTACAGGGTTTGATCCAAAATAGTTTGATTACAGAGACCTAACACACTTACATGTATGTACCTTTATTTACCTTGATTTGGGTTTGAAGATAATTGAATTAATGATGGATGAAGATTGAGCTATTTCTAGAAATTCCATTAATTGCATTATTCTTATTTGTTTTTTTCACATTTAAGTAAGATTACTCTCAACTAATTAATTATTTTTTGCCACGTTGTGGTTTCAGGTCGACATTGGTGAAGGTGAGAAGCCTCGTGGTTACTACATCCAGCGAGCTTCAGGTCTCTTCCCTGCCCCCATCATCCAAGACAGCGAGGAGATCTCTCGCATCGAGCTCCTCTACAACTTCCTAGGCATCTTCCTTGCCAAGTGTCTCCAGGACAACCGCATGGTAGACATACCACTCTCAAGACCCTTCCTCAAGTTAATGTGCATGGGTGAGACCGGTAGCACCAGCCTCTACTACACCTCAACCCAGGAATCCTACACATCGCCTCGTGACTCCGAGGTCTTCTTTGCCGAGATGCAGCAGACAGAGGCTTCCCTAGAGAGCATGAGCGAGCTCATCTCTGATCTAGCCATCGACAGCGGTAACGAATCCAAGGAACTGATCCTAGCGGCAGACCCACCCAAGCCCTGCACCCCAGCCTGGTTTGCTGGTGTCCTGACCTGGTCTGACTTTGAGCTGATTGATCCTCATCGTGCAAGATTCCTACAGCACCTACAGGAGATGGTGGATAGGAAGAGACAGATCCAACTGGATGGTAGTAAGACAGAGGAGGCGAGAAACAATGAGATTCAGAACTTGTGTCTTGCAACTTCACCTGCGTCTGGGATACCTGTCAGGCTTGAGGATCTAGGGTATGTATATTTAGAGGAAACTTCTCTTATCTCTCTCTCTCTCTCTCTTTCTATTTCTTTTTCTCTCTGTCAAACATACATATTGTAAGAATTTGAAAATCAATACACTTAGAAGAGAGAAAGAATTGGATAGTAACGAGTAGTCCGTGAAGGACTATCTGTTGACTATCGGTGAAATATCAGCATCCCATGGGGAAAAAAAATATTGAAGACTATGCCCGAGTGAAATCAGGATTAAACTCTTTAGAAGTGTACGTTAAAATGAAAATTAAACTGTCTCTAAAGGGTTAAACTTCTGGCACATGACACACATGTATACCATAGTAATCATTTTGTTTTACGCACAAAATCAAAATAACCACTCTTCAAGTATGTGTGAAATGATAACAGAGAAGATCAAGTGTTGTAAGGTTGATAAATTTGTCTGTGAATGTTGAGTAATCAGTGTATTGTTATGGTGATGTTTCTAGGTTGACATTCCAGTTCAACCCATCCTCCAAAGTGTATGGCTACCATAGCTTCAACCTGAAACCCAATGGTGATGATGAGTGTGTGACTCTAGACAATGCAGAGGAGTACATCGAGCTGGTAACTGATTTCTGTCTTCACACTGGTATCAGGAGACAGATGGAGGCTTTCAGAGGTGGGTTCTAGCACCAGTCTGCCTGATGCATATTTCATTCTTTTACTAGAATGTATTCTTTGTTGTATACGGTAGGACATATCCTAGAAGTAAAGTTAGTTCCCTAGAGGATCTATTCTCAAGAGAGCCTTCTAATTTCTTCCAGTTATTTTCTTGTATCATTTAATCTGTGATATGAGCCAGATGTAAAGTTATTATTTCATATGATGGAAATATTTGTGACATGCACAATGTTGTATATACAGAACATTTTATTTTTTGTTCTGATGACACAAATGATGACTTGATATTTTGAGAAGATTGAAAGTGGGATTTTCATGGAAATATAACTTTGAAGACATTTGTATGAACCCAGTAATTCTAATTCAGTCAAGGGAGAAATTACAGATTATACGTGTACAATTACTAATAATAAAAGACAAGTCAACAAAAATTATATTGATATCATGTCAAGAGCAACTTTGTATTTCCAATGTTTACCTCTATTTTAGATGGATTTAATCAAGTGTTCCCTATGGAGAAGCTTCATAGTTTTAGTCCAGCCGAGTTCCAGACCATACTGTGTGGAGACCAGGCCCCATCATGGACTAGGGAAGACATCCTCAACTATACTGAACCCAAATTAGGTTATACCAGAGAAAGGTAGGCACATTTCACTCCCTTGGTTTTCTCCCATCTGCCTGCTAGGTTTTGTCATTCTCTTCTGCCTTTCTGGACTCTTACTTTAATATTTTAATTCTTGTCTTCGCTTTTGAATGCGTAGGAATATAGTTGATTGAATATTTATCTACAGAAGTGTTTGGAATTTGTGATTTTAACTTCTTGTCCACTGTCTAATCTATTCAACATGATGATATTGTGGAATCTTGTATATAATGTTATGTGAAGATTGATAAAGGTCTCTAGACATGATTTAAAGATAGAATTTACATTTATGATTCCATGTCTATTTCAAAGAATTTTTTTTTTCCAGAACATGAATGAGCTTCTTGTATGTATACATTTGGTTGTAATCCAGTTTCTTAGACACAAACCTCTTTGTTTCCTTTTTACATATATGAACAGTCCTGGCTTCCAACGATTTGTGAATGTCCTGTGTGCAATGAATGGTGATGAACGCAAGTCTTTCCTTCAATTCACCACCGGCTGCTCCTCCTTACCCCCCGGAGGCCTAGCCAATCTTCACCCTCGTCTCACCATCGTCCGTAAGGTGGACGCTAATGACCAAACCTATCCATCGGTCAACACCTGTGTCCACTATCTCAAGCTGCCCGAGTACTCCAACGAGGAGATCATACGAGAGAGACTGCTTAGCGCTACCAAGGAGAAAGGATTTCATCTTAATTAACCCCAGCTTGAGCTGCATCGCAAAGACTCTTGAAGACTTGTAAATTGTGGATTGACCTAGGCTTAATTTATATATTCCATGGGAGTTATACTGTAGCAGGCTCTATAGATATTGTAGATTGATTATTGCTTTTTTATTATTGAAGATCCCAAGAAGCACCTACTTGGCTCTATGAGACAAAATTATTTATGAAAGGATTATATCTGAAGCAACCCTCTACTTCTCAAGACTTTTAGAAAGTGCAGAAGAGAAAGATTAATTTAATAGATACAAGGAAAGAAAGACAAAATCATCTCAACATAACATAATATCTCATTTTCTGTGGAGTGATAGTGTTTGCTGTATTTTCAAGATACTGGAGAAATTGGATTTCAACTTATTTTTTTTTAAGGGGGCTCCAAAATAATTCTTATTCTCTAAAATATTGCTGCTCAATAAATAATGAAGGTTATTAAAGTCAATTTTTATTCTGTTATGAACAGAAACTCTATATTTTCTGTCTTTTGACAGTCATAATGTCGATGTTAATATGGGATAAGTATTTGGGATATTGTTAAATGATTGATTATTTGTAGTGATGGCAACACATCACTTTCTGCAGTAGCAATGCTCACTACCACAAACCACTATATCTCTAATGTTGCTCCGTCTTTGAATAGATACATTGCTCTTAACGCTACATCAGTGACTCTTGCTCTTTGTTTTTGGAAAATATTTGTATTCTTCGTGTAAAGGAGAACAATTCAAACTGTTTTTTCTGTACCTCTGTAGTATTGTATACGTGTGAGCATATCATGATAAGTAACTTTAAGATATGATATGACAGGCTCTATTTTTGGAGTTGTTGCACAAAAACTTTATATTTTGTACTTGATGAAATTGATTTTACCTCATTAATCCAGATGTTCAGATTCATAAGAGAGCTAACAAGATATCTACATATTTATGCTGTACCTCCTGCCCATACAAGAAATCAAAACAGCTTCGCTGCTACTCTGCATCCTTACAGTATTTTATTGTAACTAATCTGGCATTGCATTCTTTGTACGCTGCAAAATCACGGTTGCGCATGAAGTTTATAACCAAAGACAACGATATGTCACCACTTTTGACTTCCATTCAGTATATAGATATGAATTTCTCATTTTCGCTAGTTGTAGATTAACTGCACTAAATTGAATTAGATTTCATTTAACTATTAATTCTTTATGCACGTAGGTGTTCTGGCTGTTATATTATTATCATTATTTTCTTTTTCTTTCTTTCATTCTTGTATGTCAATTTTTGATATTTTGAGGAACTCATTTTTTTATAGCCTTGTTCATTGTGGACAAACTAATTCCACAACTATCTCTCCTTCCATGTTGAGTTTATAATCTTTTTAACATTTCTATTCTTTGTTCTTTCTTTGATACTATTTACATTAGACTAAAGTTTTTTTTTTTTTAATAAGATAAGAAATTATGACTATGAAATTTGACTTTTTTGAAATCATAACACCTTTTATTTCGAAGGGGCAGAGGGAATTGCGTAAAATATCTTATCTGCTTTATAGAACAGCAATCAAAAGAGAGTTTGACAATTGTAATTTTTTCATCATTATTTGAATAAGAAGTTGTTTGTTGTATGAAATAAACTCAATTCTGTATGACTTGAACACAAGAAGAGTTTGAATAAAAGATGTTTCGCAGGGAATATGTTCAGATTAATTAGTGTTGAAGCTCTTCTTCAGAATTGAAGCAGGTCATAATGTAAACACCAATATTCATGGGTTGACAAGTATTTTAGCCTCAAGAAACCTGGGTAAACACTCATACTATATTTCTGTTTCTTTCTGAGTGCAAGCCACAAGGTTATTATGTAAAGATTTCTGTCACAGAACTTTTTTTTCACTTTACACAATTCTTGCACTCACTTTAAGCCAGGATGCTATTGTTGTATTTTATTTATATCAAGAAGGAATATTCTTGTGTTGAAATATGTTTATTTGCAGTAACAAGTACAAAGTAGAAACTCGAGATATGGTTAAATTATCTTATATATTAAAATGACGATAATGATCAGTCTAATTCTATCATTCTCTCTTTATGTTTCTCTCTTTTCTGACATATTGCATTTGCTCTCTGAACATCTGCCTGCATCCAAAGGCTCTGTAGAAAAATATTTGAAATTGGCTTTTGCTTTTGATCTCTCTATTGTAGTTCCTGTCTTCTCGGTTTTGCAATTCATTAGGATCCTGTAGGAGTAAATTATTTGCAATGCATGGAATTTATTAGCTTTTACTCTCATATGAGATCTATAGAATCAATTCTGTCGCTAAAAATGGATGAGTTAGCCTAGCAGAAAATCCCTCGCAATTGAAACAAGTGAATCAAGTGTCCTTACTCATTTTAAGAAATTATTTATTATCATGAAAGTTATATATTAGTCTATGATGGTATTTCACCAAATACTAGTTTCATCAGTTTTCTTGCGATCCCTTAAAGAAGGTGCATATTGCTCCTAGAATAGATGGTCATGATACTTGATATGTAATTATTGTAGATTTTGGAAAAGGCTTACTTGCTTTTGATATTGTACCAATTTCTTATGTGCATGCTACTTTGCATTTATTACATAACTAGAAGATTAATCTTTCAGGAATCTAAGGTGAGTATGTGTTATATAAGTCGACATTGTATGAAATTGACAGAGGTAGACACAAAATGCATGGAATTTGACTTCTCACTTTTTATTTTCAATTGGTTGGCAAATTTATGGAGAGCTGCATGGCAAGTAGCAGCTTCGGATTTTGAGACGGTTAAAGTTATTGTGAAATGTGTAATTTAAAAAAAAATTCCTGTGTCTACTTTATGAATTTTTCTTTGCTATTTAATAAAAAGGTGTATAAGCAAGCTATCTTAAAATGTGCAAATGGTAGATAATCTATAACTTGATGATGATACATGTATTTGTAGTTTGGAAACTGATGAACGTGTGTTTTCTTTTGTATATTGCTCGTATGTGAGTTATATAATGCACAGAAGTATTCAATAAAGGACTTTGTGCTCTGTGAAACTTCCTCTTTTTTGTCATCTAATCTGTTTACTGTGTGTTTGTTCATGATATATCATTCTTTTCCTTTTTGCAAACTGTTTATTCTCTTCTCAACCTCTTTCTTTCTCTTTCTCTTTTCCTCCTATCAGCCATACAAATGATATCTTCATTCCTTCCAACACAAAAATACAGTTTCTACCTTGTGTAATTCTAGGACATATTTATGTTAACCAAAACACTTGCTCCTGCAACATTTGCTCTGAGCTTTCCTGAGATATAGGACGAGGGTGAGCATGTATAGAGGGTTTGCTCTTGGGTTTTAGCTTGGGTTTGGTCCTATGATTTCGGTTAGGGTTTAGTGTTTGGTTTAGGCTTGAACAGAGAGACGAGAGGGAGAGACACAGAGATTGAAGGAAAAAAAAAAAAGCCTATGGTTTTGGCAAACATAGCCTTGTATCATTCCCTATAAAATGTTCCTTTCCTCGACATTAAATATCTTCTCAATGGTTTTCTACCATCTAATACCCGTATTTCTTGATTTGTATATCACAACACATAAGACATAAGACAACTCAGTTTTAGCAAAAAACCACTACAACTTTTATTCTCATTAATTTGGAGCTTTAACACCTTTGTACAGACTATACTTTATAGATCCATAGACGAGACATTTACAGTAGAAAAAAAATGGAACAAAAATATCATGTTACACTACCAAACTTTGTAAAAAAGAACCAACAGCCTAACTCTGATTTGTGAAATCTTATAGGAAAAAATATATACATATTATATATCTACCCAGTAATCTAAAGATCCCAGCATCAATTGGACAATTTTATCACGCAATTTAGAGTTTTATCAAAGACAAATTAAGAATTAATGTATTCTCTTTTTTATCGTGACAAAAAGGTTAAACAATGGCAAAAGAATTTGTTACTACTGGTAAATCAATGAGAACCCTTCTTTTGTTCTTCGGGTGTTGGTTCTTTTTTATACATATCTGAAAGACAAGTAACTTGATGAGTCACAAAAAAACATTATTATGAACAAAAATAAGTTCTTTCTATTTCCTTCAGTCTGATACATCTTGAATACACACAAATAAAATGGCTACAAATTACTGGTATACAAAATTGAATTGTAACTCTCTAGCTCTCTTCCACACCACACACCCACACACCCACACACCCCACACTGGCATGGTATACATTATGTATCAGTATTTCAGTAATGAAATTTATACTATACACTAATAAAATGCAGTAGTAAATTTTAAACCCACTATCCTCTCAAAACAACTGATTTTCAAAATAAAGGAAACAAAATACATGTTTAAACCTACACTGCTACAAGCTATTAACATATTCCTCTTTTTTTTATATACCAGTAGTACTTTGCATTGCCTTTATATTGTTCATTTATGAAGAATAATAAAGTCCTCTTTAGACATGACGCAGTAAATAACCCCCACGAAAAAACAAAAACAAAAAAAAACAAGCACAACAACAACAACAAACTAATAAATAAGTACATTAAAAAAATGATAAAAATAAGTGCAAAAACTCAAGTAAATGAATGGTAAAGTATAAAGACAATTTACATGCACTATTTACTTCAACTTCTCTCGCATGTCATTTTTTCAGGCAATATCTCGACTCGTGTATGAATCTGAATGGGGCTCTAGTATCTCATTTTAGATTCAAGATTACAAAATGATGTGAAAAACCCTCTGAAAAAAATGCCCAAGCAAAGAATCACATGAAGTTAAACAAACTAGAATACCAACAAAAATTAAAAAGCAAAACTGCAAAGTATATGTATGGCATTATTAAAACAAATTTTAGTTTAGTAACAAAAAAGTTAGTAGTACTTAATAATATTTACTGTTTAATTATTTTATATTTCATGACTTCATTATTCATAAATTCATATATATTATTTACAAATCCTGAAATGTTTTTTTTTTCTTTTAAAAACTGTACAAGCCTCTATAAACACATTCAATACAACTGTACATGCAAGGTCCATTACAGAAAGTAATGGAATCATCCTTGGAGTTATATGATTAAAAAGCAATGCTGTTTCAAAATGGAATACATATGTTCAGGATAGAAGCACACATTGTACATACATTAATATAAGAATATATCCGATGTTGGTATATCTAGTTTATACCACTTCAATATATGACAAAAGAATAAAAACAAAGACCCTTACAATTAACTATAATATTTAATTCCTATAACACACATTTTGTCAGCAGTAAGGAATATCAGATCTACAAATGATTTTGACAATGCATCTGTTTTTCCCTTTCCTTTTTTCTTTTTCGATGTTGTGATTGTTGTTATTCTGCTACAAGTATATCCACTCCTGCCCATGTAAATGCTCATTATCAATATCATCAATACAATGGTGGCTGTATAGATATTTAAGTTGACTAAATGACCTTTCATGAACCATGTAAGAGGATTACACAGGGGTAATTGCCAACAAATTACAGTAAAACAAAAATTGATGGGCATGTGATGTCTAGTTTTCAGCATTATGCATGCAGTCATTTAATTATACTGAACATTTAGGATAGCTAATTTCCTTCCATCCTCGCTATTTGTTCACAAGCTGGACGGTTGCTGAAGGGCTGTATTGCTTTCTTATCAAGTCAAACAGACAGACTCCTGCTTATACTAATAGGAATATCTTTATAGAGGCATTCATTGTAATGCAAAAATAGAAACCATGCCTGATACTCCATTGTCAAAATTAGTTTACCAATTTATGGTATATTGACATAAAAGTACTTGCAGATTTGTAAGCACATCCAATTTCAAAAGGATGTAATATAAATATTTGTATGTATCTACACTTAATGGTTCCTTATTTCTTGCAAAGGCAAGTTCATTTTTGCTTTATCAAATTAGTAAAGTTAGATTCCAATATCAACCAATTTTCTTTTTTTCTTGCAACCTTTTTCACTAATCCACCTCACCTCATCCAGGCTTTCTTTTTACTAAATAAAAATGTTTAACAGAGGGATATTAGTAATAGCTTATCGATCTTTTACACTTCTTTGGGTAGTTACATAAATCTTTTAAAACACAACTAGATCAACAGAATGGTCTGTAATGCATTTTAAAATATTTTGACAGGAGGCAAGTTTACTACACTCTTTTACAGGAGTTAGCTATAGTCCATGCTAGCACCAATGACAAATTCAAATGGAATGCTCAAATATTGGTCGAAGTGTAGATTTTTGCTAATAATCTGGAACGATTTGGAGTACTGATACAGGAATGTTCATGATGGAAATACGTCTGTACGTTTGGTTGAGAGCATGCTCTAATTCATAAACCTAGACTATATGAAATAGAGTTCTTCATTGCATTCATTGTTATATCATGGGGCCACACACTCAAAATGTCACGATTCTATACCCCAACAAGTAAAAGAAGAGATTTATCTTTTCATGATTTTTCATAAACTGAACAAGACAAAGACATCAGCAACTAAATTAATCAAACCAATGATAAAGACGGTATAAAAATGAGATATTCTTTCGCCTCTAGAATTATGTATACACGATTAAATTGGCAAGCACACAATAAATGATATCTACACTATAATACATCAGCTGAGGAAGTGGATGAGAGCGGGTTATATTGACTTAGGTTTGAGTGAAATGAGCGGCTCGTCTACCTGGGCATTATAGTTTAGAGATGTTAGCTCATAGATTGCTTGAACGGATGGGCGTGGTTTCGTTACACTGCTGATGTTGTAGAAAAATCTGGAATGATAATGAGAGATTAAAGGACATGAAGAAGATTAACTAAAGATGCTTTTATCCCGGATATAGCTTGTAGAGTACAACTACAAACAAAATATTTGAATGATAATATGAACTTAAATCAGACAAACAAATATAGCGATAAAAGTAATCCCACTGATTTAATTTCCATCATTCATTTGTTTAAGAGACTCTAAAATATTAAACTGGAACTGAAAAACAGGAGAAATGCTTGTTTGTGAACTGCAAATTATGATTCATTGAGTATACATCCAGTATCCATTTTTATAAGGAAATGATTTTCCATGCACAGTGGGCAAGTTTCTGAAAGGATGTTTGAATTTTAACCATTGTTTTAAAGTGGCATTAAACTGGTAGAACTTGAACAGTGCCATCTTACAGTAACTGCTACATTAAGATTATAATTAGAAAATTCATTGCATTTTATTTGGAATTTTGACAAATATCTTGTTTGGATAATAGACACATTTTATATTTCAAACTATTATTTTGACTTTGCAAATATGGAAAATTGCCTACAGGAACATTTTAAGCTTCTACAAACTGGAATGGGGCATATAGGAAAATGAGAGGCACAGACACTTTTCAAATCCTGTTAAAAGATGGCATCATTAGAAGCTTCAGTTTAATGTCACTTTAAACCTCAACTATGGACTGAAATAAGCTCATATTGCCCCGTCATTTGAGAATGCTTAAAATGAGGGTTTAGGCAATGGTTGAGATACAACTCCTTTGTAAATTCATGTTAATGGACAATAACCACTTTTACATAAGGTAGTAGTATATTTAGGTGAAGCATATTATTCTATTACTAACCTGTCATCATCACCCCCTGCTATCGGCTGTATCTTCCTTGGATTCGTACCCTTTTGTAACCAGCACACGCAGATGGCGATGATGCTCATTGCGACAGAGAGCGCCCCCGCTAACACGCCGATTACGATGTAATAATTGTGCTGTTGAGGTTCAGGATTGTTGTGGTGAGGTGCATCATGCTCAATAAATGACTCAGGAACTGCAGAATAAATCAAAAACATCAAACTCTCATTAACAACTGCATGTAAATACCATAGGTCTATTACTATAAAACAAAGTATAGTCATACATGTATATATATATGGATGCATTATCAAAGCCTTTAGTTTTATAAGCCCCCCCCCCCCCCCAACAAAACAAAACAAAAAAAAGTGTTACTTTGATTGTAGTAAATAAACAAGGCATTAGCGATAATGTGTCTCGCCCACATGCGATAACTAGAAATATCGTAATCTCTGTTGCCATGCAACAGGTCCCCCAAGTGCATAAATCTGCATAAGTTATGCTTGCATATATCTACATTACTAATGTTTGGAAAGTGACGTTTACAAAGTTTTGTCATAAGAGAGTCTTGCGGGTAAACTATGTTTGACCTGAAATGACCTTTGACCTTACCATGTGACCTCTGATGGCAGCATAACATGCAGGTCCCCCAAGTGCTTCTAAAACCCAAGTTTGGTTGAAAAGTGAGTGATGGTTGCAAAGTTATCTGTCATAAGAGAGTCTTGCAGGTAAACTTTAACGTTTGACCTGAAATGACCTTTGACCTTATCATGTGACCTCCAACGGCACCATAACATGCAGGTCCCCCAAGTGCATCTACAACCCAAGTTTGGTTGAAAAGTGAGTGACGGTTGCAAAGTTATCTGTCATAAGAGAGTCTTGCAGGTAAACTTTAACGTTTGACCTGAAATGACCTTTGACCTTATCATGTGACCTCCAACGGCACCATAACATGCAGGTCCCCTCAGTGCATCTACAACCCAAGTTTGGTTGAAAAGTGAGTGACGGTTGCAAAGTTATCTGTCATAAGAGAGTCTTGCAGGTAAACTTTAACGTTTGACCTGAAATGACCTTTGACCTTATCATGTGACCTCCAACAGCACCATAACATGCAGGTCCCCTCAGTGCATCTACAACCCAAGTTTGGTTGAAAAGTGAGTGACGGTTGCAAAGTTATCTGTCATAAGAGAGTCTTGCAGGTAAACTTTAACGTTTGACCTGAAATGACCTTTGACCTTATCATGTGACCTCCAACGGCACCATAACATGCAGGTCCCCTCAGTGCATCTACAACCCAAGTTTGGTTGAAAAGTGACTGACGGTTGCAAAGTTATCTGTCATAACGTTTGTGACGGACGGACGACGGACGGAATTTGGATCCCTTAGTCTCGCCTTCACCTCCGGTGGGCGAGACAAAAATGATTCATATGAACTCACAACTCCAAGGAAATGTGGAATAATAAGTGTGGATGCTGGGACCAGCATCAGAATTGCTTTAAGGTTAGCTTTCTTTTAATATTATCTTAAAAAGCTATACAAAGTGGATTTCAAAGAAAGAGATATTCTAAAAATCTCATCCGAAAAGTGAACAACATCACATTTTATTTTCTTGTAAAATGACATGGTGCAAAAAACATATGAATCCACAAAAGCCCTTCTGTTCTACAACAAAGAGCAGATGAAATATACATCTAACTTTTTTTTTTCTTATTACTAATACACACTAACATTTTTTAGTGCCTCCTTCTCATTTAGTAATGCATTTTTACCCGAATATAAATCCACTGAACAAATAAATGAAAAAGTACATAAGGAACATAATGAATATAATGAATAAATAACTACATAACAACATTAAAAGAAGAAAACCCCAGGAGTTTCGGTGAAAAGTAAAGGAATCCCTAGAAAACTTCAACAGAAACAAAGAATGACAAAACCCGATTACTATCAGAAAAGACATTTGAAAGGATGGTGAATTAACAAATTTACATGAAGAAACAAACTTTTAAAAAACATCACATTGAAAAGAAAATCACTATGCAGGTCTGCATCATTGCATTATTAGATAAAGCTTTCTTTGCAATAAACAGAAATGCATAGGGTTTGCTTCCAACAAATTTATAATAAAGTATATTTAAAATTGACCAACTTCAGCAGCAATCTCCTATTTCTTTCTTCTGAAGTACCTTCTTCAGACATACCTACAAGTTGTTTCATTTATTGTGTATAAAACAGTATGTAAGGCCTTTTAACTGTGTAAAGATAATCACAATACACATAAATTCCTTGTTTATTAAAACTTTTGAGAAGATATTGCTATCTGACTGATGAAATTATGAGACATTCACAAAAAAGGACAGAAACTCTTCTTCACATGTTTACTACCCATATAAATAGAAAAGGTAGAGATCTTAAAGGTAGAGATTTGGAAAAGTCAGAAGGGTAAATGGAAATAATGAATTGTATTATGCATCTGAATGACAGAAAGCAACCTAAACAAAATCATGGACTATCAAAGGGTGAAGGAACCCACGTAGAAAATGTAAAACATTTTATACATGGGTATAAAATATTCCCATGCATATTTTATACCCATATATAAAATGGGTATACATAAAAAGAAAAAATATCGTTATCGATCATACAATTCTTGGAAAACCCCTTAAACAATTATACATCATTTTTATAAGAAATGGATTTCAGAACTTTGAAGGTTGATGTCTCATATGTCCTTATGATAAAAAGTTTGACCAATGATCAACACAGAGACATTTAAAAGACAGATGCTATTATATTGATTTTCAACAGACAAATTATAACAGATGCAATTACATTGATTTTGACAATAAAAAATATCTAAAATGCCCAAGGCGAGTCATAAATATTGACTTACTTTGACAGTGAATGCCTTCAAAACCACCTGTACAAAAACATGTGTATGAATTGACTTGATCCCTACAGCTACCACCATTTAAGCATGGCATCGATTCACATTCGTTGATGTTGATTTCACATTGAACGCCTGCAGCGATGAGAGGAACAAAAGAAATTAGACAAGAGAGTAACAACATGTTGGTAACTTCACTGTAACTCCCACAAATGAATATAGCGACGATACATTATCATTATTATAACTTGAACACCTAAACAAATATATCTTTCAGTTTAGACATCTTGTCCTTTCAGCATATTTTGATATCGATGTCAATGCATCCCAATCTAATCAAATCTAATTAATATTTTCAAAGCCTACATAAATTTATAAAGAAATAAAATAAAAGGAAATGTACAGTATTCCAACAATTTTTTTTTTAAATTCTGCTTTGGCATGACATGATCACATTGTTACTAATAGAACTGATGCTAAAAGGCAAGAGGATTTTGTTCATGTACATGACTGTTGTTATTTTAATATTGTATTTCAGTATGATATCATAACAAAATAACAGATGATGTGAGATAATGTAAAGAGATATCTGAGACGAATCAATCTTACCTCTAAATCCATGTTCACAAATGCATGAATATATATTTCCCTCATCCATGCACACCGTTGCATTATGACAGGGGTTTGATTTGCAAAGGTCCACTTTGGTCTCGCAGTGTTCACCCGTGTAACCTGGGCCACAGTCACAACGATAATCATTGAGTTCATCAATACAAAACCCTCCATGAAGACAGGGGCTGGATACACATTCATTGTACTGCATCTCACACTGGATTCCTGTGTAGCCTGATACAAATATGAAATAATTAAAAAGGGTTGCTTTGTACACACAAGACAGGTTTTGATATATCATTTCATATTGCTATTAAAATTTTAAAAACAATTTTTATACCAGATATCATAAAATCACACAATTGTACCATCAAATTTGAAAATTAAAACAAAATTTGTAATCACTGCATTAAATTTTGAATTTTCTTAAACTTGTAATAGTGTCACATATTTGCCAATGGTGTATCAGAAAATGTCCTTTATATGGGGAGGTGTCGTGGTCTAGTGGATACATCACGGGACTGTGGATCACATGGTTCGTGGTTCAAGTCCCGCCGCGACACTGATGTCCTTAGGCAAGATATTAATCTACATTTGCCACTCTCCACCCTGGTGTAGTAAATGGGTACCTGGTAGGAATTTATTCCTTGAATGTTTTTAGTGCCTTAGGGCAGCTCGGCTAAAGCCAGGGTAATAGTAGTACTTTGTAGGTGCCTTGAGTATCCCCTGGTATGGATATGTGCGCAATATAAATGTAGCTATTATTATTATTATAAGAAAAAAATCATGAAAGACAATAATAGAAGGAACCCAAAAATGAGATAAAACAGTATAAATTGTTTGTATCAGTATGCTATTTATACCCTCCTTCACACACTTCCTCATTATTATCATATCATCAATTTTTCTCTTCTTATATTCAATAAAATAAATATTCCTACTTCATGTCAATATTCCTACTTTATAGTCATGCTAGCCCATAAAGTAACTTGTATTACTACATTCACAACAGATTCTACCTCCCTCCCTCTTTATCACTCAATCTATACCATTCTCAAACAGAGTCTTGAATTTGAGCCTTTGGGGCACCCATGCATTCCTGACTGCGTGTATTCAACCTTCTTTTGTACATGTATTGCCCTAGTCACTTCTATGATCAACTTTAAAAATAATACTCTTCATAAAGGCATTGGAAGATCCAGAATACATGAGTATCAGAACTGACGCTGGACATGATTGATTCTGAAAGCCAACGTAGTGTTCAAAACATTGTGAACATGCAATAAAATCAAATCCCCAATATCTGGGACATGGAATATCCTGCTCCAGTTTCACTAATCAACGATCATTATAACAACGAAACTCCACAAAGGATGCATTTCAAGCATGTATGCTGTGAGTATCCAAGGTTTTGTATGACACACTATAATTTTTTTTTTATGGCCATCATCATGAAAAAAATTTCTTGCTGAGCTGAGGCCCTAATCAGGAAGTTATCCGCAGATCCATGAACACCACATGGGTATCTATTGGTGGGGAGATGTCTGATGGAAAGCCTTCAAAGAGAAATTAATCGCTCGCAGCAATAGCGAGAAAGTAATGGGCCATATTTCCTAATGAAAACAAACATTGAAGCGACCTTTCTATGTTGTTGAACCTCGGACCACTTTCAAGGAAATGGTGCATTCTATTCATGTTAAACTTAATGAGGGACTACTGCATTATACAGACATCATGGTGGAAGCTAAAAGGTAAATTAGCATACTACAGGCTTTTAGCCCAATTTAGCTGGAAAATATACCTTTCTCAAAGCATATGAACAGGAATTTTAAGTGGTAAACTTTGGACACACTTTGGATAATACATAGAAAATGAAATAACATTATTGAAAAAAATAAAAGAGTTTCTGTATTGAAAATTCCTGAATTAAAAAATCTTCCAATACAATAATGTCCTTGGACAAATTCATACATTTTCATTGTTTCAATCTAATAAAAAGCTTGACAATTTAAAATGGAAATATTTTGACTTTCCAGTTCCCCGATTCTAAGTCCATCATCATTTAAAAGTCCATTTATATGCCAAAAGAAAGAATAGGGAAGAGAGAGAGATGGGGGCAAGGCAAGAATGGTGGAGATTGAGAAGGAAGTGAGAGAGAGAGAGAGAGAGAAAGAAAGAGAGAGAGATAGAAAGAGAAGATGGGCACATATTGAGTGTTGATATTGCACTATTTATATCACACGCTAGGGCTGTCACAACATTATCCCTTAACTACACCGCATGGAACATTATTACCAGCACAATGCATGCTTACGTTATTGGCCAAAATTGAATGTGAGCAGATTCTGAGTAATACAGAGAGAGACAGAAATATTTATATAAAATATAAGGTGTATTATGATAGAAGACTTAACTAGGAATATATCCATATATCCAATTTGCAATATATTGGCGAGTAAATGTCCAATTGTTTTCTTAACAAGCACAGAGAAAAGTACTTTCCTGTTGATTACAAGGACAGGGGCCCCTACAGCTTTAAAAGCTGAAAGAATTGATGCAAAATGCTTTCCAATTTCAAGCTGATTTTTCATGATTTGACAGGTCATACAGTTCACAAATTCCCTCAAACATCAAAATCCTCCTAAGAAACCAAAAATGGAAGAAACATATAATCCATTTGAATATAGCTTATATGATCAACAAGTTTTCCACTTAATTTGCATCTCCCTCTCCATTCCCCTCCTTAACAGAATGCCATTCTATCTTCACCTCTAAATTCCGTACGATTTTATAACATTACGGAGTCTGAAAGCTGCAATAATTTGGTTTAGTCCCTGAATCTCACGTTCTGGTCAATTTCATGCGCGACTCACTTCAAGCATGCAACATTCTATCCTCCCTCTCAGTAATGAAGGAGAAATCCAATCTGGCAGGGTATTACTGAGTAATGGCAGCAAAACATCCTCTTGAAAACAATCTCACATGGTCTCTCAAAATGTTATTGTCACAAAATCCCCACATATCACGTTTTTGCGGCTTATTTTCAGGATTGGTTGGGGGGAGGCGAGTGGGTGGGGGTCTTTAGATGTATGTTAGTCATGAAATTGGAATCAAAGGATGGATGGGATATTTGGTGTCCATGAATTACAATCTCTTCCTAGAAAGATCTGCTTAAAGTGACAGAGAAGATAATTTGTCTAAGAGCCAGAAGGGCATTAAATCATACACTTTAACAAAGAGTTAACGCCCTTCTGGCTCTCAACAAACAATATATTTGAGAGGATCAATACGCTAATGGGTCTGTATCGGCCTACAAAGCCATGTTGAAGAAATGGAGACAACACAATTGGATACTTTCATCCTCATGATATTTGAGGGTATTGTATGAGCAAATGGCAGAGAGCAATGTTCGAAAACAAAACCTGGAATGCAGAACTCTATTCCTTTATTCCTTCATTCCTGCACAGTCTTGCAATTTCATTCAAGGCTTAAAGGTGTTACTCGGAGATGTACAAACAAATCAAAATGCAATAAATTTGGTATCAACGGAAAGGGGAAGATGCCCTAAAACATTCCATCAACATTCGAAATCCATAGGTTTTCATAAATTAATATTATTCTGCTTCAAATGTGTGCCAAAATATTCGCATATTTTCGCCCCGAGCAGTTTCTTTTTCAACCTTGGAAATGTGACGTAATACTCGGGACACACTTGCTTGCTTCTAGCTAGCTCACGATCACGTCAATACAGCGCGCGCACATAACGTTCACGGTTCGATTAAGCTACTGATTTCTCAATCTTTGAAAATCTTGTCAACAAAATGTCTGATTTTGGCCCTGATTCAGATGTTAGAACCTGGAATCACACCGTCATTCCATCAATCACTGGGTGAATCACTGCAGCAGCCACACACACATATACGATTGATACAGCTACAGTACAGTCAAGTCAAGTCGTATACTGTAAGCAAGCTGTCCCTAGAATGACGTCATTTTTCTAGTGCAAGAATTCTCGCTTTCGTGGCTCATCTGAGACCCTGTCAGGGGTCTTGAAAAAAAGTCCTGGTAATCTTTTCGAACAAGCTTACATCTCTAAAATTTAATTTCATCGTATTCTTTGGGGGATTAGCTTTCCAAAAATGTATAATTTGTCCTATTTCTTATTTTATTAGACATTTCTCCGGTTATCTGCTTTAAGCTGTTGAATATATTCCCTTATAACGAACTTGCGGTATATTTTCCACAATTCCACAAATGCATCCATTTTGAACGTCAGAATATCTCAGAATTTTAATGACTTTGTGATGTTTTTCAGATAGAAGAGAGATGGCTTCTTTTTTTTTTCCTTCTTTCTGAAATGGAATATTCCTTGATGCTTACAGTGACCTATTGTGACAAACACTTTTAATAGCACACTTTAAAAGCAATATCCCTATAATGTATAAGTAAGTATAAGCTGTATGAACTTTTGTTTTTCTAAACACTATAGTGATAAGAAGAGGACAATGACTTTTCCTTTGAAAGATAAAGTGACAAAATTAGGCAAACAAATATATTTGGTCTATCTCTTCTCCTGTACACTTCTTTTTGTTTGATTGCAATCACATGCCTTCTTACTCTGTTAAAGTTAAAGTCATATTGGGGGACTTTTTAAAACGTGACAATATTTTTTCAACATAGTAGATATGAATAAATATACATGTATTTTACTACTTTTACTGATACAAGGAGTAAGGCTGAAAATTTTCATTAAATGATATGAAGTTGCCTGCAAACAATTTTTCCAAATGTCTTTTAAAGAAAATAAAAATATATCAAAATACTGCAATGAGGAAATAAAAGAGTATAATAATATATTTTCATGATAAAAAAAGGCAGTGAAATGTTTGAAGATGTAGTGGAAGAGGACAATGTGCATATATTTATATCAATAGATAATTGATTCGTGTGAAAGATTTTTTTTTCCCAAGGTCATGCTGTTTTATGTGTTTACGAACTTCTTCAGAAGAAAAAAAACTAGTGAGTGATTCCTGGCTAACCATCTCCCCTGTGCATTGTTCAAGTTCAAACTTTCCAGGTCAGGCTTCTAAAGTGAATTATTGAAAAGCCAGTGAATGCAGCATATCTTTCAAAAACAAACATTTTTGCCTAAAATACCTGCTGTGTATGTTTGAAGCACTACTTAGTGAAAACTTCAAAACAAGAATCTGAAAGGTTTCCCTTACTTGTAAATGCTTGAAGCCTAGCATCTAATTTAAACTTGTTATCAAGAGAAAGGTATGGTGCAAAATAAAAGACGCTGGGCAACGGGTGTCATGGCCTCTGTAACATGACCAGCTTCAAGAACACCATGCTCTTCCCTAGGGCCTTCCCTTGAGCACATAATTGTGTCTCCAGCAAACAACCTTTTAAAGAGCTCTATCAGAACAAAGAATAGTACGGTATGCATGACAGGTATGGTGGCATTAAAGGGACAGTCCACCCTGATATTTATTTTATTTGAATAAAAGCAGAAAAATGAGAGAAACAGATTAGTGAAAATTTGACCAAAATCCAATAAGAAATATGAAAGTAATGAATTTGTAAATTTGTAAATCAATCAAACACAAATTGGCAATTCCGTGACGTATATGCGAGCTCCTCTCCATTTGCTCAGTACAGTGAATTTCATAATTTTTCATTTTCTCACTTTTTGATGAAGGAATAGTATACAAATAATGCAAGGGCCAGCATGTGTCAGTGTAAATGCAGTGCACGCGAGGTTTCTTTAGATTGGTGCCGCTTCTGTGCACGAGCCGCTTGCGGTGAGTTCACAGTGCTCATCATCTAAAGATACCGAGCGTTCACTGCATTTACATTTCGCACAAAAGGGTCAAGTGCGTTATTTGTTTGTTAATATAGCGACACATGAAAATTAAAACAAACAAAAGTCTAGATCTAACGTTAGAGTCTACGAAAGTTCTGTTAGTTCTAGAAAATGAAAAGATAAGACCTCTTCTAAGGCTCTACGCTTCATGCGCTGGTTACGATCGCTAGAGCGTGCAATATCACTTTTCGTTGCGCACCTTTTTGCACTCCCGTGCACTGCGCAAAAAAAAGTTGGATGTCACGTGACGCGGTTTGACCAATCACGATGCTTAGAATAATAGAGCTATTTCATATTGTTGGTTTCATACAGGTTTTGTGTAAAAACATATGAGCAATGATTATATATCTTAAGTTCATGTATGATTGAATATTTTCTTTCGAGAAAATGGAAATTAACAATTTTGGGGGTACAGGGCAAAAGGAAGGGGAGCTCGTAAGATACGTCACAGAGTTGCCAATTTGTGTCTGATTGATTACAACAACATTCATAACTTTCTTATTTATTATTTTATTTTGCTCAAACCTTCACTTGTGTGTTTCTTTATTTTTTCTGCTTCTTTTAAAACCAACTTGTAATCAGGGTGGACTTCCTCTTAAAGAATGCATCAACTCAAAGGGAAAAGACTGCAATCTATTGCTGATTTATGCATTTTACAAGATACTGCGCAGTGCCTACAAGCGACGTTGACTCAATTAGTGGTACTTCTAGGTTCATGACTTTCTGACAAGTTGAAGTCCAGTGAATATTATTTTCTTCTTTTTCGCAATTACTCCCACACATCTTCAGGGATTTTCTAGCAGGCAATATTTCAAAGTAACAATATTGAAATATTGTAAGAAGAATATTCTCACATGGACACTCATCAAATGTTCACAAAATAAGTCAAATCCCATGGGCAAAGTTATACTGTCAATTTCAGGAGATCCCTCATACTACTGATACTATACTCGTATTCACTTTTTCAGAAAAAATATACTATTTGCCCTTTTAGGTTTTCAAGTTCTAACTTCAAAGCCTATTCTATAACTCCTTGCTTGATATTACATTGTAATGGCGAACATCTTTGGCAGTCGAAAAAACAACCTTTAAATAACTAAACAAAAACAAAATTGCCTAAGAAATTAGAATTGTCGGATCTTGCTATTTAACGAATTTCATTCAGGCTTTATTTGCGTTTTAAAATAATGTGAACACACTTCCCTTTGTCTGCAGAAAGAATGAAATTAGACCCATTTTTCAACTGCCACAAAAACTTCAAAATCAAAAGCAAACAAACAAATCTCAACTCTTAACAAATCAAGTCATATTTCCCAATCAAATTTGAAATATTTTCCCTTTCCTTGAGAATATTGATGCACACGAGCGACCTAGGAGAGAAGGATGGAATTCAGAGAAAACATGGAATAGAACCTCTTTCATTCACTTGACCTTTCATGGAGCAACTCTCATCTAATTTAGGAAGCAAAAGAAAAACAAAATGTTGTTGCTGACTTCAATAACCACTAGGGATTGAGTGGAAGCTTTCTGCTTGAGTTACTTGTGTGGAATTTACAAATCTAATTGTGGCGCTGGAGCAGAGATTGATGCTGCTGAAAGGCTCTTCATGAATTCCTTCAAAGTTTGGAAGAGTTTACAAATTTACTAGGATTGTGCACACACATCAACAAGCATTGTACATGGTCAATGTGGAGGTAAATACAGAGATAAACAAGAGAGTTTTTGTTTGAATTTTACATGATTCATGAAAGTACAGCATTATTACTTCTAAATTCTCACCATAGGCTAACCTTTCAAACAGGAGGCCGAGGTGACTAGCTGAGATAGCAATCGGCCAAGATCTCTTTCTTTACACCTTATTTTTTTAAAGGAATCTATCTTTTAAAAGTTATGAACCATGCATACAGTAATCTACTTAGAGGTGTACTGGGATAGATCTTCTTTGAAATACTAAAGGATGGCAGTGGTCAGACCAGTCTAGTCATAATTAAACTTCATTACACAGTAGAATCAACAGAAATAACTATGAAATGTATCTGAAATGTTTGCAAAAAGCTGAGGATGATATAAAATGTGAGAAATTTCTCTTATCAAATTTTATTGAAGACTGCTTAGATTTCTTTGATTTGCTTACTGATCTTTGCATTCAATTGTTGTGGACATGATTTCCACACCATGCTCCCATGCATAAGTCTAGAATACATAAAAGCCAAAGGTATATTCTCCTCTGAAAACAGTCGGCCAGAGCTAAACTTAAGATTTTGTTTACCAGATTTATGCATGATTGCTAGCTTAAGACATTAAAAAAAAAGAATCACATCCACACTATGGGATAAGAAGCAAGAACAGAAGGGTGGATGACAAATGACATAGATGGATACCACAGAGTAACATGGGCCATAGATTGAACAATCATACTTGTGGCCATCTAGTCTTGATGCCTTGCAAACGAGCAAATCTAACATTGCCTCTAAAACCTAATCCACACAGCAATAGGAACTTATTTCAGGACAAGATCCTGTAATTCAAATTCTTTGTGCCAAATCATCTAATCCATGGAAATATTGCATATCATGTGCCCTTTCATGGGCAGATTCAATTTTCTTAGTGCATGCAGCTACAGACTCTAATTCCCCTGCAGCTGGACACCAAACCTTGGCTCGCAGGAACAAATACTGAGCAGTGTCAAATATTGGTTGGTAGCAATATTTTATGAAGTCAGACAGGTATACATGCATTCCTCTTCACATATCTGCCTTTAATATAATGAGACAACGGAGGAATGATGC
Organism: Heliocidaris erythrogramma; assembly: GCA_025617745.1. Classification (NCBI taxonomy): domain Eukaryota; kingdom Metazoa; phylum Echinodermata; class Echinoidea; order Camarodonta; family Echinometridae; genus Heliocidaris; species Heliocidaris erythrogramma. Next base: position 13,272,158 of record CM046855.1, on the reverse strand, counting down.
CAAGCACCATCTTGTCTGATCAGAACTGGAACGACCTGTACAGATAACGGATTATGTATTCCCAAAGGTTCAAGGTACTTTCAACATTTCTGAAAGGCTTATCCTGTGGTTACATTGCATGTAAATTGAAATCAATAGGAAAGTTTTAAGGAAATTTATGATAATTGGTGAATTTCCCTCTTTTAGCACATTTATTCCTGTTTTCTTGTTTATCTTGCTGCCCTTAAAACCTGAGGTTGATTTTCCATCATATAACTATTTAAGTTTAACAATACATTTACCATAAAAATGAAGGCTTAAATTTGGTACTATATACTCTATTGAATAAAAGTTATTGAAGGAGGCACCCAATCATCATTATATCCATAACAAAAGCATACAGCAGATGTTTAATTTCATGTCAAAGATCTATTGTACTTCCCAAAGGCATTTGACATCAATGGTTACTAGTATGAGTAATTGTACTAAATGCACTGTGGACAAGTTTTTATTCATTCTATTGTTATTCATGAAAAATAGAATTCAGAGTTAAGCTGGTATGCTTCACACACAGAAAGAATTAATGAAGTGTAAACAGAATAACCTTCCTAAATGCAAAGAAAAAAGGTAAAGATGGGTGGTTTAGCTTTTGTTCAACTTTGATGAGTTAAAGTGTCTTTTTAAAAATCATAATGCTGAAGTAGCTTTTTGTAAGTATTGAGGAACACATATAGAAAATGATTCCAACAACAGAATATGAATACTAATTCATTTAATTCAATCATTTTAAGCATGAGCACTATGATGTACATGAATATAAAAGAGGTATGTCCATATGTTTACAGGTATACATGTATGTATGAAATACACACCTGGAACACAGTAGCACTGGAATGCACCAGGTCTATCCACACAAACGCCGTTGACACAGGGACTACTATCGCATTCGTTCACATCCACCTCACAATGCACGCCGCTTCGTCCCTCTGGGCACTGGCATTCGTAGTCATGTCCCCCAAAACCTTGTCGAACATCCACGCACTGCGCCCCTTCTGCACATCGGTGGCTGGCACATCCATCCAACTCTTCACAGTAACCACCTGTGTAGCCATGGCAACAGCTACAGGTGTAGTTGCTCTGCAGGGAGATGGAGAAAACATCAGGGAGAAGGATGTGAGACATGGCTGGTATTCCAAAGACAAGGGAAATGGAGGGTGAGAGAGAGGGAGAGAGAGAGAGAGAGAGAGGAGGATGGGAGAGAGACAGCAAGGAGACAGTGAGGGAGAGAGGGAAAGAGGGAGGGAATAAAAAGAGAGGAGGGAATAAAAAGACTGGGGGAAATAAAGAGAGAGTGAGAGTGTGAGAAAGAGAGAAATAGGAACGAAATAGAAGAGAAATAGGAGATTATATAGGAGAGAGAGAGATATATATATAGGAGAGAGAGAGATATATATATATATATATAGGAGAGAGAGAGTAAGAGAGGTAGGAGATCGAGAGAGAAATAGCAGAGTGAGACTGAGAGAGAGAGAGAGGGAGAGATAAAGAGGGAATGAGAAATAAACTGAAAGAAAAACATGGTGATAGGAAAGGAGAGGTTTGCAAATACAAACATAGACTAGAAAATGTGAAATTGAATAGGAATTTCAAGATGTAAGAGGCAGTGAAAAAGAGCCATCGCAAGCTATACATCAAAGATAAAGGCACACATAACTAAGCTACATATATGAGAGGCAATTTTGCCACACGATAGAAACATGTCAAGAAACCATCATCTGGTAAGATCTAGAAGGGCATTAGCTGTATGTAAAATGATACAGGGTAATGCCCTTCTGGTTCTCAACAGATTAATATATCATCTGTTTGGAGCCAGAAGGACATTAATTCATAACATTTTGTAAAGAGTTAGCCCCCTTCCGGGTGCACACGGATGATATATACTTAGAGATGCTAACATATCATGGAAAGGAAATACGCTTTAAATAGATCGCAAACACAGAGTAATTCTAGAATTGATTGGGTGTCGAAAATGCAAGGATGAGAAATTGCAACAGACAGACATGTTTATTGATATAAGGAGAGTGTGATACACAGAGAATGTGATGGAAATGACATACAGAGGAGAGAGATATAATGAACAGCCAGACAGTTGGGCAAATATGAAAATACACAAGAGACATGTCTGAAGAAGACTAAAGAGAAAGGAGAAAAAACAGAGAAATGAAGATATAAATGTAAAAATGCAATATATTCATATTTTTACACCATTTTACCCTTGCATATGAGCTGAAGTTTTCAACAAGGTTATTGAACTAAAAATCTGGAATTTCATCTTTGAACAAACTCTTCTCCAGCTCAAACACACTTCTTACTTCCAAGAAGAGAAGCAAAGTGCTACTTGAATTATACATGCATCTTCACATAACCAGCTGCAATCCATATCACCATACCTCAATGACCGACAGAATCAACGACTAATATCCTGCTATTCTCCAGCCAATACAAGAAGTGTTTTCTGCTTGGCTAGATTCCTACAAGCCTACACTGATTCTTGAGACAAGATAACAAATTGGATCTTATTGCAACTTCCATTTCAAGCATAGGGCTAGGGGGGTTTTGTCATCACTCTTTCCGAAAAACAAATTTCAGATGCTAAAATTAGTTTGTCACGTGTATGTCATTCAGTGGGAGGCTTGTAGTTCATATAAACACACATTTCTTATGCATTTGTTTCTCTGATACATGGTGTAATTTGTGCAAGCATTTTCATATTACAAGCATGGGCATTGGCAATCAAACTCCTATCAGGAGTAGATGTAGAACCATGAACATTGTTTCAGGGGCGGATCCAGGATTTAGTATAAGGGGGTTTGTCAACTTTTGGAAAAGGTAGACCCATATTTTGGGGGTCTTGCCAAAGTCACTCAGTGGGGGGGGGGGGGGGGGGGGGGGGGGGGGGGGGGTGGCGACATAATTCTCTGACAAGCAAAAAAAAAAAAGTCATTCTAAAGGGGGGGGGGGGCACAATCAAGAAAATGGCGGATCGTCTATGGTCAAATACATACTTTTCTTCCAAAAGGGGGGGGGGGCATGGGCCGGAAGTGCCCGCCTGGATCCGCCAATGATTGTTTGATGAAGCTGTTTCTAAATTGCAAACACAACCATGAGATTGTATTTGAATTATTTGGAAACATGATACACATGGGGGCTTTTCCCATTCCTCAAAGTCATCTTTGCCAGGGCACAAACATGTTTCAAGTGTGTTTTTCCTTCATGGCCAATGAGCACAGCATGAAATGCTATCAACCATTATGGATGGATTTTCATGGTATAAGAGCATGTTATAAAAGAAACAATCATTTAAAAAAAGTGCCAACTATAAGGTGAGGAACATACAATGTCATGGCATTGAATAAGCTTTGACATTTTTGTTGCCTAAAATAATGAAAGCTATCACAACTGCATCTGAGAGGCAGACATCACGTTCAGGTTATAATGCATCTATTCATCCGCATCCTGTACATCAGTAACACATACTCTGATGTTGATGAAGATAACATGGCCAATTCAAGATGCAATTCTATATTCTGACCGTACAGGGCACCTCTCCTTCCCTTACTCGCCAAACGACTCTCTAAAAAATATCATATTGGGTGTTACCTTCATGGCTCCCACACTTCCTCCTTACGTACATGAGGTAGAGTGTGATAGGAGAACACATGATGTAATATGTCAGCCTATTAACTGTCAAGGAGCCGGGAGCAGAAACCTAAAGCCTGTCTCTGATTAGATTTCTCTTTCCTCGGTGTTACACCTGCACGCAGTGCAAGCATAACTTTGACCCAAATCTTATATCTAATTGGATCATAGATTTGATAAAGTACTTTTATTTTGTTGCACTTGCCGCTGGCACTGTTAACAAAATGAAAAGAGCTTATCAATAAATGGCTTCATCTTTTACCAGACACTGTCTGTAGTGGTCTCTTCAACAAACATTAGATTCTAGTTAACCGCCTGCAGTCAGTGTTCTACCTTATAACGAAACATGTTTATGTAAATGAGTGTGGAGAATTACAAAGAGGCAAAGTTAAATATTGCATATAAAATGGCGGCCATTTTAAAAGACTCTAACAGAACATTTTACTCCAAAATATCTTTCCCCTAAGCAAAATATTCTGTACACAAAATCGTGTCTTTATATGTTAATTTACCAAAGTTTAAAAATAGAAAATGAAATATCTTATGGCAAAGAATTCATCTGAAAATAAGCTGCTCTCATATTGTTCATGTACCATCCTTCATGTATTTAAAGAAAACAAGAAATCATTTCATTAAATGCTTGGAAAAAAAATGATTGCAATTCAATCAAAGTAGGTTGATGGACAAGAATATGAAAGTTGGGGGATGTGTAGCCGCACAGCTGTGTTATGCTTCCAAAAAGCCATCCCCTAAATACGGGGCACATGCAATATTTAATTCCATTAACCATCAGGCCAGCCTCTGGCAAGATAAATACACTAGAGACATCATAAGCCCCATCATTGAAAGCCAACATTTTGACAGCGATCCCAGCAGTGCCTGCTAGCGCAATACCTTTCTCCCTGTTATCAAAACATTCAATGTATCTATGACTTTTTTCATCATGTTAGGTTATCTAAGTATGTAAGAAAGAATATTAGGATTTCTATCCTGGGAATCAAATAGAAGAAGTTTGATCGCCCTTTTTTCACACCTGTCCCTTCACATCCATACCCTAATTACTCTCTATTTCTATATCTCTTCCTCTCTTAAACACAACCCTTTCTCTCTGCTTTCTCTCTTTATCCCATTACCTTTATCTCCTTTCCATTTCCCTCTCTCTCTATCTCTATCTCTCTATCTCTTGCTGTCCCTACATCTGTCTTTATCTCTCTATCTCTCTCTCTATCTCTTGCTGTCCCTACATCTGTCTTTTCTTTATCTCTCTCTATCTCTCTCTCTCTATCTATCTCTTGCTGTCCCTACATCTGTCTTTATCTCTCTCTCTCTCTCGTTCTATTTATGTGTTGCCATCTCAAATTTTTCTTTAATAGCATATCGATGATTGTAAGGTGATGTCTCAGGATATCCGATATGAATACCTGATTTGCAACTTGCAAGTCTGACTTTTTCTTTCTCCTTGTTTCCCTTCAACCTGCTGGATTCTCTCACTTAATCCCTTCTTCTTATCTTTCATACTGATTAAAAGCGACTTGCATGTAGCCATGAGCAGACACATTCACAGTATCATTCAAAATGGTAAAGATGCTAACGGGTGAAATATAAATTTCATTGTCACAATTGAAATCTGAGATATCATCTGATTGGAGCCAGAAAGGTGTTAAGTCCAATCATTTGTACAGAGTTAACGCCCTTCTGGCTCCAAACAGACCATATATCATCTATCCGCTGACAGATTTGAGACTCCAATTTGTATCAAAATACCTGAAATCAATAGAAGCATCTTTTTTTTTTTGCACTGGATGAAAATTATATCTTGCTTGAATTGAAAGAATGTAGTTCAACAGTTAATTTTCTTTTTGAAAATCTAGAGGTCATGCCATCTTTCTCCATACCATTCAGTACTTAAAGCTCATCTATCAAGCAGGTACAAGTACAATATAACTGCTTTGAATTGCTAAATAGTGAAGAAAGATTTCAAGAGTTGTCACTTTTTTTAGTAAGAACTCCTGAAGCTCCTTTCCCCCTCAGTTTTAGGGTAGCATATCTTTCTTAGATGAATATATAAATGCATCCAACACCTCCTTGCATTAACGAGACAGAAAGAAAAAGTTATCTTACAAGTTATGCATGGTCATTGCCTTCCCCTGGGGTGATATGAATACGACTCAAGTAATACACCCTCGTTCAGTGTCCTTCATTGATGGGATGGAAATATCGGATTTCATTTTGACAATGGCTATACATGTATATATACAGAACAAACCACAAGTAGAGTTTTTATCTTTGATCATCATCAATGCACTCTATACATTTAGCCTATGCTGTTGATGATAATTTTTGTTGTTGCCATGTCCCAGAAAACAGTGTTGCACAGAGCTTTATCTATGCATAAAAGCTGATGGAACAAATGATATTCATTAATTGCAGATCTTTCGCTATCATCCTTGTCCTATAAGTTTTGAATCAGATAGGCTGACTGGCTTCCATCAAGATCAAATTTTCTTTCAATAATAATTTTCACATAATCCACCTTCTCATTGAATAATCACTTTCACATTATTTGACTTCTGAGAGTTCTGAGAGAGAATATGTTTCTACCAGTATTTGGCATATTTTGTTATCTCTCTCAGTTGAAACATTGCACTTAGGTGGCTCAAATACTTCGCGATATCTTAGTCTGGACTCACACATCGTTTAGTAGGAATATTCATAAAGGATGCAAGCTAAACCCTAACTTCCTGACAGAACTACCAGGAACAGAATCAATGACTTAGAACAGTAAGAAATGTGACCATGTGGTCTGCAATAAGGTTGCATCAGGTGAGAGGCAATGCCTCAAAATATATATGTGATTGTACAATTATTCTTAAAATGTCTTAGGATATTGAAAAGTCAGCATAAGTTTGGTTTGAATCTGTGATATGTTATTCTTTGTCAATACTAAAACTCAGGATTACCTTTAAGATATCCTTTGAATTATGTTACTTATTTTGTATGGCAATACTACAATTATCATTTATCTTGTAGCAACTGCTTATTTCTATGTACTTCATGTAAAAGTCAGACCTTATATGACATGAGGATCTTTTTTTTTAATTTGAGCATCAGGGTTTACACCGCACCAAGTGGGTGGAGTGTGCAAATGGTTAGAATCCCATGTTCCTCTAGATTCTGTTAGGGGAATACCCACCTGGAGGCCAATCTCATCAAAGTGAAATAAATTCCTTTGAGTGATTAGACTGATATTGATCTCGATGTATCCGGATACCTCTTGCCGTATCAATGAACACTTCAGTGGCAGATGCACTCTCCGAAAGAGCTGTACACACGAGGTGGCTATATATATCATTTACGGAAAAAGCAAGTCTTATACACTATGTAATCTAATTGTTTAGTAACTTAAAAATACACAAAGAGATGTGAATTGGTCTAGTGTTTAACTCCCTGATCTCTACCTATAAACCATACTGGATACATGTACTACTCTGTTTTGCATCTTTCAAATGGTGACCTTAATGAACGGTGCCAGACATACATAACTGGATCTGATTTATATATTATCTGCAAGATATGAAGTAAAGAACAAACATACAATCATCTTTGAAGGTTTGCATGGTGGAGCTTATAACGTGGAGAAGGTTTACGGTTCACCATGTGTGTTGGTAGGAGGAAAGGGAAAAGGAAATTAGAAATGGATAGACGAGAAAGGATGACAAGAGAGAAAAGAAGAAATAATCTTTTGTGACAATGGGTGAAGTCCTGAAAAGGACTGTAGACCAGATGAGATGAGATGAGAAGACTTGGTTGATGATCGATGGATGAGCAGCGATGGATTGAGTAGCGAAGGTTTGAGTAGATGAGGCTTGAGTAGGAGGTTACTCGACGTTTCGGACAGGTTGACTGTCCGTCATCAGGAGTGAAGTGTGCTAGACGAGCGGCGGGGTTTTATGGAGTGTGTGCGGACGTCGGAGGAATCGGCGGCCGGAGGTGTGGGCGGGTTGCTGTCGGTGGTGGCGCTATTATGTCCGAGAGTTGAGTGGACGTGAGTGTGGACGTGAGTGCGGATGTCGGATGGATTGGTAGCAGGGGGCTGGCGGCGTGAAGTCCTTTGTGTGTTTGCTGGTCGAGGGCGGAGATTGTACCGGGTTTGTGTAGGTGGGACGGCGAGCTGTGGTGTCGGGGGTGCGTCGGCCTGAGGATTGGGTGGGATGGCGTTGGTAGTCGGCGGGTCGGCGTGCTGGATGGTCGGCTGGTCGGCGGGTTGAGTGGGCTGTGAGTCGGTGGGTTTGGTGGGCGGCGATTCGGTGGATTGAGTTGTCAGTGGTGCTGGTTGTGTGGATTGGGTTTGGTGTTGGTTGGTGCCCCTATGAAGGATTGGGTGCCAGATGTGGTTGAGATGAAGTCCTGTGTCCTGTGGTACTGTGTCGTGGCGTTGAATCTCGATGGCCTCCCTCACTCGTCTGGTGTGCCAGTGCTTGATGTTGGTGATTAGAGTGCTGTGTGCCCAGTCGATGTGGTGATCTTCTTGTTGTGCGTGTTTGACTATTGCAGATTTGTCCCAGTCGCTAAGTCGGTGGCAGGCCTTGTGTTCCTTAAGTCTTGTGTTGAAATCTCGTCCTGTCTCTCCGATGTAGACTTTGCCGCAGTCGCAGGGAATCTTGTATACACCGGGTTGTTTGTTGGTAGGGGTCTTGTCCTTGTGTGAGTGCAAGATGGAGTGAAGTTTCTTGGAGGATCGGTGTCGGACTTTGAAGTTGGCCTGAGTAAGTATGCGGTGTAGTTGGTGGGATGTCTTGCCGAGGTACGGGAGAACAACTGTGGTGGGTTGGTTTCCGGTGGATTGGTCGTTGGTGGCGGCGTCTGTGGGTTGGTGATGAGGTCGGTGGGTGGAGATCTTCTTCCTAGGGTACTAGTTGATGGAGGTGAGTGCATTGGTGATGTGAGTGAGTTCTTGTTGAAGATGGTCCTTGTCACTGAGTTGGTATGCGCGTCTGATGAGGGAGTTGGGTACCGACTGGTGGACGGATGGGTGGTGGAAGGAGCGGTAGTTGAGGTATCTGTCCGTGTGGGTAGGTTTTCGGTAGATCTGGTGTGAGAGGAACCCTGAGTTGGTCTTCTTGACGAGAACGTCCAGGAAAGGGATTGAGTCGTTGAGTTGAGTCTCCATTGTGAACTTGATGTCTGGGTGTTGGCTGTTGAGGTGGTCGAGGAATCGGTGCAAGTCTGTTGTGCTGTGTGGCCAGATGACGAAAGTGTCGTCTACGTAGCGAAGCCAGAGTGAGGGTCGTTTGTCGGCGGTCTTCAGTGCTTGGTGTTCGAGGTGCTCCATGAAGATGTTGGCGATGATTGGTGAGAGAGGTGAACCCATGGCAGCCCCTTTGAGTTGTTTGTAGAAGTTGGTGCGCCACTTAAAGGAATTGGAGTTAAGGCAGGTGAGGAGAAGGTCGTGGATCTGGTCAGGAGTGAGGTTGGTGCGTGAGGCAAGGTCTGAGTCGGTGAGGAGTCGTTGTCTGATGATATCGCAGGTTTCGGTGACTGGTACGCTGGTAAAGAGTGAGACGACGTCGAAGCTGACGAGTGTGTCGGTGGGTTGAAGCTTGGTCTTGGAGATGATGTCGACGAAATGCTGTGAGTTGGTGACGTGATGGTCGGTGAGGCCTACTAGTGGTTGAAGTATGGTAGCTAGGTGTCGTGCTGTGTTGTAGCTGGGAGATCCGCGGGTGGAAATGATGGGTCGGAGAGGCGTGTCGGGTTTGTGAATCTTGGGTTGGCCGAAAAGGATGGGGCAGGTGCCTGAAGAAGATCGGAGTTGAAAGTAGAGTGGTTTGGGTATGATGTCTTTGCGGTGGAGAGCGAGTAGCTTCTGGTTGATCTTCCTTTCCGTGGCTTGGGTCGGGTCGTGCTTGAGTTCTTGGTAGGTGTCCTTGTCCTTGAGTAGGTCGTTGATCTTGTGGTTGTAGTCTTGTTGGTCCATGACGACTGTTGCGTTGCCCTTGTCAGCTTGAAGAATGTGGATGGATTGGTTTTCGCGTAGTTCCTTAATGGCTTGGTGTTCTTCCTTGGTTAGATTGGGTTTGGGTGGCTTGGGTTTGGGTGGCTTGGAGTCGGCTAGGGCGTTGGTGATCCAGGAAGTTGAACCCAAGCTCCGCTTCCTCTCCAAGACAGCCGCCGACGAAATCAGACGCAAAGTGACCAACGCCCTAGCCGACTCCAAGACCTTGACCTTTGATCTACATACACCAAAATCTAATCAGATCGTCTTCCTATAGTGATACATACTAGCACCAAGTTTGAAGTTCATGCCTCATGTGGTTCTTGAGTTATCGCGAGAACAAGAAAGCGGGACAGACGGACGGACGGACAATCCGAAAACATAATGCCTCCGGCACCATCGTCGGTGGGCGGAGGCATAAAAATTCAACAGTGTAAATGCACTTATTTTGCAAATCTTGACCACTCATGAAATTCACAAATATCTCTCATATGAGAGTTTCTGGTTTGGAAAACCTCCTGTACATAATACAGAATAATGGAACATACAACATCCCTGACTTATACGAGCTCTCAAAAGATGTGAAGGATTTTTTTTCTTTCATAGTATGAATGTGAGAACTTGCAAAGTAGGAACGTGGGATCTTGTTATCATCTTTAATACGCAAGATGAGGTCAAATAAGCCTCTAAAAGGACAAAACGTGATAAACATCCATTCGGCTTTTCTACACATTTACATCTCCGTTTCTCCTTGCGATTGATCCAAAATCTTTCAATGGCCTATTGACATTTACACATGCCTGACCATCCTGCAGAGAAGACCGAATGTTGACCGATTGTTGACATTATTTTTTTCCCTCTCCACTTCTTATTATTCAACCTCAATATGTGTGAACTTAACACATCAGTCTCATCAAATCATCTAGCATGTTTAGAGAATCATTTGTATTCCATTTTCCTACGTCAACAAACTCATTACGTGATCAAATTACCACTTAATAACTTTGCTGAACTGAAAGAAATGGGTCCAGTGGAAATGTGTGGGAATTTGATTAAATCCTTCAGTATTCCATTAGCCTATATCAATATTCTCATAAACATGACCAATATCATGTTACAATTCTGTTCAAAATTTAGAAAACTGGTACTTTGGAATTCATGTATGATCGGTGAAAAGGACAATGGAATTAGGACAGCACCAGGTTGTAATAATTTGCGACTCATACTTCATTACCACTTCACTGGAATTTTCACTGCTACACCATTTTTCTGCCTCAGGAGGTACTGCTTCATGTAAAAAGTATCTCAGCAAGGATACTCTATGCAACCACAAATTTTATATCAACCTTTCACACTAATAAGGTAAAACCTGATTCAGCAATTCCATTTCCAATGTACAATGCATAAAAAACATACATGCAAGCAGGCTGTCAAGTCCATTAACAATTACATGAGCAGTGATAAAATCATTAACCATTTTAGGTTAAACCCTGTACATAAGGATTAGCATGCGTATCACATGTAATCTGATCACAGCTCTCCAACATATTCATTCCTCCATTTTAGATTAGAGTTGTCAATACTCCAAAGACAGAGTAGACTTCTATTTCAACAGAATCTTAAGGAGATTTGATGTCCATAGTATGGCCTTGGTTCTTGATACAACCCTATTAACCATTTCGAGACAAATGACCACATTTGGCTCAATAACTTTTGATTCAGAGCCCTATAAAATATACATGCATGAGTAGAAAGAGCAAAAATTTCTGCACACACTGTGTCAAAGTTTGTTGCATGACCATATTGCTTTCGAAGCCAGGAATTTTACAAAGGAGAATAAGCCTTAAAGTCCTTAAATTGGCAACATATTGAGAGGTTCAATGTTTGGTTTTTTTTGGTGGTCAAAATTGGCAATTTTTTGTCAACTTATCAAAAAAATCTTAACCATTTGTATTGCTTTTAAAAGATATTACTCCTTATTGGGACCATGCAACACGAAAAGAAAAATATTATTGTTGCCAATTAGAAGAACAAAATGTGATCAATTTTATTTTTAGCCCTTAAATAATTCCTGTCCTGAAAATGTTAAGATAACATTTGCTGTCTGAGCATACAAGGTTACTAAATGTTGGTGTATTTCAAGACGACATGGTACCTGTTTAGAGCCAGAAGAGTTTAACTCTGCTTTAACCCTTTCAGAATAGGAATTTTTCAAGGGCTAAATTGATCACATTTTGTTCTACAAATTGGGAACTATAATATTTCTCTGTAAGTGCTATATGGTTCTAATGAAGTGCAATGTCTTTGAAAACAATGTATATACATCATTAAATAAATTTGTTGAAAAGTTGCCAAGTTTGATAAAAAGCAATGATTTTGAAGCTCTCAAAGTGATCCCAATTTAAGGATTTTAGAGCTCATTCTCGTTTTTAAAATTTCTGGCATCAAACTCAATATGGTCGCACCAAAAATGGACACAGTGTATGTACAAATATTTGCTCTTTCTACTCATCCATCTGATATAATTTTTAGAGCTCTGAATCAAAAGTTATTGAGCCAAACCAAAAATTGTGGTAAAATGTCTTGAAAGGGTTAATGGCCTTCTGGCTCTCAGCTTACAATGTGTGAATCTCTAGTAGATGTGAAGTCATTATAAAAAATTCATATTCTCCTCATCTATTCATTCATTCAATTCCACTTGGCTGAACATCCTGATCAGTCAAATTGGTTATTTTCCTTTGGGATCCCCAGCAGCTTTGCTAAATTTTATTTCAAACAAAATAACAGCTCCCTGACAAATTCCAATATTGACAAATAATTCATGAAGCAATACATGAAAAAAACAATTTCAAATAATAGATTGAAAGATTTTTTGACAAGTGCATGTAACCAAAGACTTGTTAGTTATCTCAGGAAACACTGTCTTCTCTTTAAAAAAAAAACATAACCATTTAAATAGCCTAAAAGGTCATGAAAATCAAAGGAAGGTAAAACAGTGTTAAATGATGTTCTGATGATGAAAATATTGATTGAAAATATTTTCATTCACAATTTTTTCACATTTTGCAACTTACATTTGCAATATTTGTGGAACAGAATCCATGATCCAAACACTCCATTCCTTCTGGTGAAACGGGATAATGACAATCTTTCTGTTTGACGGTGATATTCACTCGAAGACCATATTGACACTGGTATAAAGGATTGGCACTGTTTGCTGCATAAAGATAAAAGGAGTCAAATATCACAAAATTACACATCTGCTTCATAGTCTTTCTTTCCAATTATATTTGATTTGAACACACATAGGTCATACATTGACGTTTATCTGCAAATGAAATACAAAGTATTATCAGATAAGGATACAAAACCTTTATGTTGACCTTGCATCACATATATAACAGTTGGTCAAAGGAGATGAAATATAGAAAACACATCATGAAAAAGACCAGATAAAGAATTAGATTCTATTAGGAGAAGAAGGATTCGCTTTCTTCAGCATTTTGAGCAATGTTATACTTACATTTCCTTTTAGAACATATCGTCTGTCTGGAGCCAGAATGGCGTTAACTCTATACTTTAACACAGAGTTAATGCTCTTCTGGCTCCAAACAGACGATATACTCCTTTCATCATCAATTACTGCAAGTAGGAGGTTAATATTTTCCTCTATGGTTCAGATCTACAGAAAGTGTACACACAATACCCAGCTAAATCAAACATAAAGTACCTTAAATTAAGCTTGTTTAAACTATTCACACAAACTAACTAGTTCAAATGACAGCACAATACCGGTTTGCGATAAAGTCCATTCTAGAAATGATCCAGAGTAAAAGACGGTAATGGGTCGTGCAAAGTCCAGTACAATTTAAGAAATGGACTCCCAATCCCCTCGGTGATCCTAACCTAAATGGACCATGATAGTTCAGATGACACTCTACTGTGGTAGGAGTATGCCCATCAAGTACAGTTTCTTACATCACCTGTAAGAGCTACGTTCTGACATGTTAGGAATCACCCAAATTTCATTCCTTCTGTCAAAGCAGATATAAAATTCATCTTGAAGTGTATAATAACTTGCTATTATTTGATACATGTGAAAGACAATGCATGTCATTTTTTTGTTGTTGTTCTTAATCTAACATAATGACTTACAATTTGTATTACCAGGGTTTAACACCCCATAATTAAAATATTCCACATTATAATAAGATTCAACCTTTTTTTTCTTCAAAGCAGGAGCAAAATATTCTCCAAAATTCAAAGTAAAGTCCTTTCACACTCCTCTTCTCCAACATTTTTTTACAGCTAAAATTTTCCAAACATTAAAATCTAATGAATGTATACAGTACTTTGTACTTAAGTAGTTCTCAGAAATCACTGAAGAGGAGGGGGTGAGAAATTGAGGAAGAAAGAAGAGGGCTTGGAAAGAGGTTTGAGGAAAAGGTAATGAAAATAGGAGTAAACTGAGGGAAAAGTAAGGCAGGAAGAGGAATAATGGGCATAATTCAAGGGTTGGGTCGGGTATATTGGAAGGACAGGAAGGCCATAAGAAGGAAATGTTGAATGAAGAAAGGAAACAGTCACAAAGAAAGAAAACCTGAGTAGCAAAAAGAAAAAGAGAGAAGGAAACATGACAAGCTGATATATCGCCTTGCAACAAGAGTACCTCTACGCCATGCTTATCATATACTTCACTTAGCTTTTTTAATCAGAATGTTTAAGGTCACTTTAAAATTTGTTTCAGGTTAACAATATTGTATTCTGAGCACGTTTGCAAACGTTACTCTGCCAATCTTCTCCCGCATGTGGAGCACCATTAGGCCTGGCAGTAAACCACTTCAACATTGTTTATATCTGGGACTATTACATTTCATAACAGAGAGACTGGATGCATCATTTAACCTGTCTGCATGCTTTTCAGGACCAACTAAAGGTCACCCACTAACCAACTTTATCGAGAGACTGTGTTCCATTTTTCTTCCTAGACAATCATTTAGCTCTCTACCTATTTTTCATGTCGCTTCAATATGGGACCAATCCTTTCTAATAAACCCTCTCTCTCTCTCTCTCTCCTCCATCTCTCTGTATCTTTGAACCAGCTTAGCTTTCATCCTCTACCTCTGTCTTCTGTCTCTACCTCTTTACTTCATGTCTCTACATTTGCTTTAATATCTATCTCTGTTTCTTGCTCGATCTCATTCTGTCACCCTCTCAGCATCTCTGAATATCTTTCTGTTTGTCTTCTATCAATTTACCCCCCCCCCCCCCCCCTCTCTCTCTCTCACCTACCTTTCATCTAGCTATCTTCCTTTTCTCTGTCAACTTCCAAAGTATATACATACACATACTTTTCTCACAATATATGCAAACTAATCTTGAAAATCTTCATTTTCCTCCACAGTTAATTTCAACCACTTACGACATTCCAAAATTCAACCCTACATTGAACATGATACTTAACCCTGACCCTAACCCAAAACCCAATTGCAACCCATGTCATATTCTTCAGTCTTTGATGAAATATAGCCTGGAGGAAATGTCATTATCATTATTTATACTACATGGCAAGAATGCAGACTGACTCGTAATTGTATTTCAATTACTTCTTTCATGAAGACATAAATACAATGAAAGTAAACTTCATCGACAAATATCAAAATAGAACTTCTTGTTCTATTTTCCAGTGTGCTTTAAAGATCACTTGTTTGTAAACTACATTTCTTCTCTCAGTTTACAGCTTGTAAGCATGAATTATCTGTTGCTTCATCAAACACAATTTAGAAAGTCTTCAAAAACAGACTTCACCAAACATGATATTCCCCATCTGGAAATGACTCCTGTTTGCCTTAACCCCATTTCCATGGTAATTCCCAATCACAATGCCTAATCTGCCAAACAGACAGTTCATATTGTCAATATCATGAGTGTCCCTTGAGCTATTCTCTGAGTAAATACATCACCATGGATACCATGTAATGGAACATCTGTTTAATCATGCCCCCAAAACTCTCAAAGTGCTTGTTTGACATCACGTCATCCAAGACCTGACCAGATCTGATGCCAGGGAGAGAGAACAGATGGAGCATGCAGAGGAATGAGACTGATAAAATTGGTTGCAAAAAAAAAGTTCTCTACAAACTTATGTATTCAAAATTCTGAACAGCAATTCAGAATTATTCATAATGGAACAGCTAAGATTAGTGTGCACTGCCGAATAGAATAAATTGGAGCTATACATTGAGAGAGGCTTTGAAAACATAAAATTGGAACAACTGGAGAAATTGAGGGTTATTTATTCCACTGCAAATCTTACAGTAATGATTTAGTCCATTGCTCAGTAAAGTGTTCTGTAGGAAGGAGTAATCCTTGAACTGGCAGTTTTGTAAATTCAACAGAATAAATTATAATTTGATCACT
The DNA here is from genome assembly GCA_025617745.1 of Heliocidaris erythrogramma. Classification (NCBI taxonomy): domain Eukaryota; kingdom Metazoa; phylum Echinodermata; class Echinoidea; order Camarodonta; family Echinometridae; genus Heliocidaris; species Heliocidaris erythrogramma. The sequence goes on along the minus strand of CM046855.1, from coordinate 13,256,065 downwards.
AAAACATAATCCTAAATACATATAGTTGTAACAAACATGAATGACAACAATTAACTTAAAATAATGTGTAAAAAATGATAATTTGCCTTTCAATGAAATATATACAACTGTATCTATATTTGTGGACATTCTTCAAAAATCTGATATGAGCTAGCATATTTAGCGTATCTACAGTGGTATTTTATTGAATGTGCAAATTCATGGAAAGCACTGTCTGTAGTTTCATTCATTTGCATTTTATTGGGTTTTTCACAAGAGCTCTTATCAATGTTTTTAGAACAAAGCTGCTGTCCCTTTTTGGTGACAGTAGAAAGGGTTGAATTATTTCTCTAGGGTAATTGTGTTGCCATAACCAACATGAGCACATGAAGCAGGTGAAGGCCGTAGTCCTGTGTATTTGCTCTACATGTTTGCAGATCTCACGCACAGATGTGCCAGCAGAATATAAACATACAATTATCATGCCTCCTTCAGTGCAAATACCACTTTTTTTACTTTCTAAGTGGCAGTTAATTAGATTGATTTCTGCACTGATGATACACTATGTGTGGTGATGGAGAAGGTGTTGGATGGGGTATAGGGCTGTAGAGAGAAGGAAGGGAGGTGTGATGCGAGAGGTGTATTCGAGATAGAGAAGAGGTGTAAGGCAGAGGGGTAGGGTGGTGGTGATGGAATGGAAGGGTAATGAGGGGGAGGAGAGGTGGATAATGGAACAGGTATAGGGCAGACGGGGTGGGGGTTGATGGTGCAAAGAGATGGTGATAGGACAGGAGTCGGGCAGTGGTGGAGGGGTAAAGTGATGGGAAAGGATAGGGTAATGAGCTAGGTATTACATGGTAAATGACAAAGGGTATGTGATGGAGGAGAAATAGTTTGATGATCAAGGGCATTGTCATAAAGGATTAACATTAAAAGTTTTATGATAAGAGGGAGAGGGGGTCCTATCATGGAGGATAAAGGTTTATCGATTAGAAGAAAGTGTTAGAAGGAAAGGGTGGTTGGGGGATTGGGTTTGGCAATGGGGAAGTAAGATGATAGCACTTGAGTTTTTTAATAAGTTTTGCTTTTACAGGCAACCTTTTAGAAGAGTTATCCTTTTATCACTGTTTTATGATTTTATGTATAGTTAATCATAACCAACATAATACAAAATCAAATCAAAATATCAATAAGTGACATATAATCCGGAAAAAAGTACATTGCAGCTGTTGTTCATTTCATCCATAACCGTATCAATAACTCATAATCATGCTGCAAAAATTATTCTATGCATTGTGCCTTCTCAAATATATTTCCCTGTCAATCAAAAATATAATGAATGCATGCAATATTGACGCATTCCATTGATCAGCATACCCTTCTCTTTCTTTTCACATTATCTATATAATTGGATTTTGTCTCCAGAATGTCTCTTCTTTCTGACCTTCACCTTTTGCTAATAACATCAAACAGAATTCTATTTTTCTAGGAGATGAAAACTCTTCTGGCCAAGTACTGGAAGTTGGTTAATTAAAACATTAAGGGAAAGTCATCCAGACAAGGACAAACAGAATATCAGTAATATGGCAGAAATGTCAATATTTGCTGTCTTTCGTTCTACAATTTTGGTGTCATAAAAATCAATATATTACAAATTTGCACAGTCTGTTTCTTCAAATCTGTTCTGTCTCATGATTGCCTTTGATATATTTCAGCATTTCCTTTCCCTTCAAATTTGGTAGCCAATGACAAGAATTTTTTTTTTTAGATAAAACTCGTTATTAAATGCTAACTGTCTATTTTCTTCCTGCGTATTATATCTTCCTAGCTCCACTCCCTCCAATTTTTATTTCCTCTTAGTCTCTATGCCCCCTTTTCAGTCTCTCTGTCTCTGTCTCTCTGTCTCTCTCTTTCTCTCACTAGTTTTACCCTCTCTTCAAACTGAACTGTTGAATTGACATATATTTACAATCAGGTCTTCTTCAATTATTATTCATGTCAGATGAAATCATACAAAATTGCCCAAATTTTGAACATTTGCACATTATAAAGCAACCGTGAGTAAAGTTCCTTATTTCACTCTCTTGAATTTTCTGTTCGATCCTAAATTTCCTTCATATTAGAAACAAATCTATAATATCACACTTCCACTGGCAAACGGCGCTTAATCAATATTACACTGAACATGATGAAGCTAAAATGGTTGTGTAAAAGCTTGCACATGGATAACTCAAAACTGAAAAAAAGTACAGTCTACATCCCTGATGTCACAGTGCCGTCATGTTGAATAAATGAGTTAAAAGCTTCTAGCGTCCTACCTCCCCTATCCCAAAGTACTCTCAGGATATCCTCTCAATTGAGAATTATTCCCTTCGACTTGGCTTGCACAATACCATGAAAGAGAAATCCACATTACACGCTCTGACACCTTTCCATAATACCATTCTCCTACCAGAGAGTGCATCAAAATAACGTAGATGAGTTGAGTTTTTTTCTCCATCAAGACTCCTTCTTTGCATTAGAGCAGTAGATAGTGGGGTTTTTTTTCTATTGTTCAACAATGCTGAGTGATTTTTCTAAACTAGTTTTTCAGCTGCTATGAAATCCTTTATACTAAATACAATAGTGTCGCAATATACTCATACTTGGCAAATGAAATCTAGACACAATTTGGGATCACTTGTACAAATCCCAGCTCAACAGACAGACAAAAAAAGACAAAAAAAGACACCAGAAAATCTGTTTCTGCTTGTCATAGACACATTTCTTTGAGAAGTGTGAGCCCCCCTTTCCAGAAACCTGGATTTGCCTCAGATGCCAAGCTCATATCAATATCTCCATACAAATAATAATCAAATAGACACCCAAATTTTAGAGCTAACAACAAGATGTAAAACTGCATTTAGTACAAACACCTGATCATGCATTTATTGACCTATCTCTTTTGAAGTAATGTGAAAAAGATGCTATCCGATACTGGAGGCAAACTCTCTAAACCACTCACAATTCTCTGCCTAACATTCAAGCTCTTGACCTGTTGCTCAAAGCAAGAGTATTATTCTCTGTCATCCTTCTCCTCCTATCGCAGCATATAAATGGTCAGAACTTGAAAGCACCGGGTGTACAAGTCTGGCACACAGCAAACCCGTTGTCCAGTCAAGAACCTGGGCCCATATTCAATTCAGTAATTAAGTAGGAAATATGAATAGTTTTCCGCAGAGATATAATATTTAAGCAACTTTGGTATTCATCTGAATCTTTTGGATAAGTATTTTACCTTAAGTATTAGAAAGCTTGCTAGCAGACTTAGCTCAATTACTTGATTGGCAGGTATGTGGCTTTCATACGTACACGGAGCTGTATAAGCTGTGCACAAGCAAATTATACAAGTGCGCAATTGATGCAACCCATTTATTGCGCATTAATTTGGTCTGGCTGTGTGATATCACAATGGCTATCAGTAAGTATTTTGATTAAAGTTGGCTTGCTAAAGTATAATACTTAGATTTGATCTGAATAAAAATTCCCTTGTAAAATAGAACCATAGTACCCATGGTAATTTGACCAAATTAACATCAAATCATGCAAAGTACTATCAAATTACCATGATTTGATGGTAATTTGGTCAAATTACTGTCAAATTACCATGGGTACTATGGTACTTTTTACAAGGGTTAAGCCAGTTTACTTGGCCAAGCCAAGTGCTTATGTAATTTACTTACTTAATACGCATTCTGATACCAGCCCTGCATGGGGCCCGTTGCATAAAACTTCCGTTTGAACACAACTCAGGAAAATCAAACGCAACTTTTATTTTCAGCCAATCAGAAATGCGCATTAAGGACTTGCGTTTGACTTTTAGGACTTGCGATGAAACGCATGTTTTATGAAACGGGGTCTCTATGAGGGTCTTCAAGCGAGGGAAGAGTGAGATAATGACCATATGATGACATAAATGGTACCCTGGGGTACCAAATAAAAATCGGCCATTTTGTTGAATTATTTAATTTTTTTTTAGGGCTGTACCCTGGGTTACCAAAAAGTGGGAAACTATTTTGGTGTGATTTTTTCAACATTCCATTGTGTCCCATGTTCTTGTAAAAATCCTATAAGTCATGTATTTTTCTCAAATTCATTGTTGTTGTGAGTAATTATTCTATTATTGATTTCTATTTCTTCGATTTGAGAGAGGGCTTGGGCCAGCATGCAGTGTCATAATAACACCATCAGCCTGCTCCTTGTCTCCCCCGTCACTCGCCTTCCTAAAAACCGCTACCATGTACACAGATCAGCGGCCTGCTCGTCCCCCAACTTCTGTATTGCACGATATCGTGCTCTTTAAACTTTCTCGGTCCATGAAATCTTCCGTCTTTTATGTCCTTTCCCTTACAGTAAATTTCCGTATCCACCATCACCTTCCACCATTGTCTAAGTTTGAATGTTTGACAGTTAAAATACAGTAACGATGATGTGATGTTTTTTAGGAAGAAGTGAAATAAAATCAAATTCTAAAGCCGCGGGAGCTAGCGCTATAGCCACTGCGCTTGTGAGGGCTAGCTAGCGCATAGCGCGAGCAGCAGTACAGTGCATGCACACCATCATGCATAATAACACTGTGACTACGTACACTGCATTCATAACACTGGGGTTGTACTCGAGTGGACGTGAGATGGCGCTACACAACGTGGTACCCCGGGGTACAACGCTACCCCGGGGTACCGCGTGGTGCATCATTTGGAGCAATGGGTGGAAAATGCAAAACTTTACATAAGGCCTGTTGGTCAAAAAAATGAAGTCCACTCTGGGTGATGACACTGCCTGTTATTGGGTAAACACCCAAATGGTGTCAAATTTCCCATTCTAAGTCATAGATTCATACATGTACATGTAAATGTAGCCCTTTCTTTCTCAAAAATCAGCAAAGGTGAATTCCTCCTCAAATCCCATATCTGAAAATACTCACATCAAAATCCTTATACCATGAAATACAGGGAAAATATTTAAAACAAACTCTTCTTCCCATGCAATATATTATTAAGCTTTTTGAATTTTCCTTTCTAAATTCTTTACAAAAACACACTTCTTCAAATGTTAATGCCTTCTGCACTTTTGCTGTCCACCATATACAAGTATACATGTATCGTGTCTCTTTGCCTCAATGTGTTTGGGTGAAATGCCAGTAAGCTCTTGTTACTGAGGTGAAGAATAAAATCAATGATTCTTGCTAGAAACAAGCCATGATATTGAATACAAGGGAAGACAATATATTCATGCTTCTCAGAGAGAAATCCTACTCTCACGGCACTGAAACAAAGAGATGGTATGTTCACAATTCCTACATGTTGATACCTACAAGAAGCACATGGAATTGTCAAGACACAGAATTACAGGAACCAGTTTTTTTATCACGTGGGTAAAATAATTCCTTGGAATATATATAATCATTTTTGTAAATGTTATTAATCAACATCTATTTGATATTATCAACATGAAAAAACTTGAATCTGAGATTCTCTTCAACCACCCCCCCCCCCCCCCCTCCTCTGTCTCTGTCTCTGTCTCTCTCTACCATTTTATCAATGAATGTTACAATTTCCATCATAATTTGAATCCAATGTTAGAAAGAAGAGTTGGGATGTGATATACTATGATAAGGCTACATGTAATCCATTTCATTTCATCTGACGAGGTGTAATTTCATCTTCACATATCACCTTAGCTAATCGAGAGTTCAGGATTATATATTAGATAAATAATGGTTTTCAGTTTCCACCCAGGTTTCACAGAATGAATTGATTTTGCTGGAATTGATAGTTGATGGAAGCATGAAACATACTCCAGAAAATGAAAATTGACCTCTATCTCATCAGTATTTCATGCTTGCTTGATAAAAAAAGAACGACTGAATTTCAGCATTTCAGAAATTAATTGCTACAGACACCCTCTGATCTTAAGCCGCTCATTAATCTACTAAATGAATTCACCGAAACAATTCCCTCAAAACGTGATGCTTTCCAAATAATTCTTTATAATATCCCTCAAATGTAGCGTCTCATCACTCTCAGGGGATTGAATCAATTTCTGGAAATGTCATTGCTCTAGATTCTCAAACCACAATGATTGGAGAGGCAAAAATTAAATCAGGATTGTGTCATGATTATGCATTAGGTAAATGTACTTTTAATAAATAGGTAATTGTAAGGATTTGTGGTTGCATCTGATTTGGCAGATTACATCCCAAGGCGTCCATGTTTCTTTTGATAATAAAAAGAATAATAATTTGTGTTGGGAGCCAAAAGAACATTAATGCTATGTAAAACAATGTGAACAAATGACTTTCTGGCTCTCAAAAGATAAGAATCTCTCAAATTCTTTTTGTATTGTACATTTTGTAATACATTCTATTCTGCAAGGTTTATTAAATCTAACCCCAAATTGTTTATTTCATTTTTTTTTTCATTGTTCATTCTTTATATCTCCTTACCTCTCTATCTCTTTTTTTTGTACCCTTCATGATTCTTTTACCCTTGGCCTCTCTCCCATCCCAAATTCTTTGTATCAATCCCTATTTCTCCTTCATGTTTTCTCCATTTTCCTTAAATTTTTTTTTTCTCCCGTACTCACTTTTTAATTCTGTTTTGGGGGTCTTTTTTCGATCATTCTTAAGGGGTGTTGCAAGAAAGTTGCAATCAATTGCAAATCCCCCAGATCAGTTGCAAGTCTTGCAACTGATTGCAAGTTCCATTTTAAAAAATACATGTATATTTTGCAATTGATTGCAACTTTCTTGCAACACCCTATTAGAGAGCTGTCTGGAGAAATGAATTTAAAAAGATATATCAAGAGAGGTTTAATTTAAAACAGGTTATAATGTCCACTGTGTTCTGAATTAACATTTTATTCCATTTAGGTTTAGAATAATAAACAAAAATGTGTAAGTAACATTAATGGCAAGGATGTGCATTTGCATTCAAGTTGTGTACATTACCAATTCAACCCTTCAATTGATCGGGCGAGACAGGAGATCTCGGTCAACAATTACACTGACTCCCTCTCTTGTCCCTTCTCTCAAAATATTCATGAGAATTCTCGTCCAACCTGTTCTTAATTTGAGAGACTTATCTCACATTTCTCTCTCACAAACTATTCATTAGAATTCTCCCCTGACAGAGGAAGCTTGTTGAGATACAGGATCCCTTCTTCAAGGTATTGGTGGTCTGGAAAACATAAGATATTCATTATTCTTCCATGACAGACTGGTGAATTGGTTTCACCTCATCCATTTTTGAGGTCCTGGGAAAGATGTGTAACACCACATGGGTGAGAACCAGTCCAATTACCTTCACCAGGGATGGTTTAAGGCAACAGTGGATGAGTTTGGAAGAAGCAATCATCAACAGCTTAACATCTCATCCAGGGAATTATAGAAAAATAAGTGTTTTATCCTCATCATACCCAGGGGTGCTAGTGTAAAGACTTACTGTAAAGGGCTGCTCACATTTGCCCCATAACGATAACGATTACGAGAATCATCATTAGACTCATACCCTATACAGCTGCCCTCCTATCAACAGACATGAGCATACTAACATACACACACCATATAATAGGGTATACCTTTAATTGAAAATCTTGTTATCATTATCGTTATCGGACAAATGTGACCAGCCCTTAAACCTAATGGCCTGAATTCACAAAAGAGGTTATTTTAAACTATGGTCTAAACCATGGTTTTAACCTCCACTGTGGACTAAATGAAGGGTAGTAGAGGTACTTAATATCGACACTTCAATATCGATACTGATCACCCCATCCTTGACACTGATCACCCCATCCTTGACACTGATCACCCCATCCTTGGCTAGGTGGTTCCTCCTGAACCCGGTCTGATATGAGTCTAAGGATGCTTTCAGACCAGGCCATGTATAGTGTGTACCTCTGCTGCACAACTCGAGTGCGCTTCCACAAAGGTGCATGGGTTAGCTGCCCCTGCATCTTTTCTTAATTGCTACAAAGTCAATAAATAAGCCTCGAATGGACCTTCACGGAATCGACCCCTGCTTGCCCCCAGACTACGTGATTCGGAACTGCGATTACTGGTAGTTAACATTCGTGGCCTTAGGTCTAATATTGGAGAGCTTTCAAACATTTGTCACAATAAGAAACCATTGATTGTTATTGTTGTGGAGACTTTTCTAGATTCCTCAGTTCAGGATGGTGCTGACTGCATTGCTATTCCTGGCTACAGTATATGTTGTCGTAAAGACAGAAGTAGATCCTCTGGTGGAGGTGTACTTGTATACTGCTTGCAAGGGATAGCAGTCCACCATGATCCAACAAAAGATCCAAATGATCTTGAACTTGTGTGGTTGACAACTATATTGCAGTCTGGAAAATTACTAATCGCAGCTTTTTACAAACCGCCAAATACTGACAACCAAACAATTGAATACTTAGACTCCAACCTCTTGTCCAAGATGGAAGAGGTTGGTGCATCCTCTGTCATACTTGCTGGGGACTTTAATGTCCACCATGAAGAATGGTTGGGCAGCCATAATACGGACGCTGCTGGACGCCTCATGCTTCAGTTTGCCAACTCACATGGTCTAAACCAAATAGTGAAAGAACCGACTAGAGGGGATCAAATTTTGGACCTTCTCCTGACAGATTTGCCGTCTTCCTCTTCTACCCTAGCAAATGTAGGAACTTCAGACCATAACCCGGTCCTGGTCACAAGCCCTTCAAACGAAAGGTCTGGCAATATGAGAAGGCTGATTTCTGGGAAATGCGTGCCCATTTCTCATCCGTTGACTGGCCTGAAGTCTTTCATGACAAGGACCCAGAAACTGCATGCACTAAGGTCACTGATATTATTTATGATGCCATGGAAACATTCATTCCTCACAAAATGGTCATAAAAAAGACAGGTGACAAACCTTGGTTTAATGATGAATGTAGAAGAGCAGCAACAAAGAAACGTAGAATCTATCGTCAAAACAAGAAGGACAATCCTACTTCCACAAAGGAAAAATTCACTAAAGCCCGAAAGTCTTACGTTCAGATAGAGAAAAAAGCCAAAAAGCAATACAACTTAAAACTCAAAGAACATCTAACAGACCAAAATATCAGTAGTAAAAAGTGGTGGCGTGTTGTTAATGCTCTTTCTGGTAAATCGGGTCACACAGATATACCTGTCATAGTAAACGACAATGTTGTGCACAGTACTTCTAAAGAAAAGGCTCAAGCCTTCTGTGATTCCTTTGCAGAAAAATGCAACCTTCAAGGAGCACAAGAAGATGCTCCTTTCCTAGATAAGTCCACACAGTCCTCTTTTGAGAATGTCATATTCAAACCAAAGATTATTAATAGGCTTCTCAGACAACTTGTTCCAGATAAAGCCACTGGTCCGGACCATATTCCTACCAGAGTCTTAAAAGAATGTAGTGCTGAGCTGGCCAGCCCTTTAAGTCCGCGTTTCGGCTTCAACAATGGTGTTTTCCCAAGTTCTTGGAAGACAGCAAATGTTGTTCCCATTCATAAAAGGGACTCAAAGTCTGATCCCACTAAATATCGTCCCATCTCTTTACTTAGTATCATTAGTAAAGTAATGGAATCTGCTGTTTCTTTACAATTTCAAAGCTATTTGTTCAGAAGGAATCTTATTTCCCACAGACAATTTGGTTTTAGACCAGGTCACAGTACTGCCGACCTCCTAACAATAATCTCCCAAGAAGGTAACATTTCACTAGATAAAGGAGAAGAGGTCTGTATTGTGGCCCTTGATATTAAGGGAGCATTCAACAAAGTGTGGCACAACGGTCTTGTATCGAAATTGAAATCCAAAGGAGGGGATGGAAAAGCCCTTGCTTGGCTACGTAATTATTTGTCAGACCGTCACATCTCAGTAGTCCTTGCTGGTCAAGCTTCTGAAGCCATCCCTGTCAATGCTTCAGTACCTCAGGGCTCTGTTCTGGGACCACTGCTCTTCTCCATCTACATTGATGACCTTGTGGATGTCTGTGAGAATGAGCTGTACTTGTATGCTGATGATTCAACATTGTTTGCTCGTCTTCCTGCAAACAGTGACATCAGATCAATTGAAGATAGTCTCAACAAGGACCTGTCAAACAAAAAATCCTGGGCTAACAAATGGAAAGTCACATTTGAACGTACAAATGTACCAAGTCTAAAATGATGACTATTTCAAGGAAGAGAACCCCCTCACAATTAAACTTGCAATTTGGTGATTGTCCTCTTGTCACTCAGGATGAGATCGAAATCTTGGGTGTAACAACTGACAGGAAATTAACGTGGACCAAGCACATACAGACTGTTGCCTCTAGAGCTGGGCAAAGACTTGGGGCTCTAAGGAAAGTTGCTAATAAGCTTGATATAAAGGATAGAGCTATTGTCTACAATGCACAGGTCCACAGCATAATGGAATATGCATCTTTATGCTGGATAAATGCCTCCTCTACCATACTTAGCATGTTAGACAACATTCAGAAAAAAGCACTCAAGGTTATTTGTGTTGATGAATCCACTGCCCTTTAAGATTTATCCATTCCTAGTTTAACCCACAGGCACCAAGTTGCAGCTGCTTGTGTATTCTACAAAATGCACACAGAACAGTGCCAAAAAGACTTAAATGAAATGCTCCCTCCGCCTCCCTCTAAGTATATCTAAAACTTTGGTATCAAGTAGCTTATCCAAATATTCACACAGCATAATTAACAGTGAGACACTATGCTATCTTTATAGAAGATTGCATTGTACTTTAATTCATTATTTTAGCTCTGCATCTGATTTTGTAGTCTTTATGTTTGCTGAGTAGCTTATATTTTCCCACTTTAAGGGTTCCAATTTCAAGGGTTTCAGTGTAACTGCCCATTGTGAGAACACATTTCACACTATATCTTCAACAATCTAGAATGAAAGGCTCACACACTGTACCCAGTCCAAGACTCCCTTTCCAATGATTGCTGCATAGTAACCATACCTGTACACAGAGTCCACAGTGTCTAGGATGCTTAAACATGAAAGGCAAGAAGATAGCAACAAAACAACCAAAATGAGAGAAGTCAGAGAATGGATGGGAAAAAGAAGGAGATGTTGCCAGGAGACCTGTTTGCTGATACCTTACTTGTTGCATTTTGCACAAGAACAAACATTCTCCGGGGGATAATGAAGGAGAAGATGTATTGGCTTTAGTCCTTTTTCCTCTCCTTCTCGATCTACGATCTACGCTTCATGAAGTGTTTTCGCTCTCTTGTGCATCCCTCGTGGGTTGATGACTGCGTTGCCCATCAGGACACCTATCTACATCACTGGCAGCCAATAAAGGAGGTTAACAGAAAACAGTAGAAGCAGAGAAAAGTTGAAGGAAGAAGGCAAAAGGAGCATCACATTTTTGCGTCAGAGAAAGAGAGAAGTTTGTTTTATCGTGAATTTGAAACTGAATGTGAAATGTTGTGATTTCACAATGGATGTGAAACAATCAAGACTGTGGATATGATAACATAATATAGTCTGCTCAGAGTCAGAGAAGCATTAACTCTGTGTTAAAGTAGATGAGTTAACGCCCTTCTGGTTCCAAACAGATGATATTATACGTATATCATCTGCTTAGAGCCAGAAGTTTGTTATCTAAAGTCTTGAAACTAAGAGCTAACACCTTTCTGGCTGTCAACATACCATTACAGTTTTGCAACAGAGACCAATTTTCATTCTGCCAATGCTATATACATAGGGTATGACATTAACCCCCAAATAAATCATGATTGCATCAACTTATCAATCCACTTAAAAAGACAACATTGCTATTATTTTTCAGACCTCTGCTTTGTCTCCAAGGAAAGTCCTATTAAATATGAACTGTAGAGGTGTCAGAATATAGCACTTGTTTATACATTATTCATATCAGGTGTGTAAGTTTAGGTGGATTACGAGAGCAGCCTGGACTTCTCATAAATGTAATAGGCTTTTCAATATACCGATAACTCTATCCTATTAATCCCAGGAGATCTACCCTTTGGTGTTTGGCTACATGAGCTTGCATCACCCGCTAACGACAAAACGTGCAAGATGCACACTTTTCGTCGCCCTGCTCCGCGGCCCTCAAGAACAACTTATTGATCGGACTGCCATATTCCACAATAACTCTTCCCCCACCCCATCTTTATCTCTCCATGTTGCTGCAAAGTGCTCATGGCCATGAAATCTTCTTTTCCTCTTTCTTCATTGATATGAATGATACGCAGGCCGATGTGCACTTTAGAGTTTATTTTTTGTCATTCCAAACCCCCTCCCCTCCTGCCCACCTTCCATGACCTTCCTTGAATCTAGGGCTGTACATGATCGATACATGACAGAGTGTTTGAGAGACTTGAGTTGATTCATGTTTTTACATCACCCATTCATCCCCAGACCAGCAGGCAACCATTTCACTATCAGGTTTCCCCTCTCTACAGACAGAGAGGGAGCTTAATTGAAGAGGAATGAAATCTTGCATGTTCTGTTTCTTAATGGGAAAGATTTAGGTGCACTAAGATCATTATACCGTCTGTCTGGAGCCAGAAGGGTGTTATCTCATATCATTTTACACAGACTTAATGCCCTTCTGGCTCCAAACAGATGATATAGGGTCTAGATATGTGAAATGAAACATTCTTTGAAGAAGTTTTTTCCAAGGAACATACTTTGACATTATAAATTTTATTAACATTTTATGCTCCTGATTTACATCATACAATCTTAAAAGCTATTCCTATTATTTTAATTCATCTGCTTAGAGATATCAATTCTATTTGACTATGCTTTATGAAGGAATTTATGAATGATCATTACATTTGGCCAAGGACTGGGAGGGAAAACAATATATTCCTTGGACTGAAAAACTACAAATCTTAAATGAATGTAGTTGCTAGGTAAATGGTGGAAGTTTTTTTATTCACCCTCAGAAAAACATTGTTGTGTAGTGGGGTGCTACAACCCCCCCCCCCCCCCCTCTCTCTTTCTCTCTCTCTCTCTCTCTTCTCTCTCTCTTCTCCCTCAAGCTAACTGTACCATCTCATTTCTCCTACCTCATGTCTGTATCTTCTCTTCTCTGTCTCTTCTTTCTTTTGTTTGCTTGTCTCTACTCCCATCTCTTTAAAATAAAGTTTCTCACAAAATGCTAGATACTGGTGGTTAGAATGCATCGCATCATCGACTGTTTATCCAACACCTTCATAGACCTGACAAATTGGATACAGTGATAAATCAGCAGAGCTGGGTGTTGGTGACTTACAAGCAGTCAGACATCAAGATCATAAGATCTTCTGTTCTATATAAAGCCGCAATAAGACTCTGTTATAATGACACTAGGGTGTTGATCATTACAAGGAAATGAATACAGAGGAGTGAACGTGATGCAAATTAGTGGAATGAATCATGAGTAATTGTCTCCTTATTTGACAGTTTTGAGGAGAAAAAGCACTTTGTAACCTATCAAAAGTCAACATTTGTATATCTTGATGGAGTATATGGATGTGTAAAGTTTTAATTGTAATGTAACTAGGAGGTATGGCAAGAAGGCTCTTCATGAACTCAATTTGAAAAGAAGCCTGTTAGTTCTAGTTGTTTTTGTTTTTTTGCACTTCTGACAGGGAAAAAATAGAGAAAGCTAAAACAGGGGCACAAGAGAGAGAAAAGATGTGATAGCATTCATGGCATATTAACACCGGATATCAAACAATGACTTAAAGTGAACATTTTCACTATTGTAATAATGTATTTTTACTACTATGATACTCTATCAATACTATATTATGCAATGCCAACACCCTGGTGGCACCATTCATTTAGCTGCATAGCCGTGGGTTGTCTGACCATTCATCTTATCAAGATGGCATGATCTACTGTGGTCTTGGTCATGCTATCTTCAAAAGTGTAAACATGATCTATGCTTTATTATTATTTGAAGAAGCAAGTTGCTGATTGATTAGCTCAAGAGGCAAGGATTTGATGCAGCGATAAAATATTAACACAGGATCTACATGATATAGGGAAACATTTGTATTCCATATTCATGAAAGGTTTGTTGAATCTTCAGAATGTTTGTACTTTCAAAATGCACAAGTGTCCTCTACTGGGGTTTATTATCAGTCCATAATTTAAGTGAATGTTTGTAAGTCTGATCATGTGATGCCTTATTCAAAAGGTATTTCAGTTAAAACATTCACAAATTAATAAGATTCATTGACATTGAACATTTGGATTAATGAACCGGATGGAAAAACCAAGTTTAAGAGCAAGAAGCTGTGATTATGCAAAACACACACTTTTTTGTGAGTGCAACAGAATTCAAATGCAGGTTCATTCCATTCTTCATTCTGGGTATGTGTATATCTGCAAATAGAATCAGTATTGCTTGCAAATCTCTGCAGTCAGCCTTGAAACATATAGGAGCCATTATATAACTACGGTAGAATGAAGAGCACACTTCCAAAATGGACCGTGGCCTAAAAGCGAGGGTGTTAGCCCGAAGAAACTAGGGACCATGCCTTCTGTTGATTGAGATAACAAACCAGGGTATAGCATGATGGGGGAGAGTATCGTAAGGATAACAAGCGGGTCAGATGATATTGCGCCAACCTCTTCACCAAGGGATTCTTTGCCGACAAATTTTATGATGAGGAGAATTTTATGATGGGAAATGAGAACTAAGCATGACTGGCATGAGTTCTTCCCCAGTGGCTTACAGGTGAAATGCATACTGTCTGTTGAGAGCTAGAAGGTGCTAACTCATTTACTTTAACGCTCTTCTGGCTCACAACGGACAAAGTATCAAATGTAAATATCTAAATTACGATGCAGCCCTATTAATATCTACATCAATTTGCTGAATTGAAGTAATTGGTTATTTGAACATAAACTACATTTATGTAACTTACAAATGAATCGATAAAGCATGTTTTGTTGGTCGATGAAGTAGATATAATGAAATCATCTAACTCAGTCTACCCCCTTGAAAATATCCACAATTATTCTGAATGAGAAATACATTAAAGGAAAATATGATAGCAAGTTCTTTGAAAACAGCAAAATAAGATAATTCCTTTCAGTAAAATGTGCATGTATCTAAACCAGGACTAAAATATTGTTTGAATAAATGAATTTTATAGAAAAGTTATTAACAGAGGTTAGATTTACAGCTGTAAAGGAATGTATATGAAGGGTTGATTCACAGTCCATACTAAACTTTACTTCCACTGCCCAATGCTCTCAAAGTTGATTTTCACATTATTATGATGCCTTTCTTTTCACAATCTGTAAAACAGCTGTACTGTTTTGGCTTCTTCTACATGATTAAAGAGTAATCAAATAATACTTTTGATTGCAGTAATCCCTACTGACTGTGCCTGCAGATGGTGTGGTTACTGATGTAGCAGACAATCAACAATGCTACCTACTACCTTTGCCAAACAACAACCACTCTGCATTTCCTATCGTGGCTGTAATCCTCATACTCTTTTTTTCTATCAAAATGCCCCGTGTCACTAACATGAGACGAAGCCTGCTCTCAAACCAATTATTCGCCGATCATCGACATTAACAATTAAAATGAAGCCTTGAATGAGATGGAGTTTCAGGTGGATCATGGTTGCAGGCAGAGAAGGCTCTCTTTAGGCTGTAGAGCCTGTGAGGAACGCTAGCAGATTCCTGTCCCCAGCGAATCCCACACTAAGTCTTTTAGCACGATCTCGCTCAGAGGGGGATTTACGTGGGTCGAAAATACAGAAGGCTGGCGATTGAAGAGAATACTTAAATCCCACACCGTCTCCTCCTGCACTTTACTTCTCACATTTGCAGGAATGTTATAAAATCAACAGCAGCAAGATTTTAATAACATTTAAGCTTTTAAAAGTGTCATTACCCTCAGATTCCTGCTTAATTGCTATATGATTCATTAGATGTGTGTTTTACGATTAACAAACAAAAACAAATGTTGTTTATTACATTGAAGAACTTAAAGGGCCCTAAAAGAATATAAATGACTTTTGAGTACACATTGATTATTTAAAAAATACATTCAAGATATTTTTCTTCCGTCATCTTCTAACATACCCCTAAATTAATTCACATTTTAATAATGAAACAGTAGGAGGAATTGAACAAGTATCTTTAAAAAAAGAGTTGCCATGTATAATCAAAAGAAAGAGAGGCTGTATAACTTACATCACAGACTGACGTAAAAGCCGGTATCAATTGCCTGATTAATGCAAATTTAAGCATTCTTTCTCTATAATATAGTGGCTTAAGTCAGACACACCTAATACATTATCCTTTACGACAAACTATATGTATAAGTAGTGATGTGGTACATGTATTCTTGCGCAAATGGGAGAAGTTAATGTTACCACAAATATGATTAGTGTTTTAACTCCACACCAACTTATTTGACTTATAAAGAGTTATCCCATTGGATAAGATTTGAATTTCGTACAACACACATTTTCTGTAGACTTCAGCTCGAGTTATCTTGGGCTAAGCATGCAACTGATTTAAATTCATCAATTCGTTAAATATTTCATTAGGTATTGTATTTCCCAGGCAAAGGGCAACTTCTATCTTTCATATTCAATAGCTTCCTAGAGTTATTTGAAACTACTTGCTAAGTAACCAGGTTAATTTCAAACTAAGCCTTCTTGAAAAGACAAAAAAGAAGAAGGAATAAAAGAGATTCGTAACAAGAAATGACAGACAATTTCTAGAATATCTTTAACTTCCCCAAAAAATCATCTCCATTTATTCTTTTTTTGTTATATATTTAGTTGCATGTTGTTTACTTGAATCCCATTGTAGGTATATTTCATGAAGAAACAACAACAACAACACATGCATGGAAAAAACAACTTTCACTGTATAAAAAGTTACAGCATTATTGGAACCCCACTCACACTGGAAACCTACAGCTGGAAACTGTACAGGAAATTGAATGCAACAAAATGTATCTCTAACCTAGAAAACAAGGTACAGCCTGGATGGAATTACAAAAGTAGTCTATACTAATCTCATTCCCATTGACCTGTCCAGTAACCATTGGTCAAGCAGACAGTCAATAACGGTCAATAGCGCCATCGCCATGCCGGGGTCAAACTGAAGAGTTTTGGACAGGCAACTGTTCCGTAGCCAATTTTCAATTAGCATGGCAGGTTCTTCCATGCCCTTTTCGCTTCCGTAAATCCTTCTGTAGAATCAATATATCTTCATGCACCTAAACTAGCTTGATTTAATGCTTTCACTCTCCAGATAGGCCAATGTTATTGAATACACCAAACATATGCTGTACAACTTCTAGGAATAAATGCCTCTGGCAAACTACATTCTGCTATCCCCTAAAGGGTAATCAATAGCCATTAAAAAGTTAACTAATGAATAAAAATAATATTGATTAAACAACAAAAATAAGTGCTCGATGGAGTCTTTCACTTTATCAGGGTAAATTTTAAAGAAAATTAGGTCCAACCAATTAATATGGACATAAACAGTCTTTAATCACCTACAAAAATACTGCGACATAAAGTGACATATTCGCTATCAGCATTAGATATTAAACTCTCAACATTAACAAAATATAAAAAAAACTTTGATAAAAATATCATGGCCTATGCATTATAAGTGCGTGAAAGCTTCAAAAGTACTTTCGACCGACCATAGTAATTGTAGATATTTAGTAACTAATCTGTCAGAAAAGCCTAAGAATTAAGTGTAGCAAAGTTAATGACCAAGCCTTGATTGCTTCACTATCCATGCAAGAATACAATAGCTGTGAATTCATACTCTCAAATTTCTTGTTTCCTAGTTTCCAATTATTTGTTGGGTGCATACCAATTGAAGCCACTTTCTGAAGGTTTCTTCAGGCATGGGACAAGGAAATATAATCATAAGACATTTCCATGCACACTAAAGCAACACTGAAACCTGATAGATCACGTTCTACAATGTGGAGTAGTCCTTGCTTGAAGCGACATCAGAAATATACAGCATATTGGTTTTCTTTCGAGAATACCAGAAAAAAGTTCTTTATCCACTCTTTGAATACCATCCACATGATCATCGATAACCCTCTGACCGGTTGTGACTAGTAGCAAATTCAGCAGCATTGCCATCGGCCAGCAAGATTTAGCACCATCAAATCTAGCGAGAAACCATGTCCTCAAATTAACATAGACCATTTATTATTGGACAAGCGGAACAAAGGCAAACACTTGCGCACTATCGAAATATTGACTCTACTCGTGCTAGGTCCACATGTGACCCCTAACTTTAGTATTTGAGTATTGACCTTACACTCTCTGATTTCCCCTCATCTGTGGCAATCGCAGCGTGAGAGGGGTGGGGGGGGGATGGATTGAAGTCTGATCCAAATGCAATAGTAAATGCAACATCTGATGCAACTTTGGACTTTTAAATATTCAGTGAAACGTATTAGGCATGCTTGATCTCATGAATGAAAGTTCAATTATATAAAGAAATAAGTGTGACATATTTGTGAAAACTCTGCAAAGTAAGCCGTAATTAAATTCTTGATAGAAGACTTTTCTCCACTTCAAAATGAGCATATATTCTGATGCTTGTTCCTGTGTATACCGCTAATCAATATTCCCATTCTTTTTTTAAATAGTGCCATGTGATCAATCTAAGAATGATTATCTATGTCTTCATGTCATGAAAAATCCTTCTAGCAAGTTTATTTACAGTTCACTTCCATCGCGTCCATCCATATCAGAGCTGAAAAACAAAAAATCTATGCACCCTAAAAAATGAAACTTTCATTTTAATGACACACCAAGCCGTTGCTTGATTTTCATTCTACAATTTCCCCTTGTGTATATTGATCGGCAATGAAAGTTCATCCCCAGGGTTAAACTCAATTAGTGACTGTGGATTTGCTTTGATTGGAGGATTAAAAATAGTCCCTTGATGACTGGATCAATAACTTATTTTGGCCTGGGTACAGCATGAGAGGGGCAGAGATAGACCAAGGTATGATATGAAGATAAATAAGCTGATTATGGAGTTTGTTGCAAGAAGAGTTTATCAAAGTCTTGAAAATTAGTTTTTGTTCCCTCTTGTACAGATTATGTCCATGATCTGATGCAGTTTAGAATGTTGACTGCACACCCATAGATACAGTATGAAAACAGTAAATTTAATCAACATTTTCAAAACTCAAATTTAAAATACTAGTGTGATACAATATCAGAAGAATGGTTTGTCACAAATGAAACTGTAAAACAACAAACTGAATTCAACTTTCCATTTTCATAGATGCTTCATTGTCTTGATCATTCCAATGAATTTATAAGTACATGGACAAAAAAATTGTCATAAATTAGAACAGAATAAATACAATTATCACAATTATCTTACTGTGCAAAGGTAATTTCCAATTTTATTCCTCAATTTAAAGTCACAATTGTCTCATTACAAATTCAATTACTGTGTTCTAATTATCAGTTTTGATATACCCCGTCTTCCAGGCTGGCTATCATTTTCTCTCTCTCTCTCCTCTCATTCTAACTCTTTCCCCCTCTCTGTCTTTCTGCTCCCCTTCCCTTCTCTGTCTCTCTCTCTCTCTTCATATTCCTTTTTCTGTTTTCTTTACATCTCATTACTAAACATCTATTCCTCACAATGTCGTTCTCAAGATGGTGGCAGAATCACAATGAGTTTTTGAGCAGAATTTGACATTTTTCCCCATCCAATCTTCAGCGGCTCTCCAACAATCCTTGAGAATACAAGTCTCCATTTCTAGGAAGATATTCTATTCCTAATTTTCTTAAAGTGGTAATAAATCTGCCAAAATACTGTCCTTGATCCTATTTTTCAAAAGCGGAAAGAAAAAAAAAAGTCTCTCTCAGCATTTTGTCTTACAAGATAGCCAGCAATTTCTCCAAGCAGTGGTTCAACATGGAGAGGCTCCTAATTAAGAGGAATTCAATTCTGTTTCTGGCTCCAATAGCCCTTGCTGTCACATAAATGTTTTATTGGGGAAGGTAACTAATATCTCTGCAATTCAGATGAAGCAGCAAGACAAATGGAAGCACATTGAACTTCCCCCCATTTCATTTAATATTGCAAGAGCATCTTCAATTTGTTCCTCCGTCTGCCCTTAAATGTTACTTCATCTCAATCTCCAAACCTCAAACAAATGCTTCTCTTCTAATCAATTTCAGGAGGATGCATCAATCACAAACAAAAGACCAAACAATAGGAAAACAAATATCTTGAGTTGTATTTGGGAGATGCTTAGAATCTATATTCATATGGACCATGCAGAAATCAACATTTTGAATGTACATCTAAACCAGCCAATTAGATTATAAGAATTCATAATGAATTATCCATGTATACAATTATTTAAAATAAAGGTTAGTAAATCAGCATTTGATGATAATAGATTCCCTTCTGCAAATTCAATTTGGAATGGAACCATTTTTATCACATCCTTTTATAAATCTTTGTCAAAAACTTGAGTTCTGCATTTCAAGGAAACAGGCTGTCATTCTATACAATCTAATTATTTATATTCCTAATTCTGAAGACTATGATTTGTACAAAGTCTTCATGTAAAAATTTTAATTACATGTAACTTTTATATATTCACAAGAGAGATAATATAGAAAGTATAACTGAAGGCTTAGTAAAATAGTAACTTCTATACTCCCACTACTAGATCTGTATTTAAACCTTAATGACAAGTTGCTCTGGAAGAAAGGGGAAAAATCAGAGAAGCAGATTGGTGAGAGTTTGAAAGAAATTGGACAAGCAATAAGAAAGTTATGAATTTTAAAAAATTGTAATCACTATACATATGGAAATTTCAAATCGGCTGAATAGGTAATGTCACTGTGATGTAGTTGCAAACAACTCCCCCATTCGCTCCAACACAAATAATGACTAAAATATCATTTTTTCAAAATGAATTACTCAGTAGATCTTTTTCTTTCATGAGGACCTATAACAATATGCTATCTCCATATATTTTGAGTACTGCCCCAAGGGTAAAGGCACGTCAGAGAAAACTGCAAATGAATGATATTTTTGTGTACAACAAATAGGAGAATTGTCGACAAGTGTGTCACAATCGACTCACCAAATTGCTAGTTTAAGATTTGCATACATGTAGTGGTCTCATTTTTAAAACATCCATAGCTTTCTTATTCCTTGTCCGATTTCTTTCAAACTTTGACCATCCTGCTTTTCTTACTTTTCTACTTTCACACAAATCATCTTATTACCAAGGTTGGATTCCCCTTTAAAGTTGCTCTCTTTTGATCAGAAAAATGTTTGCCTATGGGTAGATTACTCTACATAGCTTAATTCTTAAATACCAATTGCTAAATAATATATCCTTTGCTTTTCAGCAGCTATACTTCATAGATAAGAAAGGATTTTCAACATAGAATTGTCATATTGTAATTTTATGTTCCACTGATATTGTAATTCTAAATTCCTTGGGATAATAGCACAAGCTCTAAGTGAAATGTATGAAGAAAAAGACATATGCTTCCACAAGATTTAGAGACAAGCTTAGCATTTTCAATATACAGTGCATCCCAGAAAAAAACAAAAGGTTATTGTCTCCAAACTTTGTGCTCTATGACCATAACTATCTATTTTCCATGAAGACTGCTTTCAATGATACCTTGATGACATCCATCCATACATGCTTTACCGAGTTGCATCTTTTTGAAAGTGTCATGTAAAACCCATTTGTGCCAGTTTTGAGTAAAACCATGAAAATGTTAGGATCACATGCAAACATGACCTGAAGGAAACCTTAACTTTTAAACACAATGAGAAGATTGCTTTCATGAGCTTCTTTTCATAATGAGGGTAAGGATATAAGTCCCTCATCGTAAAATAAAATATGGTGGACTTTTTGTTGATGGTGGAGGTAATGAAAGGGCTTATTTTGTATTAAAATGGTACCTGCAATCATTTATTATGAACATCAATATTTGCACTGTTCAGAACTGCAACTTCTTCAAAGAACAAAGCGGAGAGCAAGGTGATATTTTCATTGAAAATAATGAATTTAAAGGGGCACATTCCATTGTCATCAAATGGTAAAGTTGGTATAAAGGGTACATAAGGCAGAAAAAATATCAGATTATGGTCATTTTCCACCTTATGATGGGCACCTTTGGTTCAATGCTGTGGCCAATTCACCCTTGCCTATTCTTGCATAATTCCACATTTTCTCTTAATCATAGGTTTAGTACAAACAAAACCTTATGTCTTTTTGACATTTGTAGGTGTCAGAAATACTGAGCTACCTTTTTGAGATAAGCAAGATAACAAGATATCCGCTACCTCACTACTGTTTGTCTGATGTGACTACAGTTCTGAACCAATAAAAAAATGTGTGACGTGGAAATATATCAATGTAATGGAACATCATAGTAATAACCATAGTGATATTTATAGCTGGAAGATAAACAAGCACCAAAACATTCGTCTCCTTCAGGTATGCGCAATAGAAAATAAGTAGTGATGTGTTTTTGAGAGGAGAGAACTATAAACATTACTGCACTGATGATAAACTCTATAAAACTGTTACTGATCCTACCCATTTTCCAGGCACTTCCGTGAAAGAAACTCATTAAACATGATGGAAGTACGAGGGATATATGCCACACTGGTGAGAGTCAGCGACCATAAAATATCCTGAGAAATGGCGGGATGCTCTCTTTTCAAGTACCGCATCTGATTTGTGATGTTTTACAGCCTTAGATGGAGATTGGTCTCCTGATTAAAAACTTGTGACTTCAAAATTATGACCAAGTGGGCTTGGGACTAGATTGCTGAACTGTCACATCAAAATTTATGATGCAATCTAGTCAAATGAAGAAAAGATTTATAATGTGACATGAAATGAAAGTAATTACCTGCTCTCTAAGTCTTCCCAAACTCTATATCCAGTACATGTACAAATTACCTATCTTTCATTATTCAAGACTATAATTTTCATCAAAAGAATCATTTAAGATTAAGATATAAATTTGTAAAAACATTCATATCATGATCATGATAGAATTTCTACTTCCTTCTGGAAATTTACATGATAAGATTTGTTATCACTTATTATATGGTGATGAAGTTATTGGCGAATGAGTTAGTTAATTTCCATGAAAAGTCACTAAGTACTGTAAATGTGCATGATAGAAGGTAGTTAATTACAGACAAAGACACTATAATAATGACTTTATTAGATGATTGCAAAATGCTCACTACTGACACTGTTTGATTAGATAGACAGGTACTCTGAATACTGAAGAAAGACGAGTTACTATAATTTATTAGATTGAAAGAGTTTACCTAACACTGCATTGGGAAAATATTTTATAATATAGATAATTATCTTCTTCTTTTTTCCAATTGTTCAGTGAAAGCAGTTTTTGTTTTGTTTTGTGTTTCAATCTTTTCGTTATCAAAAACATGATATCCATTGACTAGTCCAACTCAGTTTC
This sequence comes from Heliocidaris erythrogramma, assembly GCA_025617745.1. Classification (NCBI taxonomy): domain Eukaryota; kingdom Metazoa; phylum Echinodermata; class Echinoidea; order Camarodonta; family Echinometridae; genus Heliocidaris; species Heliocidaris erythrogramma. The sequence continues at coordinate 13,232,564 of CM046855.1, read as the reverse complement.
TCTTCATATCTCACATCTCTGACGAAGAAAAAAAACCCAACATGATAGATCAGACTTTCCCAAGCCGATAGAATAAGTCAAAATCTATGTCCAATTTTCCAGTCGGCTCCTTGATAAAGTTCAAACGAAAAAGTTCATACGACAAACAGCACAGGAGGATCAAGTCTTACCCTGTAATTCCAGCCCCCTTCTACTGTTACACTAAAAACACTCTAAACCAGTCATTATATATAAAGCAATACAGAAGCATTGTTCTCATCAATGTTAAAGACAGATAGTAAAATGCAGCCTCTCAGCGCTCCCCCCCCCCCCCCTCTTTGAGGTGAAATATGATCGGCGGTTTGCAACTTGACTTGGAGTGTAAGGATGGTGAAGTGTGTTATACATCCATCATCGAAGGAGACTCAATGATTTCAAACGAGGACACGACTGCATGGATATGTGGTCGATGACTGCAGTGATATGTGGGCAATGACTCCATGATAGTCTGTGGAGAGATTCTTATTTTATATTCCTGTGCTTTATATAGCCCAGGCGACAATAACTCATTCCACAATTTGTCCACCAGCCACATTTACGTTAAATCTTTGGCAGCTGTACTTCAATGCTACTCTTCATTTCACAGTGTTTTAGTAAGTCTCTTCATGAGATTTGTTTTGATTTAATGAATAGAGAAGATAAAATGCCCTCATCAATCAAATACAATCACTATTTCCTCTTTTAACTGCATTATAGTACCCTTTTAGTATAATACTCCTTTCCTTTAATAATTTAACTTTAATTTTCTTTACAAATTGATGTAAATGACAGTATATCCTTTTAGCATTACATGCAATTGATAAGGATTTTGAAATACACTCATAAAAAGCACTAATCGGAATGTGGAAACACTTTTTAAAGCAAAGTGTGCACATCTCCCACATGTTTCAGCAACTACTTATCCACCAAGGTGATTCAAGAGAACAAACTGGTAGTCCATGATGATGATGATGATGATGATGATGGTACAGTAAGTGGAAGAAAAATATCAGCGTCATTACAGTATAGACCAGACAAGACAGGAGAAGGGAGAACAAATGGGTGAATAACTCCCCCTGAGGGAAAACATCTCATATGCTTCTTGGGTGTCTTACCGATGAAGAAATTGGAACCGGGCTTGAGGAAGGTATCTGATAGGAGGAAAGGCTGATCAGTGGCTTGCTCTATCACGGCCCTGCCTCCCATTGTATAGCAGGAGTCAAAATCTACCTGAGATACAAGGTAGGGCTGTATGTGAAGCTTCCCGGGATGTCCTGATAGGAATCTGGGTTAGAAGAACAAATGAGAGAGAGAAAGAAAGAAAAGAAGACATGAATGGAGATGCAAGAATGAAGATATTATAACAAGAAGAAATGTTCTACTTTAGGTTGGGTTACAATGTAGCTATATATGCAAACCAATAATGGAATACAATAGTATGTTGTTTGGGATATATGTTACCGTCTCTGAAATTAATAGCCTACTCATATATTTATTACTCATTGTGATGCCATCAATGATTTATTATACAGACTATAAACTTGATGTCTCAAATTACTTTGTTTCCATGAAAGGTTATGTTATATTCAGTGGGTGAGTACCATATAACGACATCTACAATATTGTCTGTGGGGTACCAGATGGGTGTTGGCTAATACTTTTCAATACTGCATTGATGTCCTTCTGCTGCTCACCAGATGATATGGAAGCCATAAAGGCACAAAAGCATAGTGGAAACACGACTTTGTATCATGTACAAAATAGGTCTATACATAATGCAGACACATTGCATGTAAAAGGAAAGGTGAAGTACTCTTTGCACTAGAACACTCTCTCTCCAAGAATTCTAATCTAACAAAGATGTGAACACACCCCTAATCACTCTTAATCTTGACGAATTCTGCCATAAGCTCAGTACATTTTGGTTTATTGTATATTTTCATCTTTTCATATGTATCTTAACAAAGTGATAGTGGAAAAAGTGATAGTGGAAAAAGTATATATAAGCCATGAATCAAGACTCAGCTGCTACATTCACCAAACAATCATGATTAAAATGATACTGTTTTCTTTGTTTTATTTGTTTAATGCATAACACAGAGAAAAAAATGAGAGAATGTCTCCGGCGAAGTTCAGAAATCATTATCCTGGCCTTAGCTGAACATTCAATATTGTCACATTGAAATACATGTGTATGAACAGGTTACTGTTACAAGTTAAATGACCATTCACATATGCATAGTGACTGTACAGTGCAGAGAGAATTAGATATCAATTATCATGCACTTTATAAACTGAACATGCTAACAGGCATAATATATTTTGCCAACAGATATAAGTGCTGGGCTGGGACTCTCTCTTTCTCAATTAAGAGTCAAGTGAATGAGCCATTATACAACAACACCTCCAAATACAGATACTATAAAGATACTTCTTAAGAAGGATACATGCTCTAGAGAGAGAGAGAGAGAGAGAGAGAGAGAGAGAGGGAGAGAGAGAGAGCGAGAGAGATCTTGACATGTCTTAGGTAACACCTGATAATAATGTGGGAGGAGAATAAATAATCACATCACTCCAACATAATCTTCCTTCTTCATTCTTAAAGCCAAGCCATATCATTGGTGATTATGCCCATAATGAGATTTTAAAGTGTACCAATGACCTAAAAAATTTGTGTAATTTGTGTACAGCTAGAATGTATAAAATCAACCTCAAAGCACTGAACCTTCTATGGGTTAAAGGTTACGGAATATGAAGACGAGGAAGGAAAACGTAAAAGCCCCTCGCGCGGAACCCAACTTAGAATGTGGTTCTGCGCAGGCCATTATTGTATGTGAGTGCATGCAGGTGCGTCGACTAGTCTCCTCACAAATGGCTGTTTTGTTTATTGGGAGTGTATTTCAACTTGCAATATTTCTTTATTTGAAGCTCATATTTCCAATATAGTATAGTGACATGGAACCCCGTATTATACAGAGTAAAATATTTTTTTGTGATTGGTACATTTTAAGTCATCCTCGGAGCAAACTCATCACTCGTATATTTGGTAATCTTTTAATTAGCATGTAAAAACGATATCAATACTTATTAAAGAACAAGATGGAACAGCTTATATTTACAAAGACGATATTTTAGGTTTTCCCCACATCTTGCCATTTAAATGAAAAAGACAGACTTCATCTAGAACTAAATGACCATGAGCGATACTTGATGAAGTCCAAAGTGAAACAACAATCCATCAACCTTGTAAGCAAAACAAGCATGACATTTACATTGCAATACGGATGTATCCATGGCTACAACACAGTGGCATATAGCCATATTTCATTGTATCTATTTTCATAACTCATATTAAAAATATACAAGCAAAGAAAAATGATTCAAAAGATAGACTTAAACTCTGAACTTCCAAAACTACAAGCATCTCTACTTTATCATCACGGTTGCATGTACTTTCTGCTCTGCTTAGCGTATATTGGTAAGGGAGAAGTTTTCAGTGAAGATCGATGCATCCGTTGTGGAAGACAGAAAGGCGGACTTGATGTTATCATTCCTGGGCAACCTTTCCACTCGACAGCTTCACGAGCAAAATCATTATTGTATTCAACCGGAAATTATCCTCCACTGGCCACAAAAGTTCCTTCCTCTTTTTCCTTGACTGCATTATCAACTTATGGGCATTAAACTATCTCGCTACAAGCATTCTCCACTTCAAAACTTGTAAGGCGAGGTGGAACTAGGATTGAGGACCAATAACACCTGAAATCAAGCCTAGTTGAATATGAAGACATGCTTGCCAATTACGCTCTGGTGTGATTGATTTACTTTGGAAAATTTCCCCATAGTATCAACAACAAGGGATAAGGATACGGGTCAAATCAATTGTTATCACATTGTACCCATTTTATATTTGAATTTAAAAGTTCATACAAAACAGGATGTTGCTGCATATGACAGACAAAATTGTCAGAAGAATATTTTTCAAAACTCTTTTATAATGGGTTGATGAACATTCTGTGGTTTTGTAAAATAATAATGTGCTTCCCATTTCCCCACATTTCTTATATACATGTATATATACAATAAAGTTTATTCTAACATTTGATTTTAACATTTGCTTGCTAAAAAAGTAAATTTTGAGTTTTATGTATGTAAAAGGAAATATGAATTAGAAAACTAATTAACCATTCAGAGTAACAGTATCAAAATTTATGTATCCATTATCTACAATAATGTTTCATTTCATCTGTGAAAAAGCTTTTTTTTTCTACATTGGTTTGGAAAAAGCCGCAGTGAAATTTGTAATTATCTCTGACCTTCATTCTTCTAGGGAAATTTTTTTCTTATCAGTCTGTCTGCAACAATCTACATGTATAAAGAGCTGGCATCAAATCAACTTTATGATGCCAAATAGTTCAGTTAATCTTTCTACCCCTTGTTTGTGAATGCATATGAGAAATTTAATCTGGGAAACACTGTGTTATTGCCCCAGGATAAGTACATACCGCTCATGGAATATTTAGGGTGATCAGGTGGGGTATTAAATTCCGGTAAATTGAAATTTCCATCACACAGCCTCATTTCTCCAAAGAAGAAGATCGTTAAAAACATTCATGGCACTGCACATGCAGCTTTCCACAACATGTCTAGGTGTTTAGTACAGGAAAATATCACATCTTTAATTCGGCTCATGTAATGTTGTGTAGATTAAAACATTCTAATTTACAACAATAATATAATCTTAACCTTAATCTTTTACCTGGAACCTTCATTTTCAATCAAAGGAGATTTATTACAAAGTACATTTCTTTATGTTTTAACAATACAGGGTGATTTTTTTTTTAATTATTATGTTAAGCTCCACTTTTTCAAAAACGATTTGTGTTATTATCTCCATCTACAAAAGAAATTTAAAAATATACTTTTTTGTTCTACTTCATCTCATGATCACTTTTTTTCTTTCCACTTTCAATAGTAGTAATGAACCAGACAAACATTTTTCTCATTCATTTTACGACTAGGAACATGACTGGTTTTGAATTTGTCTAAGAATGGAACTATAACAGTCCATGATCCTGAAGGGAAACAGAATAAAGCAAACACTACCTTACATAATTGGTTATCGATAATTTGAACCCATATTTCTTGTTTATACTGCCCACAGAAATCAATGGAGAACAGAAATAGCATGAAGCTTTCACTACCAAACACATTCCTCCCATTTCTTTGAAACCTACATTTCTTATTTAGCTTGCACACAACAAATTATCTTTCACTCACAAAAAAACCATCATGCCTCGGGGCTTAGAAAACTGAGCATTTGGGCAAAATTCATTGCGAAACGGAGCATAAGCCTGAAGCCTGAATGACATTCCTTGATGAGACAGAACTGAAAATTGAACATCCCTCTCCAGAAAGGTGCTAGAAAAATCAATATGTCACTTGGTTTATTCCATGCATTTTTCTTTAGTCAAGCTCCATTGGCCTTATATATTTTTTTCCCCTCGTAATGGGGAAAGCGTCCATTTTGCGGAAGGTCAAAAGGACTTACCGAACAGATCATCAAGGTCGTATTGAAAGTGTGATGAGAGCATCATTAACGAGTGATTCACCACATGTTTTTTATTGTGTCTTTCTCTGTTGATAACTCCATGGTGACAAAGCACTCTACATCGTTTAAAAGCTTCCAATTCTTGTTATTAATATTACAGAAGTTTCTGCTCACCTTCAATAGTAGCAAGAATGGCATTTGCTCTGTGGTAAAAGGATATAAGTTAAAAAGCCCTTCTGATTATCAGAATAAGACTTTATATCAAGGCACTGATGTGATGCCAAGTGCATTGCAATGTGAAATATATACATGACACGTACAATAGACCTATAAGGCAATTATCTTACACACAAAGGCAATATAAAAAGGGTATTGAAATTACCATAAAGTTAATTTTAAAAAAATTTTTGTGACCAGGGCATATCAGTATCTTAGGTCTCCGCTTTTTAGTCTAAATGGTGTTTCATCTCTAGATCCTCACCAATCTAGAGCTATGTAAGGACAGTCAATTCCACTCTTTGAGGGATGGAAAAACTATAATAAAGCTGAAGGATTGGAAAGAGAAATTAAGTGAACTCAAATTACGGAGATGACTCCAAACTAATTTGTCTAAGCGAATTCTCTGACAGTTCCATGACAGGATAAGGTAACGCCGATCGATTAGATCATACCGCATAGGGGAGAATCACCCACGATGCATTGCAGCATATGATACTCCATTTATGCATGAATCGATGAGATGCCTGTATTTGAATAGCTATACCTCATTCCCTGATGAAATGATAGTGACTCTCATTGAATATCCGCTCGTGACTTCCTAGGAGTTTGCAAGACAGCCTTTTGTTCACCTTTCTTGCATTGCATTGCAGGTATTTTGATTTGGCCAACTAATATCATGCACTAGGAATATCACAAGTTACATGTAATTACTCTAAAGTATAACATTCTGTCAAATTTCAATTTATATGTCACAAAGTTAATAAATAGATCCATTACTGCAGTGCATAAATGAATATGCCATGTTATCCCATATTTAATTTCAAGAATTTCATTTTTCTTAAATCCATTGCAGTGCCATAAACAAACACAGATCTAGCAAAAAGGTCTTACAGGAGTTTGAAATCAACCTGATATATTTCAGTTCAGGAAGTCATATCGGCCTCTATATATTTTTTATGTATATGATCATTTATTTTTTCTATGAAGGTATAGTTGTCCATTGTTTTAGACCCTTGAATGGAGGTGCATAGGTTCTGGCTTTGATCCCAGGCATGGCACTTATGTCCTTAAGCAAGGCTTTTCGTCTACATTGCTCCTATCCATCCACGTGTTCAATGGGTAGCTGGTCATTGTGGTTTGTTCAGCATTGGGTCTGTGAAAAAAAGGAGCCAGGCAGGACGTCTCCATAGAGAGCAGAGAAGGTGCACACATTGTGTGCGTGCAAGCCTGAATCCTATAACCGGGGTAATAATATTTTGTAAAGTGCTTAGAGATATCGTAAATGTATAAATGCTAAATAAATCTAGAATGTTATTATTATATTGTCATTTTGAAATATAATAGGAATATATTAAACTGGACAAAAGGGACGATTTGTAATATGGAAAGAAAGCTGGTAAAAAAAGAAATCTTTTTTCATTTACTAAAACTGCTCAAAATTGGATATTCTGGTAGAGTTCTATGAATCTACTTTTGTGTATTGTCAAAACAGCATAGCAAGGACTTGGAAATAGGTGGACGTAAGCAAAGCATACTGATTGCTTGCCCCTAAATCCCCTACTTTTTTTCTCTCTATTTTTTTTTTTTTTTCGGGGGGGGGGGGGGGCATGTCAGGGGTGCAACAGCCGACAACCCCTGGGTTTCATGATACCCACACCTACAAAAAATATATAAGGACACATTTCTTTGTTGAAACATAACATGTGTACCATCCATAAGTGGTCTCCATGTACATTTGTAGGTCTAATATCTCAGTGTTTATCACATGCACATCAAAGGATTTGCAAAATATCAAAAGTGATTGATCAAAGATGTATAATTTTTGTCACATTATTATTCACCATGAAGAAGGGGATCGAGAAAGAAACAAGAATCTGGTTATCAGCTTACAAATTTTGGCCATCTTCTATGGATGTGCAGTCCATCTCTGAAATCCATATTTCATGAATCTGAAGGGCCCTGGGCTAAAAACAAATCTACAACCCGTTATTTAAACGCCACACAATACTTCTCATTCTTTCCCCTTTTCTCCCTCCATGTTTTGATGGATCATCCACGAACATGGCTATCTTTTATTGGTCGCTCGTTGAGCGTCGCCACCTCCTGACACTAATGAGGAATTAAAGCCAAATTTTGCCTCCAGTACAAACTTTCTCTTGTCTCTCTACATCACGGTGGCTTCCCCTTTCTCTCTCTTACCCTTTCAACCCCACCTACGTGAATAAAACCTGTAACCTTACACATTATCCACAAAAATTTACAATACCTCTCCTTCGCAATGTATACGTTATTTCATGTTGAACGTGACAGTGAGATTTGAGTATTAGTGTAATTGATTGTTCAAAACATTTCACATGAAATCAGCATATATCAGTTATGAAATCTTAGTAGATGATGATATTTACCTATTTCCCATGGGGGAGGAGGAAAGCAGCTCCTGCTCTTGATGTTATTAATACATCATGTTCTCTTGAAGAAGTGGCAAATGGGGAAATCAAATTTAGTTTGGTGGTAAAGGATTACAATCCAAGGCAAGATGGAAGAGGAAGATTTGATTATAAACCGATGTTGGATCAAAATTGACTGGAGAGAGATTTGTTTGAATTTGGGTTTGCACAAATTTCATGACCTTGTAAAATAACCAGGACATTATTCATACTTGACATGCTGTAGCAGTATAGTACACACCAATAATCATGTCTTGCTAAGTCACTTGGAAACTTGCAAAATGTTTTGAAGGTGCATATGGTACAAGTTGTATATCACAATTATGCATATTTTCTAGTGAAAATTAAAACCAACTTCAATTTTAAGATTACATAATTCATCCCATAAGTACAATGATTACTAAAAACCATTGTCTTTGTCCATTTAAACATAGGTCCACTATATTACTTTAGATTCACAGCCCTTAAGTTCGTATTGGCAGAGACGAAATGTAGGGCGATTCATCCATAGTGTTTCAGGCCGAGTGTTTACCAGTTGCAAAGCCTTTTAACATTGCCGTCAGACAAACCTCTTCAGTTTCTCAACTAAAGACATCACAACAAAGTACACCTACCACTCCCTGATGAAACTCTCTTACTCTAGATCAGGAACCCTAACCCTTCCAGTAAGACCTAACTAACTTGCAAATCCCTTGTCTGGAGGGGGTAAATATGCAAGTTTCCAACACCGCTCCAGGCTATGATGTACATGTATCTGGTTCAACCCATATTACAACAATCAAGGAGAACCCGTTATGCAAATAATGCAATACAAAAGGTACTGCGACCTAAAGGAAAAGATAAGAGGAAACTGCCCTCCTGAATTTTCTGTTTCTCCTTTCCTAGACTGTTTGGGATCACCGTGGAGCGCACCGAAACGACGTCGCCGCGTTCTCACCTTAGAGGTGGCGTGATCTAGCGCGCTAGAGCGCTCTATCCCTTGTAATGAGAACAGGGTCTTTCTTTCCTCAGCCTAATCCTTATCTCTCTCTCTCTCTCTCTTGCTCCTTTGTGATCTTTTTCTCTTGCTCTCTTTCTCTTTGTCTCCATCTCCCTACCTTTCTCTCACCCCAATGTCTAATACATCCCCTTTGGTGTTAACCAGAGCACATGTATATATCATGACCACATCATATTTCTGTGTCATTAAACTGCTTCTTATATAGATCTCACAAATTCTGCTTCTTTCATTTCTTATTTCTCACAAACTACATTAATCTGGGGATAAAAAAAAATTATGGATTACATATATATAAACTTTCTTCCCCAGTATGATCCTCTTTCAAGGGGATTACTCTAATTCCACATCGGTCTATAGATTTTCAAATGCTAATCAAATGTAATAAAATTTGATAACAGACTCATCTGTCAAAATTATTATTTCCTATGGACTAAATACACTGTGTGGATGCCATCATTTCAGAAATTGAAACTTCATCCCTCTTTAATAGGGTAATTCTGAAGTCATTTAATCCTTCAATCAATGGTCAGGATGCTTGTCGCCTCTGAATACCGAGTATCATCCCAGGTGAATACTTCTATCATAACTTCAATGAAGACGTGAATCTAATCATTAATGTGCAACTTGTCAATTTGGCCTCTATTTTATGACTGTCGCTATCCCGCAATTGCCAGCTTCAACAGAGGCAAAAACACTTGGGAGTGAAGAGCACTCACTGTTTCAATGAGCATAGCTTGACGGAATGCTAATTTGGCTTCCCTGTGCCTTCTGGCTAAATTTAATTGGACAATTTTCTGATGAAAATTGATTTAATGTCTGTTGGATAGATGACTCTGTTTACTTGGCTGCAGGCAGCATCTGCATTGCAAATCCAAAACAAAAGAGGAAAACATGAAGAAATCTATACATTACTTAATTTTCCAAGGTTGGGAGTAACATCCACACCCACACCCATATGAATATTGACTCCAATCCTCATATTACTTAAATATGTAACATACAGTGAAATAAATTTCATTGAATACTGTGCCATACTGCCATTTCATAAGAGCATGACGTTAACATACTGCGCAAGGGAAGATCTCTTTCCATGAACATGTATGCAAATGTTTTATTTTTTGTGTGTTTCCTATCCCTTAGGCACAATAGAGTCAACAATTTGCATCTAAGTTGATCATGTCACAATGCATTTAAATACACAACACAAACTATAGCATTAACTGTGACTTTCAAAAATAAATTACAATTCCTCCAAAATGGCAATATTATTATAATCACAATATTTCAGAGATTTAGTCCTTGAAATTTTGCCTTAATAACAAATTTAGTGACAGTAAATGAGCTAAGTATTTGCAAAAACACAAACATTTGAAAACAAATTCATTTCCTTTTCACCAACTCTGCACTACGTTGTATAAGGAATCCAAATACAGTTCTTACTTTGATAACTACTCAGTTAACAAACGAGAAATATTTTGATTCTATCAGGCCTTTTCCCCACTCAAGTGTGATTGTCATTGTCATAGATCCAGTACTAATGATAATATGGGGTACTTTTGCAATCCACGCTAAATGTTGTACTAAGAGATTATGGATAGCAAACACTCTTATTGTTCCAGCATTTTTCTCCTAGTCGCTGAAAAACATGTTCAACATTGAATGATGCTGACATTTACTAACCAACCTCCATTAGTGATAATGATCCACTCACAATGCCCTCAATTAATGGCATGCCCGACATGCAAAATGCCAACATCCTTTACAAATAAACCAACAAAGCACATTCGTAGCGTCTATCGCAGATCATACGACATTCGTGTTTAGAAGCAAGATTTGAAGGCAGCCAGAGCAATAACATTAATCTGATATCCATTTGCAGCATTTACTTCTCTTCCCTTTCAATGAATTTCTCTGAAAGTCCAATGCAATACAGAAACCCTGATGGAGCATGATAGGGATTGTAGGAAATATATGGCTATGATTCTGATTCTGAAACGTGAGTTAGGCCATTTAGTTGAGGTTTGACGTAGTGTTTTCAACACATCCCATTGCATATTATTAATTAAAAACAACTGCAGAAAACCAAGTTTAAAAAACTAATTTAATAGAAACTAGAGTTTAATTCGTCATGACGAATTAGGTGATCTGTCTTTCACTTTGTACGATCATGATTGTAATCAGGATGATCATAATAATGGGGAAATGCTAAACTGAAGATAGGAAGTCAAGAATGCCATGAATGGAGATGCTTCTTGAGGACAGGAATGTAGCAAAATGTGTGAAACGGTCATTGTAAAAAGATTACGGTGATGATGATAATGGTGATGATGATGAAGATGATAATATAATGATGGTGATGATAATGATATTCATGATGATTATGGTGTTGGTGATTAAAAAAAAATATTTCCCATAGAGATAACACGTAAACGAAAAACGTGATTCTCAAATCCCATTTGGTACTGAAAAATTGGGCATGATCCCGACATCTGATCAAAAATTGGAGGGCTTACTAATAAAAGCTTATAGTCTCAGCTACAACATATTAAAATCTGGAAGGAAATAGACCAAAAATAACTGAGATACTGCTCAGAGAACGATGTCATGTAGATTCATGATTCGAAAAAAAATCATCTTCCATAGACATAACACGCAAATAGGGAAAAATTTGACATGTCGTCTTTAATTGAAGATTTCAGTGTGATGACGTCATCAAAATGAATAATGGTGGCAAGATGTCTCGTAGAGAATTGTTGCAGCTATAACATATCAAAATTTGGGAGAAAAACGACCAATAATTACGAATCTAGAGCCAAATTTGCATTAATGTGATGACGTCAAAACATGAAAAATGGAAATTTTGACTTCTGGTGCCATTTTGATGACGTCATAATGTTTATATGGATGAAATGATACATGAAATGAAATCTATGATTCATACCCTACCTGATGATGACAAAAAATTTGGGGGTCAACGGACTATCTAACGAGCTACAATGAATTTTGTAGAGGCATGTTTTTGCACGTTTTTACGTTATTTTCGCCATAGACGCGCGCACGGATTTCGAACTTTGACGCGCCCGTACGACCTTATTATTGATTGAAATTGATTCAAATTGATGGAAATGATGAAGAAAAGTGTCAGGATTGCAAATCAATAAAAAAACAGCGTTCTAACGTTATTTACGATTTGTGCGCGCGTAAAACGCGCGCGCGGACGCTTACGCACGGACATTTTTGAAATGCTCAAACTGACCTGAAACGTGTGCAGACTTGATCCTACGTGATTTTGAGCATTTTAAAATTTTGACGCGCGCGTACGCGTACGTCCTGACCTCTAGATGACCTGTGAGGACATGACCTGATGACCCGTCATGTGAAGTTTATGTGATGTAAATATAGTTGATTTTTGATGATCGATTATGAAGATATAATCGATCTTGTAAATTTACAAAATGGCGTCTTGATGACGTCATGATAACCTGATGACCTTGAATGAGATGCCACATCTTGACATTGACCAGTCTGATAAGTGACGAAAATTTGAAGAAAATTGAGAATGAACTTTTTGAGAAATCATGGTAACAAGAAAATGGGCGAAAAATAAAAATAAATAAATAATAATAATAATAATAAATAAATAAAGAAGAAAAATCTTGACGAAATTAAGAGGTGATCTGTCGATGTACGACAGATCACCTAATAAAGAAACAAAGAATACAAAATAAAAAGAGCAATTTTTTTTTCTTCTTCTTCAGTTGCAGTACAGTCCACCATCAGGCATATTGCTGTACTGTTTTTATACAGCAATGAACAATAATACTACACACTTATATTCCACGATCCATCTAGTTGAACTATTCTGAGGCACATCATGAAAAACAAGAAGGTATAGCAGCAGAATGGACTGAAGAATACTACAAAATCTATGTTGAATCACGTTTTTAAATAATTAATTTGACCAAAAGGAATCCAAAGTGTCAATGAAAGAGATATCAGGAGGTCACTGGTTCCATTAACATGGTGCAGCAGCTATGAAAGCATGGCCAGCGAGGGAGGACTTTGTTCTTTATGCCACAAGAGGATTCTCGCCAGGAAAACGTAGATCATTGTCTCAAATTTTATTAAAATAAAAAAGATGTAATGTTTAAGAAATGTGTCTTAATGCAAAAAAAACATTTCTGTGTATGCATCTAAAAATATGTTTTTATTATTCAGTGCCAACCAATATCATGAGTCATACGTAATGCCCAAACCAAATTTCCCATCAGTCTAATTCATATACTTCTTTTACAACCTCCAAACATCCTCTGTATCTCATTTTTCTCCATCTCTATCTCATCTCATAAAATCTTGATAAGACTGGCACCAAAGCAATCACTTCAACTTTACAGCATAATGGCAGTTTTAGAAATCATTACATTTGATCATTAAGACCTTGGCAAATATTCCCTCTTATTACTGCTGTTGCATTTATTTCATATATTTCAAATATACTCCTTTATAATGCATTTTATTCTATGGTTATTGCAGTTTACTCAAAATGCTTTAAAACACAATCACGCTACAATCTTGTCAAAAACATCCATGCGTAACCATGGTGATTGAGAGAAATGAGACGCATGATTAAGTAAGCCAGGGTATTAGGGCATGAAAACATAAAATATAGAAAGGAAGACCCAGGAGACCACAGGTTTTAACTTTTCACATCCAAATGAGAGTTTTTAAAGTAACTGAAATCAACACAAGAGCCCACTGCAGAAATTAAAGCCTCCACCCCCCCCCCCCCCCCCCCCCCTCAAGTAAACTAGAAAATCTTCTATTTTATCAATATTCATGGAAGAATGCATACATCATGTCGTCTGTTTTGAGTCAGAAGTACTTTAAGCCCTACCATGCCGTGGGCGGTAAATCCCGCCCAAAAATGTGAGTGGTGAACATATTGTTTAGGCTCAGAATGGCTTGAAAATTCTTCCTGATGCAGAAACCTATGCCTCCAATATAATGTTTATTCCTATGCAATAAATCTTTACCCAGTTTGCTCAAGAAAAAAAGTCATTGAACATTAATATTCAACTCATGAAAGCTCATTTTTGACAATTGCTCAAAAATCTGGTGGCATGGAAGGGGTTAAGTCCCATCATTTGCAGAGAGTTAACAGCCTTCTGGCTCCAAACAGATGATGTATCAATATCAACTCTAGCTTGTCTCACCATATTTCATCCTGTAAAAAATAGGATTGATATTACTTAATTTGATCCAGAGTTCAACAGTCTAAAGAAAATTTCATCCCAAAAGAGAAGTGTTTAAAGATACAAGTAGGCCTACATTATACTGCATATATAACTTGGTAATGAAAAATGTAATCAGTTGTGCTGCTTATATTCAGATAAATGCTCAAACTTTAAAAGCAATTATAGGTGACAAAAGTATATAATAAGATATTGCATTTTCATTTTGTGTGTTCAGACTTCATCCTGGAACCTCACTTATTTCAATATGTATGCCAACATTGTAGAACATACGTGCAAAATGCTATTTTCTTCTTGTCAAAATTTTTTTAAATGTACTTATCCATTTATATGCCACCAAGTTTTTAAACAACTGTCACAATGAACTTTCAATTGTTAAATTATAAGTCATAATGCTAGTTTCACTGCTAAATTGGGCTCAAAATTAATTTCATAACTAAGAAAAATCTTAGTCCTCCTTGCTCCAAACATATAGCTCAATACATGTACTCGGTTCCACTGAGAGCTGCATGCACAAGCTCCATGCTTACGCTGCAGCCCTCCTATATCTCATGTTAATCATGTCCTCAGTTTGTAACTCAGTCTTATATTTCTATGTGTATATTGCATTGAAAGAGAAATATATTCATATCACATTCATGAGCATGAAATGTATGTTTCTGGAGATGATGACATAAAAACTAATAAAATCAAATAAATCAAATTAAATCAATACTCAATTTCTTGGATGTGAATTTGCCGTTCACGGCACTAAAGAGGTTAAACTTATTACTCTTATTACTCAATATATCATAGGGTAAACCCCAAATCATGTCCATTTGTAGTAAAATAGATTGAAAACTAGGAAACAGTTCACATCAATCAATTAAGCATTTGTATCAATATGACCTCTAACAATTGATCATATCCATTTATTTGCAGGTTATCCTCCGAACCAATCAGACTTCATTTTTCCTGATTGAAGCTGATGTTTGCATTCAGTATACATGCTTCGTTAGACTAATGGGCAATCCTTTCAACATTAATATTATTCCTATTAATGTGGTTCTCATTTCCATTCGGCTTGCTCAAAGACAGTCAAATGGAATATTTCCCGAAGCTAATTCACCCTTTCAACTTTTGTTGACATAATCTGCACGAAGAGCTACCTACTCCAGCTTTTACTGCCTCCAAACAAAATGATTTTCTATGAGAGCACATCATGAAATGGACAATATATTTTCAATTTGCCAGGTTAGATTAAACTGTTTGCAAGTAACGAGGCAAATGAATGTAGAATTGAAATTAATCCGGATTGAGTGGATGGGAGATTAGTTATTCAAGCCTATACTTTGCTCGTGAGTCATGAATATTGATTTCCATTTGATTCCCATATTGATCAGAGCAGTAAGCTAGCTTGTTTGGGGATTTGTTCAATTCAGGAAGAAAAAAAATTCTTGTTAAAATGGAGTGCGTATTCCCATTTACAATAGAAATAACCCATTTCTGTGGGCAATACTGGTATTACTACAGGACCGTTTCAGAGACATTCCCATATTTACAGGTAAGTAAAGTGCAAACCATCATGTGATGGAGAGTATAATTTCAAATACATTTATTGTATCACATAGTTTCCACAACAAGGTTACTCAGCAGATTTTAAGTACATGTAGGGTAACAAGTGAAGAGGACATTCAAATTATTGGCTTGACACTGAAAAATACATTTCCATAGGCCTGCATAACAAAAGAAAAGAATCAAATAGCCTGATATAACATCACAGAGTCTGTAGCATGCAAACAATGCACACCTTATTTTGCATGGATAAGAATAAAGCAAAATAAATCTTGAGTAAAATATGGTGATCTGACATTTTTCAAAAATTTTGGGTAAGATCTTAGTTGCAATTGGGTTTTGGAATAGGTTCAGCATTAATGGTTAGGATTTGGTATAGTTTTTGGTTCACAGCAAAAGTGAGGAATTGGTTAGTATCAGATATTGACTGCAGAACACGAGTTGTATGTCGCACACATTGTTCTTTCTATTTCTAATTTAGTGAATATAGATTTCATAGTTTTATTCAGAGGTAGCTGGAGATAAAATTGAAATCATTGCTATTAGATCTACTGTCACTAAGGTAGCTTAGCGCAACACAATGGCGCATAAAGATGCAGGAAAGACGCAAAGAGGAAAATTGCTAGTTTTGTCTGTGCTTCTAAAATCAGAATCAGATTTATCTGAATAAAAGTTTTCATATATTTTGCTTAAAAGTGTCCAAAGAGGTAAATACCAATTCTACATCCTAATATTTTGGTTCTGCCTCTATAAAATAAAATTTTTATTTTGAATAATTTTTACGTGCCACAAGGTTTCGCTAAGCTTCCTAAGTCACCCTAAAATACATATTCAGAGTTTTTCTCATATCTCAATAGAGGCACTGAGAAACTAGTAACACCTATGCGTGTTCTTCTTCACGTTTAACACTTCTATAGGATTTGCAGTGCCAGATAGAGAAATGCTTGTTGTCACTTAACGAAACAATGGATAACTGGTTTGGTGTTGATACAGGTGCTCTAGGTCTGATGCTTCACAACTTCACGCAATCTATGAAGTATGTTCATATAGTCTCATGTCAGACTCAATACATGTAGTGATAGTATGTACTTACATGTATTGATGCAGAGAAAAAAAAAACTCAATCATGTATGACATCGATGCACAAACTGAAAGCGGAAAGCCAAATTACTCTTTTTGCAATTTTGTCCTAAGCAAAAGAGATTAAATCTAAAATGAAAGTTGTCATTGATCGTTTGCCAATCATACAAAGATTAATAGTAATCAGGGCTTCGCAATAGGGGTCAGGTAAGAGCTCCTGCATTTTTACCCTCTTTTTCAGAAATCAATGGGGTTTTACTTGAAATAAATTGAACAATAACAGCCTAAAGGTAAACTAATTTTGAAGCATTCTTTTTTGTTTCAATGATTCATGCAAGCATTATGTTTCCTTACGCTAGATCATCAATATACTTACACTGCTACTGGTATGATAATATAAAATCCATGTGGAATTTCTCTTTTGTCTTTCTTGAAAATTATTTGGTGTCAGATTTCTCAGTAGATAAGAAACTTACATAAAATAATCTTGGTTCAAAAATTCTTTTCCAAAACAGATGACTATATTGGGGTATTTGGACCCCGTTTACAGTGAGAGTAAGCCTGAGCCGAGCCCGGGCCAAAGCCGGCCTAAACTTCACTGTAAACGCTCAAAAGGCCAAATGCGGTACCAAAAGCGGCCGCGCATTTGGACCAGCTCTGGAGGTAAGTCTCGGCCCGGCCTTGGCCTGGCCTTCTTTCACTGTAAACGCACGCAGGCCCAAATGCGATCCCGGAAGTGCAGCACTCATGACATCATCGGATATGACGTCATGATCCCGCGGTTGCTTCAAGCGTTGCATTGTAAGGCCTTCTTTGTTGTCTTTTCTGCTGAGATTTCCAAAGTTTGTCTGTGTAAATAAAAGTCGAAATACTAGTGCTTTTAATTCAATTATCATCGTTCATCTCTTGTGCTGTTTCGTTCGAAAGATTTCATTGTTTGCTGATTTGACACCTAAACCGTTATGTTTACCCCCGCGCGCGCCCACCAAAATAAACGTTTGTTTACATGCAGAGCGCCACTACGACAAAATATTGAAAGGTTATAATTTAGGCCGGCCCGAGACCCGCACTGTAAACGCACAAACTTGAGGGGGCGAGTACCGCAATTAGGGCCGGGCTGAGGCCGGGTTCGGCCCGGCCCTGCACTGTAAACGGGGTCTTAGACACATTAGCAATCCAATAATTAAATAAACGCCATTAAATTAATTCTGTACTCAATGTCACTCATATTAATATCGCATGCACTCATACTAAGGGATATGTCAATTTTGTCACAGGATTCATATTGTAAGCAATCTTTTTTTCACATTAGTAGATGAGTCCCCTGCAATACCTTTCCTTCTCGATTAGTTCTCCAGATCTGAGATGATTGTCTAAATGATCAAAGATGGGAGGGTACACCGTTTACACATAAACTTGATACTTATACCAAGGATTCCATCAGCATAATACAGTGTAGTTGGCAAGAAAAAATAAGTGAAAACTGGAGGTAAAGTTCTTGGAAAGGTGAAAAATAATGTGTGAGCTTTCTCATTCCTTTTATGTCAGTTTGGAAGAACATCATAATGCCCTTATATTCGAAATATGACCAGAAATTGCTGAATTGTTCGGGCCGAACTTTCATGCCACACGTGTATGCAGTCCCATATACCCATTTTTGTGTGCAGTGCATGTGCTTTTCAGCAAGACTGGGTCAATTACTGATCATTTTCATGATTCCAAAACCTCACAGTATGCACAAATTCTTATGTAGATATGACCAACCTTTCCCAATAGCTTCCAGACGGTTTCTTTCACAATGTAATTGCATTCATGAAAGGACTTGTCAGGTATTTTATCCAACAAATTTGCTCTCAGTCAATCAGATGCCAGGATTTCAGTAGCTTATAACAGTTGTTGGATAAAATATCCAACAACTTCCTTTCATGACACGCTCCCCAGTAATGTTAATTGTTTCTAATTCCTCTAATTTCCTGATTTTCTCTCAATGACTCTTTATGTATGTTTCTATTATGCTTGTCTGCCCTTCTCCATTTCGCTCTATCACTGACAATCTCTCTTTCTCTCTCTTAACAGTCTCTGTCTCCTCTTCTCTTCTCTTTCCCTCTCTCTTTCTCTCTCTCTCTCTTTACACTGTATATCCTCATAACACATTTATACAAACAATCTCTCACAATATCTGCATAAAAATTACTAGCATGATTCTCTTTGCAAGTTACACCAGAAATACAAAAAAAAAAGTTATCATCAAATTAGAAGAAAAAAAATCCTTTTGAAGAACTATAAACAGCATCCAGTGCAATATGAATCTGTCTACTCTCAGCGATTTAAAGATGACCATAACACAGCATCCCACAGCCTCTTCCTGCTGCACAAAGTACATCACCGCTCCCGATCATCAGTCTCAAATTCTCCTGGCTGAGCAACAAATTTCATGGGACACGTGTTTGGCCTTCATGATTCTTGACAAGTACACCCATCTCATTATCTTGTTCCAATTCTCATGGCAAAGCTGATCAAGTTTTACCATTCTACAGTCCCAACCAGGGGTCCTTGCACTATTCCTACATGCTTGAAATTTACAGGTCAGTTATCTAAGGGTCTCTGACAAGACGGTTGGACACTGAGCGAGTACCTTAATGGTGTATACCCTAACCATTTTTAAAATCATCAAAAATACACACTGGTAATGCTGCAATGTAACAATGCATCATATCCCTCAGCACAGTCAATTTCTCCAATTTCTAATTCATTATGAAGACAAAACTTGTAAACTATATCCACTACATTTTTAATTCACGGTTACTACAGAATCCCTCCTAATATAAAACAACAACATAAACAACACTTGTATTTTCTTTGAGTCACACACCCGAGTGTTGAATTTAGTATCTTTGACATCACCATATATATAAAGATACTGTAAAGATTTGTGGTTTAACCATACACAGTCTTCTCTTAAAATGTCTGTCAGTTGTATTTGTTTAATCTTTGGCTTAAATTCATAATAATAACACAGGAACCAATGTTTCAAAGTAGATTAGTCCATTCACCTAATGGAGTTAATGCACCTATTTGAGTATTTCCATTAGTGGTATTTGTTCTATCAGTGTTTAAAATACAAATGTATATTGTGGAAAATTCATAGAAAAATCTATGTATTTTCAAATTGGATGAGTTTGTTCAAATAGCCTTTTAGTTTTCGCTTCAATGATTAAATACATAGGCATTCACCAAGTAGCCATTGCTGCAGAGCATTTGAGTATGTCCATTAATGGGATTTGTTTTACCAATACTTAAAATACAAATGTATATTGTGGAAAAAATCATAAAAACAACTACAGTATGTATTTTCAAATTGGAGGAGTTTGTTCAAATAACCTTTTAGTTTTCGCTTCAATGATTAAATGCATATAGGCATTCATCAAGTTGCCATTGCTGTAGAGCATTTGATATATGTATATCTATAAAAAATGTCAACTATCGACTACACAGGCTACTGCACCCATGTCAGCTAGGTTCTCGATATCAACCCCAAAACCAAGCCAATGATGTATTATCACTGAACCACTAGTGATTAATGAGCATCTGGAGGAGGATGCTCCGGCTCTTACAAATCGTCTGCTAAAATTGACTTTGAGCGAGTGACAAGGGCTGCCCACATGACGTCGACGACGACAACAACGCACCATGACAATCGATTCTTCACACCAGGGCCAGAAAAGGCGCGGTATTTGGCCGTTCTTCGCGGTGAACCGAGAAAAACCACCTGCACTTTTTGTGAAGACGGTGTGAACTGGATAGGGCTATCGGTTACGTGATCCCGTGCTCGGTATGAGAGAAACGCTTCCCGTTTGGGGGAGTGATACAATATTTACACCTTCTCCGTGACTGACTTCATCAATGATGGGGCAGGAGGAGGTGAAATGATGTCATTGTACTAGGGATACAGGGAGATGACTTTTTAATAAAAAAAATGATGTAGTTTTTACGTGATCTTCATGATAAAATACTTACACATGTCATGCATGTGCAAAGGATACACATACCAAGGAATGATGTTCCTTGATAGTGGTTTAACCATAGAGCTAGCATAGGTATTAGTAAAAATACATTCTTGCTAACATTTCCTTTGAATCTTTTAATTTATCTGTTAACTAAAAATGATTCACATCGTCATCTATGCATACATTGACAATCATTTCTAACAGACAACATTCACCTACATAATCTATGAATAATGAATTCTGGAAAAAAACAAAGTATGATAAAGAAATGAAAAATGTGAAAACTTGGGCAAAAAATAAAAAAGCACCTAGCTGAGTTTTAAATCATCTTCTTATGGATGAAAAATTGCACATACTGTACAAGTAAATTTGCACATGTATGCAAAACACGATAAGAACAATTTTCGAAAAATAAACTCAAGGGCAATTTCAAAGGCCTATTGTACTGCCCATAGAAATCAGGTTCGGGTTATGTAATACGCCATTGTAATGTCCGCACATTTCTAAAGGTGATAGACAGGGCTATTGAAATTGTCTTGAGTTTATTTTTTGAAAGTAGTTTTTATCGTGTTGCAACTAGGTATATTCTACACGATTAGCAAATGACATTTGTGCAAATTACTCATCAAAAGGCAAACAAATAAGGTACATGAACTTGATTGATGAGACAAACAAGTAAACTGCCAACGGGCATAATTTCCTGTTGTATCCTAGAACCGACGGACTACACGCGGTCAGAAAGCTAATTTGGAAAATTATTGATACAATGATCTGTTGAATATGGCATGAGTTTATCATTTTACAGGTCTTTCTTTAAAGTACACTTGTTTCTCTAATTACTATAGAGGATGTGCTTCTCCTCATATACACATTTATTTCTCCAGACATACTTCCTGTTGTTTTAGTTATATAAACTCAACAGAGAGCATTATACTTTTAATGTATAATTAGCATATAATTGACTATTACCCCCCCCCCCCATTGGACGATTACCCCCAAGACAATTTACCCCCCCCCCCCCCAACAATTTATCCCAGAATAATTACCCCCAGGAAAATTACCCTCAGAAAGTAACCCCCTGAAAGTAACCCCTAGCACAATTAGCCCCAGGTACCCTCATGATGGCCTCTCCATCTTATGAGAGACAGAGGCAGTGCTAACAGGGGGCGGGGGCACAAATGTTGGGCTCTGTGCCCCCAGCCCCCTCCCTCCCCTTTTTTTGTTTGCACTTCTTAAGATTGGGGGGGGGGGGACAGGGAAGCTGCATATGGGGTACATATTATAACCTCTAAAAATTTGCCAAGAGGACTCAATACATGTATTATACTTGCAGAGTTGAATCCTTTATCAGAAATCATAGAGGAGCACTGTAATCATTGCGCACATGCTCTGTAAAAAACATGAAAGTTGGATATCTTCTTTACAAGACAGAAACAAAAATGTAAGGCACAGATGGGAAATATCCTTTCGTCAAAATGAGCCATCAAAATCAATGTATAACAATACTAAATGTCATAAAAGTTGTATAAGACGATCTTTGCATTATTATTTTAATATCTGATTAAATATTTCATGATTCATAACTGTTTCCTTATCTTACCCTGTTGCAAAATCAGGAAGTACTTGGAAGCATTCCTGTTTGCACAGATACAGCCTTGAAGTGAGTTATCAAAATATTCCACCCATTTTCGTTCCTCATTAATTATTTCCACTATTTACCTATCTGCTTCATTTCTTTCACCTTGGATTAAAACCCATGCATTCCTGCTTTCACAGCTAAAGGGGTGCGTTTCCACTTCCCAATCTCAGACAAGATTTAAGTATGTCAAATTTTGAAATCCTATCTTATAGAGAATCCAAGTCAGTTTAATGGATATGTCCACAGATTTGGATGCTTAAGAAATCCATCAGTAGTAATTGGGCCATTCCAGCATGCCCTGTTTTCCTGATTTTTAATGGTCTACAGTGATCCTCAACAAGTATACAATATGGAGCAAATTTTACAGAAAAAAGGGTTGAAAGAGGACTGATTAACCTGATATTCCTGTCAATATTACGCCACTTTTCAGGTCTGGACCAACAATGAGTGTTTATAAAATGCAACTTGAATTCTGCTTCTGAATCCATTACAGGAAGAATGCTTGAATAGACAGACAAGGCATAATGAATTTTGAATTTGCTGAAATGTGTCCAGGTTTAAGTTGTAAGTGTACAATACAACAGTCTACCTGTCAAGCATTACTTTATATACATATCACCCTGGGGAATGAACAGGATATTACAATAATATAAAAATGCTCAAATCAAATCAATCGCAGATCTTTTATTTTCAAACCTCATTCTATTATTCATGGCAACAGAAAGAATGGGTAGACTGCTATGTGTTGAACTCTATGTTATCTCCAACAAATTTTTTTAAGATGAACTAAATAAAAACATTTATGATTTGTTGCCAACATGTCATCAGTATGTCACACGCATTTGACATGATGATGACTGAGGAAATATCTTTTTTTCTCAGGCAGGTACATGCAATACAGACATCTTCCCAAAGCTGTGTACCAGCAAACACAGAAGCTAAAATTTCCAATACAAATAAAAGGAAGGCCACAGAAAGTGGAGTTAATGGGAACAGACACTAAGTGATCCGTGCTTAATTCATGAATCACAAATATAATAAAAATGGAAATGACAAATCACAGGAACGGGACTTGATGATGCCAGCAACATGAGAGTGCATTTCGAGGACATAACAAGGTGTTCAACTCTCCCATTAAGGAAAAATGATGGGAAATAGAGAGCAATGATAAGGATCCATACATGATATTGGCTAACAGGAGAGCATAGCATAGCATCTGGGCATGGGAGAATGAACGGCATAGCGTCTCGACTGCAATGAAGCTGAAATGTTCACCATGCAGAGGTAATGCATGAATCATGCAAAATAAGAAGATGAAATAGATCCCATTGGTGCACACGTAGAATGTACAAGCAGGGCAACACAGTGCTAATGAAATACGACCTCTGAATTTGAATGAAAACACAAGAAGCAATTTTTCTATTTTTTTTTTTGCTGACATGTCTATATATGAGCTATAAGATTTTTCTCATGTGGTTTGAGCTTTTGATATCAAATGCTGGGATATTATTTGCAAAATTAGCAAACAAAGCTGAAAATACAAAGAGAACTTTGCCAAGATATATGCCCAAAAGAATGACAATATTGTCATCTCTAAAATGTCTCCTAACAGCCAGAAAGGTGTTAACCATATGATAAAGTATATGAGCTAAGGCCCTTCTGGCTCTAATAATAGTTGAAATACACTTTCAGAGTTCACTTGTGAGACCTTTCACGGATGGAAACTACTATTTCATTCAAGGAAAATATATTGCTTTGACCTTTTACAACCTTTCTTCACCTCCCATCTTTGAGTTGAAGATAAAGTTGAGTTCTGGTTGTGCTATTACCTTGTGAAAAAAACTGTCTCAAAGCAGTTGGGAAAGGTTGATCATGTCTACACAAGAATTGATGTATACTGTGAGGTTTTGGAGTAATCAAAATGATTAGATATTGACCCAATCTTGCTAAAATGCACTTCACACAGAAATGGGTACATGGGACTGTACACACATATGGCATGAATGTTTCAGGTATTTCTCATCATATTTCGAATATGAGGGCAATTTGAAGAGCAATCCTTTTCAAGGAATATTTTCTACTCTGATGTTCTTCCAAACTGACATAAAAGGAACGAGGAAGCTCAAAAATTATTTTTCACCTTTCCCGGAACTTAACCTTCCCTTGAAATCCATACGACAAAAAAAGGGGGGAGGGGAAAAGGCATATACATGTATGTATGTAAACAACAATCAGTGGACTTAACAATGTGCAACTTTTAAGTTCTATCCAAGACACTATCATTAATCAATACCTTACGAAAATGTTTTTCATTTTTTTATTTTTTTTTTTATTTGTTTATTTGTTTTTTTTTTTGTTTTTTTTTTGGGGGGGAGGATATCTTGTTTCAAAGACCACTGCTCTACCCACAATAATTTGAGATGTGAACATACTATTCTTGTCCTGAATAACTCTCTACGTGTAGTTAGCTATTCAATTCATATACTGTTTTAAGAGCTTCTTGTACCTTGATTTAAAGTGGTATGAGCTTACACCTTCTTTGCTTTCTACTGCTGATGTGAACATACTTTACTTATAAAGCAAATAAATAACTGCAGAGATATATCTTCTAAGTGAATTTCCCATATAAACGTGTACCTTCATTAAATATACATTCAAACATAATCTTCAGAGGTTTCAGATTTTTCAAAGTGGTATACTAGCTACAGCTGAATGGATGTAAACACATTTTATACTTTAAAAGCAATTGCATAACTCAAATTGGCATTTCAAGTGCATTTCAAATGCAAATGTGAGTCAGCTATTATAAATGTACATTTCAACTAGATTTAAAGACATTTCATAACATCCAAAATAATGTGCTAGCTACTGCTGATGTGAACACACTTTTGAAATAATGCAACTACATGGGGGCAGCTACACAAATGTACATCCTTGCCAGCCCTCAAATACAGATGTGCTTTACATACCTGAACCTAACAGTTATATCTAAACCTCATTCAAAGTGGTCTGTTTACACAAACTAATAACTACTGCTGATGTGAACACATCATACTTACAATTAAACTAGGAAACTCAAATTAAAACCAAACTGCAGAAACATCTCAATTCAAACATGCGAGAGACACAATGTAGCAGCAAAGCAGACACTCTGTTTATAATGTTGAAAGCCATAAGGGCATAGTTACACAAGAGTTAATGACCTTCTAGCTCTAAGCTTTATCTTAACTTTCTGTATGTGTTATGCTACATAACCTCCTTCTCGTGTAAACACATTATCTGTGTAGCCAGATCGAGGTTGTGCATGCACATGTTTCAAGGCTTTCGAGTTAGAATTACATGCAATCCGTGTAAGATATACCAAGCTAACAGGAACAGCCCATGTAATTTAGCTAATTGCTTACTCAATAACTTCAAAACCAAGTCCAGTATGAAGGTTTTATATCATTCCTTCCTCCATGCTCTTTCTTGTTCATGCTTCTTCCTTTCTTCCATACTGCCAAGAAAACTGGTCAGTATCACTTTATAGAATCACTTCCAACTACATGTAAGCCCATTGTTAAGCCCACTTCCTTTAAACAATACAAAAATATATTTCTTGGTGTTGCTTATAAAATGTTTTCTATAGTAAGTTTAAGATCTTAGTATTGCCCCAAAGTATGCTAATTTAGTGATAACTGACAGTTTGCCAGTATCATGATTGGTAGCTAATAATAAACATTTCTACTGTATTCAAATTTGCGAGGGCGATTGACTTCTTTTTACCCAGATCCTTTCTTTTAATCCACTGCTAATTAAAATGCATACATTCTAATCCAAAAAGATCAGAGTGAAAATATAATAAAAAAACAATAAGTAATATTTAGTTCAGAAAATGATTGAAACTTACTTGGAAAATTGATATGTCTATATAAGCATTCATGGGTTAAGTAAATCTTCAAAATTTCTCTAAGCATTCAACACCCTTTAATTACATTGTAACAAAAGAAAGACTGTACCCCTACATGTATTCATTTCCAATTAAGGGAAATAACCAAGAAAAAAGATCAATATGTAAGTATAGGCCCCTATAATCATTCTCTGGAAACCAGGAGCAAGTGCTTATTGCATGTGATAGCATAAACCTTAAACAAACGCCTTTACATGTAAATATATATCGCTTTTAAAACAGAAGATTTTCACTAATCATCCGCAAATGTTAGCCTTTATAGATTTCTGTACACACGTCAAGTATGGTACTGCACATGTACCTATTGTACAATTTGACCAAAACAGACTCTTTCTTATTATTTTGGGTATACCACCTCGGCACCGCCTGCGCTAACAATGAAGGTTTTTGAAGCGTAGGGTCCGAACACCTAGTTGAGGGAGTTTATTTGGGAGAGTTCAAAATTACAATTTCCTTTAAAATTACCACATGAATTAGTTTCTGAAGTGCTTTCTGAAGTGCCATATCTAATATTGTTCAGTATGTATCATTTTACTACTGTACCGAATTTGGTGCTTTTCGACAAAAGTGCACAATTCAGCCAAAAATCGGAGCTATGCCGCCGTACTATTAGGAAGAAGATATTCTATTCATTCTACAGCTGATAAAATTTTGTTGATGCAAGAGTAATTTGATAGTGAAAAATAGCAAAAATTCCTTTAAAAATAAAAATTATTTTGCCTATATATATATCCCCATATCCCCCAAATATACGTCCAAAATCATGTAAAATGAGCTATTCTAAGCATCAAAAACCAAAGATCAAAACAACCCTAAGCATCGCTCATTACAAGCACAAAGACAATCTTCCACTGTAATTTTCCATGACCCACTTTTACAGAGTGATTTCTTTTGTAGACATTTATTTTGCAATCTCCATTTCCATGAAAACATATGAGATTGTTGAACTAGAATTGCTGCAGGATTCTTCAACAAGGCTAATGAAATCTCCATTTTTTTTCAAACACGCAGCTTCAAGGCAACCAACAGGAAGTATTATTCAAGATCTCAATGGCATAAAATTTGTTAAAGATCTCTGAAAAGTGTTTTTCACTAATTTTGTTTCAAAAATCCCACTGCTGATTGGGTTGATATATCAAGTGCCTTTGGATTTTCAATCTGCTTCAGTCCACATCAATTTTTTTTCTGGTTATCTGATTCTCACTTGGAGCTTCTATACAAGGTAAATCCCCAAAGGCAGTTGAAATCATTCGAAGATTGGTACACGATCACTTGAGTGCAGTTTTTGAGGAAAATAATTGAAAAAAAGGAAGACTTTGTGGTATTGTGAACAACTGCTATACTAGTGCATGTGTGAGATTTATGGGCTTAAACCATTATAGAAAGTTCTAACAAAGGTTGAACACATGCCCCTCAAAAAAGGAGCATGAAACAAAATTTTATTTGGAACTATGCCTTGTAAATTACAGCAGCTCAGCTGGACAAAACATAATCTATCTATACAATACAAGTTACCAATAAAATGTTATCTACTTTCTCTAAAACATAATTGGTATGGACTTTTCAGCTAAAATATAAAAGGTGCATTACTGAATGTCTAAGCAAAAATCAAACAAGCTCTTTTATTTGAAGTAATTAGAAAAATATAACATTCTGATACCAACATGAATAATCTAACATTATACTGTATTTTCTACAAATTTTTCACATGAAATCCCTCTCAGGCAATGAAAATTTCTCATAGCAAATGTCTGCAATAAAAAAATGCTGGCAAACTATATAATTTCTTTCTTTTTTTAATTGTCAAGTAAGAAGCATACACAAACCTTAAATAATGCTGTACATGAGGTGTAATCTGTTCCTCTTTATCGAGTGATACATATACATGAACAAGAAAAAAAAAACAGAGTTATCAATAATTTTTGTACACAAATTCTCCAGAAATAAGCATCAGTGCACAATGAGATTCTGTTTTAACTTATGTTCTCATTTATGAGCAACAGATTTGTTTGTGTTATTTTATGTCCTGAATCAACTATCCTAGGTGGGTATTTTTCCTGGTATCTCAGTTTCCAGTCTACTGGTTAGAAACGTTTAGATATATCGGCCCCAAAAAGACCCCCAACCAGTGGGCTTATTGAATTAGCAGGGAGCTGGCCGCCAACGCAATGGAATAAGTGGATTAAGACACGGCCCACTTCAATTCCCATTAAAAGATTGTCAAGTTAATTGACAATCACAATTGCTCATGATCCCCTGTAACAGGTTTATGCATGAATAAAACAAACAAAAATTGATTTTTCTTTTTACTGCATCGATTATTAAAGACAGTACTCTGTAAATTCAACTTTAACTTATCACTTTGAAAAAGAATGTGGATGCATTAAAGATATTCATTCCTGGTTTTCTTTTACACACACAAATTTATCCTTTGAATATATATTCCTTGAATATTACAGACATGACTGATCTAAAATTTTGTAAAAGAGGGGGGCAAAATGCCAAAAAAGTAAACAATCAAGGGACAAATTTTGGGGGTTGTGTAATTAAGGTAGGCAAGTCGGGTTTCAAAAGAGGGGACATGCATATGGGCCGGTTTTCCCCTATGTCAATACACCAAATTCTCCATTTTTACCATTCAAACTTTGCTGATATGCAGTGTGTATCACTAATACATGTATGTACCAAACACAAAAATTTGTGAGTAAATGAGTAAATTACCCCCTATCAAACCATCAACCAACACACCATGAAAAAAGCCCATGAATATGTTAAACCCAAGGACACTAGTAGTTAAAAAAAAGGGGGGGGGGCAATGATGAGCAAATAATACAAAACCTATCTGGGATTTTCAGCAAATACTGAATAACACACAAAAAAGGAAAATTCTATGTTTTCTTTCATAAAGTACCTTCCTTGAATTTCTGCAGTCTGGCACGAGGATAACAAGCCCTTTCCTTTGTGACTAATATGTTACTGAAGGTCATACCCAATTTGTAAAAATTGAATTTAGCCCTTCAAAAATCTTTGCAAAGTAAAAGCCAATGCCTTGCATTTAGTATGATCATGATAGTTACTCTTGGTTACCCAAACTGCCCTTTTGGCTGGTGAATATGTGTCAAGAAAAATGTCCCATACATGCATCTTGAGCAGTCTGCAAGCTTAATGCTTCTTGAAAACTTGTTTCCTCTGCTCAAAACTAGGGTGTTTGCTTGGAATATGCTTAAAAGTCTCAAAGGCTTAAAGTCGCACCACAGGGAAGATAAGAGATTAGCGAGAGCAAGAAGTGATACATCCAAATTTCTTTTTCTCTCTCTCTCTCTCTTTCTCTTACTTTCCTAAGATTCATGCAATTCATAGCAATACATAAATGTTTAAATCTGATCAGGAATGTCTCATGATTCACATTAATAACATGCTAAGTATTGTTTCCTTCTTTCATTCATCTGAACATCCCTAATAATTTCCCCTTCCTTTTCCTGTAATTAGTTATTACATAATTGATATAAATAGACAGGATGAATTATTCCTCTAAATGGCAATTACTGGTAAACTCTGAGGAAGGATTCAGTGCACATCTCCCTCAACCAGTCTGTCCACATATTGTCCCTAATCTCGACTGAGACGTGAGGTTTTCTCACAAATATGATTAAGATCCATGTGATGAAGTCATGTTGCTTTTATCTCATATCCTCCAATTCTTCACTCAATTTAAAGATGCTGCTCGACCGATGACGAAAGACCTCTTCGAAGTTCATCCACAATTGAGATTCATTGTGCAGAAACACGCTGCATTAAGAAAGTCTACTGATAAATGTATTTTGTGCTAGCCAAAGACAAAGACGGCAACCTAGATTGAGCCTGTGCATCACAAACAGCACGTTCATACTAACCAAAGCAGGTTGGCAGAATGAACTAAGTTTGTACTTTTTCTTCTACATTGGGACTAGATTTACAATTCATGAAGGTTCAGACATTAGGCAAATAAGGAATTCAGAGATGTGCATTTGTGCACTTACTTAAATGTACATGAACATTTAGTTGTAGAGTGTATTCACATCAGCAGTAGCTAGCTCATTACATTTGGTTGTTCCCATTACTTTCTCTTTAAAGATAGCTGTGGCAAAAAAAAGAAAAGAAAGCAAACCCTGTGGAAAGATAATCCTCACAAGAATGACATGTGTGGATGATTACACCATACTTCAACTTATTTTCTAAACACACCACAGAAACAGACATAACTGGAAGCCCTTTCGTTTAAAAAAAAAAATACAGGCATAAAAAATTTCCCTTTGACACAAAACGGCCTTAAACTCTATACATGCAGTGAATCACTTTAGATCATAAATTATCCTTATCAAATAAAGATATTTCTATCATATCACAGATGGGCATTAATCATATGCAAGTAGATGTTTAGACAAACATCTAATAATAACATTCTGTGGGTTGTTGTTTTTACTTCAGTCAAAGGGAATACATGTATGGTAGACTATAAAGCTCATCCTAAAAGTGGATCACCAAGACATATCTAATTCTTCATCCAAGCTGAACAGAGCTTGAAACAGTATCTCAAGAGGAGCCAGTGTCTTTGCCCAATATTGATATTTATTACATGAACAGCCAGAATACACTGCATCCCTCTAGGATGAAGATTGACTGTGACATCCTATCTCACAATACAGTACTAACAACAACAAAAAACATGCTGCAGGAAAAATGCTTGAGGATCAAACGGCTTCATCCCAATCAGAAGGGCAGTAATATTCAGGTTACTTACATGAACTCATAATTTTGTTAGCGCTTCATGTACACTATAATTGTTGCTGTGACTGGTTGAGGTGGATTTATTCATGATTCTCTGTCTGCTGTACCCCCATACTTGGTATGAGCTCTGGGGAGGTATACATACTGGGGACGCACTGGGGAGGCACTAGGGAGAATCATACTGACTAGTATCATTTATTCAAATATTCTCTCCTCCTTTAATCATTTTGTAACTTGGGTATTATAGGAAAATGGGGCTTCTTGTTTGTGTCATAACCATTGTAATAACATCTTTTTAACAATCGAATTGTACCATATGCTATCAAAGTATTTTTGATGTTTTCTCGTGAAGTATGATATTAATTTCGACATAACAGCACTGAATTCAAAAGAAAAATGGACCAACATATTTAGCACAATGAACCTTGCTATAAAAACACAATTACAAAATGTTCTGTTTAAAACATAGATAGTCCTGCTGGTAAATATCTTGTAAATATCTCCTAAATATCTTCCAATTTGTTATATCTTATTGCCTTAAAAACTATGTTAAATTGGAGCTGCTTTTTTGCTCAGGTATTTGAGTATATTTCTTATAATATACATGTAGTATGTTAATTATTGCAGAGGGAAGAAAATTACACTCTAATTGAATATGAAAAATATTTTTCTTCAACTTTTTAGGTTAATTTTTTTAGGTTACTTGATATACACTTCACTGTGAACAATCAAAACGCTAAGGAATGCTGCCTTTATAAGACCTCAATATAAGATATAAACTTTTGATGACAAAAAAAATGTAATATTCCTACTTTAAAATGAGATGACTTCTGAGAACACTATTAGAAAGTTATCAGTACCTTCTTAGAAAAAGAACAGGAAGGAGTTGGTATGTAACGTGAACAGAAATCCATGGACAATGCAACAACAACAGATATCTTTGTCTTCAAAATGGGATGGCTTTTGACACAACACTTCTAATAGAGAGTGAAGATTTACTGTTGATAATATCTTGGAGATGGAAGAACAGGAAAGAGTCAGCAATGTAATCTTAACAGAAACCTGCAGACAACAACAACAACTGAGATGACTCCTGAAAATTTAATTGAAAAAGGACACAGTTTTCAGAAGGGCTCTCTTTTATGAAAAATAGATCAACCAAGTTGAGCGTTATCTAATTGCCAACGGCAGGCTGTTTGCATACACTTTTGTAACGTGGCTGAGGCTGACAGAAATTAAAGTGAGGTTCAGGAGTGCACCACTTTCCTACCGTACTACCAGACATAATATGTTGGATAAATTTGCTCTGGAAACCAATTTAGAATGCTGCAAAGCCTGTGAGAGGTTTTTATACGTCCAACACCGCCCTTAATATGCAATAGACTCATTGGTAACAGAGGCAATTGCTGAGGAACATCACCTTCAATGACTTGCGACAGTAGCATGGGAAAGATGGGCAGACCACTTTAAATGGTTACAGCTGTCGGAAGGAGAGAGGCTTCCATGGAGTTCGGAGCAAAGTGAGAAGTGCCGACTCTTCACGATATTTCGGGGAGGTTGTAACGGTTGGTGAGATGTCTTGTCGGGAGAGGGGATTATTACCGGTTGCAATGATTGATGAGAATGCTATCTGATCAAATGGGGGATGTATTGTAGGGAAAACTTCAACAGAATGGGATGCAGTCTGCTTCAAGATGTGAAACAAGAACTTTGATTTGATGTCAGATTGGAAGGGGCAGGCATTTACTACCATAACCAGAACTCACTCTGTTTCATTGTTCCCAGAAAATCAATATCCCATGCATCTACTTTATCAGCCCAAATTTGTTCTGAACGTACAACTAAACTATTTTGATTGCATCGAAGGGAAAAAACAGGCCAATGTCTTTGAGGAAAGACCCTCATCCCATGTACATCTACTCTCATCTTCAAGCCCCTGAGCCTATATTGTCATACAACACGTAGAGTCCCATCTCACATTTCTTCAACTCCAAAGATTGTTTGGTACATCCATTTGCAAAATCTCAATTACAGTACTACCTTCTTGGAAAAAAATCCATTCTCCCGATACATTTCAAAATGATATCGAGCATTTGTATGTCAGTCTATTCTAAAAGGTGCAACCTTATTAACAAAAGCAAGGAGAATAAGAATCAATAACCTAAAGAACAATTGACTAAAAGGCAATTTCTGTATTTCATTTTTTTACACAGCCTGATTCACAGGTACATGTATGCCATTCAAATGTTAGAAGTTTTGTGCGAACATGACATGTTAATCATTTTGGTGTTTGGATACAACTTGTTTCCTCTATTTATGGATTGACTTGTTATATCTGACATCCAAGAGACACAGCTGAGCTGACAAAACCTTCACAAAAAAGTCTTGTTTCTACCATCTGCAACACTGGATACTCCTCAAATAGCATGGGAGCCATTACTGACTGCTCTAGACTCCAGAAGACAATCTAGATCCGTCTATCTGTCTGTCTGTGTACATCTCTTCTCACTGACTCAATCCATTTCTTTATTTATTTTACATTAGCAACCCACAGTTATGTGCAAAAATAGGAAACAAAATCTGACTCTAGCACAAATGGGTACACACATAATGTACGTTAGCATATATGCTACAAATCTGCATAGGTATCACTGGATATATTTAAGAAAGAGTTTGCAGCCCTTCTCATTCTTGTTCCTTTTATATACATGTATCATTACTTTCCAGGTTATATTCCTTTTGTCTGGATGTTTTAAGATAGACTTTTCAGTAATTTAAATGTCTCTTTCTCTGATGCATTCTTTATATGTTTACAATTCATTTTTGTTCCTTTACCATCTACATGTATCTCTGACTCTATATTACACCTTATTCTATTCTGTCTTCTATATTTTCTTTCTACTCTATCATTTGACTTCTTTGAAAGGAAATTAAGATCTACCAAGTGCAAGACCAAGCAAAACAGCTGAGGTATATCATGCAAGAATGCCCTCCAATGCAATCCAATGGGTCTATTTAGTACATATATTACAACAAATCACCTTGCTCTCAGCAGTTGTTAAGTCTCATTGCAAGAAGCTGGGTGCAATAGAGAAATAATTACACACTATCGTCATCAAGTCTTTTCCCTCTCGATGTTGCTAAATAGAATCTACCTCTATTTGTGTAACCTCACGATGTGAGTAGGTAGACATGTTTTCTCTCTGAGAACATGTGATTTGCATCTGCCTTTCCTACAAGTAGAAATCAATGCCCTAGCCGTAACCTTAAATGCATGTTATGCTTTAACTTAATTTTCTTTGCTATCTCCTTCTGGCTACGTTAGTGACAAACAACATTCCCATTTCTTTTGTAGTTTATTGGGTACAGGCTATTGCTACATGTATGGAAAAATAAAAATGCCATGTCTAAAAACATCCCATCATTCAACAAAACCCCTTGCAGATGAAATTGTTTCATTTCGTTTTCGTGGGTTTTTTTTAGTCTATCCATTCACCAATGAACTAACACAACCCTGGTTGTGTTACTACATGGTATACACATACATGTATGCCAAGAGTACACTCACGTTGACATTGCCTTATGTAGAAATTTAAGACTGAAAATAACCAGAGCAGTAACAACAGGAGTTACAGCGATAGAAATACATTCAATTGTAACATGAGCACCATAAGCAGAAGTATTATAAGAGTAGAAACTGTCATAAATGTATGCTCAACCTTTCCTCAGAGAGCAGCTTGTTTGTAATACCCATGAAAAGATTTGTGGAAGAGATTAAAGAAGGTATATCACAGAATATGATTGCGATCAATCCGTACTCTAATATTCACCTTTTATTGATTACCGTTGGGAAAATGTCAATCTTCAGCCCGCGGCTCAACTGCTGAGCTGTACACATTTTAAATCATTCTCATTTTCCTATCTACTGTAGCATACTGCATGAAAACTGACATCAACATTTTGCTGCAGAAAAGAGGAACTGTTTTTTATTTTACTCTCTCTCTCTCTCTCCAATTGATCCCTATCGTGAATGCATTTTATAATCATAATGTATTCCCTGTGACGGCCATGCAACAGAGATGCTGCAATCATACTATCACTTCCCTGGAATGATCATATACTAGCCCACTCTATAACTAAATTACAGATTGACCAATAAACCTATTACTTGTGAGCTTTCAATTCTTTTTGCATAAATTGTAAGAAACTCTGAGATAAAACTAAAGTCTCCTTTAAATTTTAATCACTTGTCTAGACAAAAATTCATAAAAGTATTCCAATCAACCTTGAACCACTGGGCTTCCCATCTACACTTTCTATTTCTATCAAAGAGGTACCTGAAACCTCCTTATTGCAACTACCTTACTACTCCATTACAAAGATAATCTAATATACTCAAAAGCAATATATAATCTATATAAGCATATGACATTATCCATGGAGAGCAACAATACTGAGCAAGTATTATTTTGTACTTGTTTTGTCTTTCTTAAAAGTTATATATTTCTGATACCATATCTACTAATGGTTTCATATTTTCCAGTCATTTTCAATTTTCTTTTTTCAATTCCACTAGACTTGGCATACTGTAAAAGTGACAGAGATGTCTTGCACTTGACCTAGCTGGTATTATATTCTCTTTGATGATGGAAATGATGCAGTGACTGGTTAAAGTTTGTTTTTAACCCCAAAAAAGCTCTTTATGTCACTGAAAGTTTGTTTCCTTGCTCACCCTAACAAGCACATGAAGATTTCACTTTACTTTCTTGATTTTCGGTATGGTAAGGTTTCGGAAATGACAGATATCCTTAGTGAGGTATAAAGATTGACACATCAAAGTTCATTTCAGATTGAGCTCGTTTTTTAACAACACTGTTGTTTGTTTGTCAGGAACATTGAGTTATAGCAATTCTTCCATTGTTTTTTAATTCAATTCAATAAAGGTTTATTAAAACATGATTTGCAGTGCACAGCATGAATTGTAGTATGTTTTACAGCAATTGAATTACAATATTAATACAAACTGCAAAAGTAATAAAACATGTAAAATAGTATGTGAAAAGTTTGTGAAATAAGTTAAATTAAAAAAAACATGAAAATGGCTTGAAATATACATATTAATAACTGTTGTAAAAAAACCATTATGAATGTATTATAAGTAAGAGTTGGTTACTTCAATGCTTATTATTTAATATTCCACGATACTAAATAATGAAAGGTGTGAAGTCAAGGAAAAAAAAAATTGTATTTCTGCAGAAGGTAAGTATTGTTGACAATAGAGAAAAGAATGATTCGATACTGAAGAGTGGAAGAAAGAGTGAGGGAGAAATAAAAATAGAAAGAAATAAGATTGAAGCTGCTGGAGAATTGGATAAAGTTCATGCAGACAAAATGTCATGTACAAAATGTAATTATATGGTCGTAACAAGGAAGTTCCTTGCTATAATTCTTTCAAACCAACCTGAGTTTGACTCCTTGTTGGATCTGGATAGGTTTAAGTTGAATATCAACCATCTGATTCTCGGTATCATTAATTCCAAAGCACTCCCTAAGAGTGTGACATGTATCCTGAATAATGAAATATAAAAGAGAGAAAAAGAAGAATGATAATTGCATTAAAAGTATGATGAAACACTTCTTAATCACAATAAGCAAATAACAGATATTTCATGTGCCCTGTATATTTAAATGATTTTCATTATTTGAAATTATTGAAAGATCTCTTTTTCTCTCTCTCTCTCTTTCTTTCTTTCTTTCTTTGTAATTATCTCTCACTTTTTCCTCTGTTTCTCTCTCATTCTTTCACACTTATCTTACAATAATAATCGTGATAATAATGATGATTAATAGCAGTAATAAACACAATCAGCAAAATTTCTTACAGAATGTAATAACATATCATATTCTCTATATATATTTCTTATATCCATCTTAAACTTTCTGTACTTCCTCTTTCATTTGTTTTTTCTCTCTCTTTCTCTCTCCCGCTCTTCTTCATCCATCCTGTTGACCATTCGAACCACTCAGCTAGCTCTGTGGATTCTGGCTGGCTGACATTCTGGTGGACATCAATTGGTACTTCACTTAGTCACTATCAGTCACTGCCTGGTTAAGTGTTTTGCTTATTGAGCTCACTGCAAGCAGCTTCTATTCTTTTTCTCTTTCTCAAAATAGATGTTGTTTTAAAGGCATGGTAAAAATGTGGTTCTCATAGCAAATTTGCAGGGAAATTCTGGTATACCTTTCCTTTTTTGACAAGTTTCTACAAACTTATAGCAATATTACTAGAATGAGTTGCACTGATAATTGTAGGACTGTGTGTTATAAACTTCTAAATCCACAAAACTTATTGTAAAGAAATAAAACTAAATTGTTTTTCAAAGTACATTGCACAGCATTATAACACGGTGAATAATAAAGGTAGATTTTTCCAAGAAAATACAGGCTTATTCCAAACACAATGGTCATGTGGAATATTTATAGATTCAATGCAATTGATGTTCCACACATTCAACATCCAAAGTGAACAAAAAAGTTGAATGCATAAAACTCTGTACAATGTACATGTATATCGACAATGTAGAGGTATATATCTCTTCTCTCAGATGTAAAGGAAATAGTCTTGTACTTTTAATGTTCCCTTTTTAGTGATTTTGTTGTCTTTCAACATTTCAATTTCAATCTAAATCACCTTTAAATTTCACATTCATTTGCTATACCCATACAAATATTGTATTGCACTTCACATTGACAGCCTTGTGGAAAAGGCAGCTTTTATTTTATGACTGTAATTTTAAACAATGCTGTAAATGCACCTTTAAGGATTCCAAAAAGATAAGATGGGGTACACATGTCAGGGTAGCTATCACACTTATTACATTTTTAAGAACTTTGTACAGTGATACATGATGACAACGTGACATGGGTGCAGACTCACTGGTCATTAGATTAGTTTCTCAAGAGCATCCACAAACATACTTCTCTAGTTCCTATGACACTCTGACCCTTCTATGTTACCTTTAAATGGTAACAGTGTACACACAGGTAGAATCGATGCGTCTGCTGCCCCTGACAGATCCAGGCCAAATCAATGGAAGCCAAGAGGCTACCCACTATGCTCACCTTCAAGGACTTCTTGCCCATTTTCAATTTACAGTAAATTTAGACATGTACGTAAATACCATTGTCTTAAAACACCTTTTAATTCTACTGTTTAGCAGACGTTAATCTTGCTCTTTTCTTTTGAATTATAATGTGATTAAAATTTATTATATATATACATGTACATATCAACACAGACTAGATACCTTTATTAAAAACATGCACATTGTACAATGTACTTGCAAAATAAATATCCCACTAAATATATATTCAACTAAAATATGCTGATGCAGTAAATTCATAACTTGGCTCATCCCTATAAAGGTAAATGTGATTTATCTTTGGAAAAACAATTAACATTATATGTTTCTTTTAAATTGAACACACAAACTTCATTCATTTTATTTTACTATAAAAGTTCATAATATGACTCTCTATTTGTTTTTCCTTTTCATAAAATCACAAAGTTAAAATTTAGCATTATTTTCTACACACTTGCTAGATCATGTTGCATTTTCTCTGGGTAATTCCAGTCTTGATACGCAAGATCTCCTCCAAGTACACAATCTCCAAAAGCATTTTTGTTACAAGATTTGGGAACATAATCGATGTATAAATGGCATGCTGTATTTTGTTGTTTAATACAATTGATAAGCCATGTGCCCTCCAAAACCTCTGTCCCCACTCAAATTCTTAACCCTTTTTTCTAATTAAACAATTGTCCTCTGCAGGTTCAGTCCACGGACTTGTAGAAACAGAAATTAAGCCTCTTTGGCAGAGCGTTTCTTTTTCTGGATCTTCTCAAATTATCTTAGGAACCAGTGCTAGCACAATCTCCCTTTCCATGAGGCAATGATTAAGTTTCTAGGCGCACTAGTTCTCCATGCCAAACTAAATTTGCCACGATCTAGGGCAGTAACCTAAGAGCTTGCACCCCGCTTCAAACAATCTTGGGATTTACGTCACCACAGCAGCAGCACAATTTAATCAGGAGCGAATCTTCCCTGAACACCCCCCCCTTCTTTCTTTCTTTCTTCTTCATTCCCTTCGATTACCTGACACAAATTGATGTCCCAGTGTTCAGCAAACACTCACTTGGCTACGATTCAATCAAGTACCCAGAGAAAACAGGCACATTCTTTCAATTATTCTGCTTTCTCCGGATCATCAGTAATTTTTTGACGTTAATGACTGAGCCAAGTTTACTGAGCAAACTCTTTTATGTCCACTCTAAGGATAAACTTGTAAACTCTACTCCTCAATCAAGCTCATATTAGTCCCAGTCATAAAATGATCTAAGATTGATTACTTGAGATAAGAACAGACAAGATTTGATTGAGGTTCAATGGGGAGCAGACTGATTACATCTAGTATCATAGCAATGGAGGCAGACAATAAAACTGAAAGAGGAGATTTGCATGAACGTCCATGCCCCTACACCTACACAACGATGCACTGATGCTGAGACAAATTTTGCTATATATATCTGATCTTTCCTCTCTCAAGTAAATCTGTACCTTCCCACTTGAAAGTCAAAAGGCTGCACTTTCTTCTTCAGAAGCATTTGTAATGGCCTCTCCTTTTTCTCACAAAATTATTATGGAAATATCTCTCAGTAGAAGGTACAAACAGATTTTATTCTGAAGAGGAATTCCACATAGGTTTTAGATGTTTCCACTGCCCTAGTGGCTGTTGCTAAAATGCACGACCGACATACTTCAGAAGAAACCATACTGCACGTACCTGTGGTCCATAGCCCCACACCACATCAACAACGGAGTCTGTCAGGTTGTCCTGCCACAAAATATCCCCCGTTTCCAGAGAATGAGTACAGTCACCCTGCAAAGAATATAAAAGAAAAACAAATATATATACATAGATACATATCTTTTAAAACATGATAAGATCATAGAAAAGGTTTGCCAGGTTATAACTACCTGCTGCAGTATATGAAACATGAATTTGGGTACAGTGTACATGAATGACAAAGGAAAATTTTTTTGAAAAGAAGCAATCTTGTAGTAAAATGTAATGCTGGAAGATTATTCTTCTAAATTTAGTTAGTTGAGCATAGATGTAATAAGCATCAAACACACAAATCATGTTAAAACATTACTGTTCTCCCTTGATGTCATGTTATCATATTGTGTTACTTGTGTATCTAGGCAAATCGCATCAACTCTGAACATAATGCACAGTACTGCTGGAGGGACACCCTACCGGCTCCTATCCCCTGGGTCTTGATTTTAACTCTTTTCCAATATGATCAAAAATTGGATTCATTTAGTTTCTTTCTTTTTTGCAAAACTTCAAAGTCACAATGCACAAATTATTCTTTATTTTACATAATTTAGATACGTATTCAACTCAAAGTGAAGGCACACATCTAGTGAATGTTGCTTAAACATTTAACATGATATTCCTTTCTCAGGCACCACCTAGGCCCCATTTCATAAAACTTGTTGTCAATAAAAACTACCCATTTCTATGACAAAATTGCTCTCAGCCAATCAGATTCAAGGATTTCAGTAGTTTATAACAATTATTCTAACTTGTTATTGATAACAAGTTTCATGAAACAGGGCCCTGATATCCATCATAAACAGTATAATAATAATAATAACATTCAGGATTTATATGTAGCAACCAATATATCTGATTTCACGCTCGATATTGGTGTTGGTGTTTAGATCAAAAATTCTCCTGAAATCGAGCCCCAACACCGCTGCTGAGATTAAGAAGCCGATACCAATATCCTAACACCGCAGACTGATAACTTAACACTTGCAATGGCATCAGTACTGTTCTCGACGAAGGAAAAATATTTTAGTAAACGAAGAAGCTTGATGGGAGAAATTTTAATTTGTAAACAAATTTTTAGGCATTTTACTCCCAGTGTTAAAGATCGTATGCTCGATCTGTAATTTTTTCATTACAGATCGAGCATACGATCTTTAACACTGGGAGTAAAATGCCTAAAAATTTGTTTACAAAGAAAAATATTTTGGTTTTAACTATTGAATTATTAGTTGAGAATAATGTAAAATTACACAAGTAGTCCAGTGATTCTAAAAGCAATCCTTATTTGATCTAGAGTGAAGTAAGAAATTTCACGGAAAGGGATAGTCAGATCAGATGGCACAGCGCATACCTGGCAAATGGCCACATTTTGGGCATGGGCTCAGATTAGTGTGAACGTTTAATGACTTTTGTACTGTGAATGCTGATTTAGAGCTCATCCTGGATTATAGCGTGGACTTACTGGGTCTTTTACTACAGAAGACATAATGTCATATAATGATAATTAGGGGCGGGAGTTTCGGGTATTTTTTCAATTCGGGAACCCGACGATTTTTCGGGCGGGTTCCCGGTTACCCGAAAATCATATAACACAAATTACAAGCTTATATTTACCCTTAAGAAGCTATTAACACTGGGAAAAACTCGAAAGCGCATCACTGCAGTGGGGCGCTACATGGATATTTACATGTAGATATTGAATGGCTGGTCGACGTTATCTACCGCCTTGTCATGTTACATACATGAGTAATCATTAAATACTTATTTTCGGGAAACGGGCATGTAATATTTTGACCCGGGACCCGATGCTCTCGGGCGGGACCCGGGTACCCGGTTTTTAGTCCCAGCACTAATGATAATAATAATAATATGTCCATTTATATAACGCAGCTACATTTACTATACAAATACACTCTACAGCACTTAATACAAATTATTAAAACCTGTCTGTACAGAAAATTAGTATTTTTCACTCACTCCTTGATCAGCACCATAAAGAGCAAAAGTACATGGAGTTCCGTTCTGTGCGATCTAACATTAGATCAAACATTAGACCAATATTGGCCTAGATTTAATTTCAGGCCTATACAAAGTTACAAACATACTACCTCATAAAAGATCTACCTGTGAAATTACACTTCGAATGACTCTTACTGACTCTATTTCTCATGACTTATCGCCAAAATTTCCAATAGCTAGCAGTACCAACACCAGGCATTAATGAAAATTAAGTCAGATTAAGGTTTTGGAGTGAAGTTTGTGGTATAATATAGATGAGTAGTAGAAATGGAATGAAAATGCCTAAGCCCAAGACTGAGAATGTACATGTATAGGATGATGACAAGTATTCACACGGTGTCATGATGTACAATGCTGAACATTGATATTTATTTAGGTAGTTGTTTCTTTTCAAACAGACCGAATCTGTATCACTTTGTTTAAAACTAAAATGTGTTTCCAAAAATTTTCTAATAAGCAATTGACCTACTGAGGAACAGTTTCCAAATGAAAAAAAACCCAAAAAATTACAGGAAACCAAAATGAGAGCTTAGTCCATATGTAAATCTACATGTAACTCTCACAAAGAATTCCGTTCTCCTTACTGATCACTAAATGCACTTGTACTTTCCATACAAGTTCAACTACAAGTGTAACCCTTTAAACGACAAAATAAGGGATAGAGGAACAGGAGAGGGCGAGATGAAATGAATCCTCCTCAAACGTGGTTCCGAAGCTCCCTCATGGATCAATAAATACTCCAGTCACATTCCCCCGTATTTGCATGGCTCCGTGAATAGTCAGACGACCGTATTCTCCATGCGCCGCCACCGCTAAAAAGTACCGCCATTTGCTCATGTGATGGAAATTTCTAGAGATTTAGAAAGGCCAAGGCCATTCATGTCTTTTTGTCTAGGTATGTCTTCAAGGACTTAAATCTTTTTTCTGTTGCTCCTTCTCCCAGCTCGCATCCATATTTCATCGTTCACTGAACACAATGATGCATGGACTGCATTAACTGACCTCAAAAATGTGATTCATGTCTCTGCACTTGAAAGATATTTCTTTCACTACTCCAAAATTGGTCTTGGAGTTTGTACAATTTAAATCCTCAATATACATGTATCTGCCTCCACTAAATGGACATAGTTCGTGATTTATATTCAGCATAGTTTGTACAAGCCATTTAAAATTCTAAGCTGCTCCAATTTTTCTACCAAAGTGGAGTAATCAATGTAAATAAGCAGGGATATCTAATTCAGATACCAGGTTGGAATATACACTCTACTTGGTATGGATCTGTATTTACATTTTGTTTTCCCTTGTTTTTGTATTATGTTATCAAACAAAGTGGATTCAAAAGAAATGGGTTTTAAAATTGTCTATGCAATTGTGTCTGGAGTGTATCAAGACTGAAAAAAACAAACTTTGGGGGATATTTTTTGTTTGTTTCTCGATTTGTATTTGTGTCTCAATGTTTCTCAAATAAAAAAATGGAATATACCAGTAGTCATGATGTACAGAAACTGCTGTTGATATTTACACAAGCTAAATGGACCACACAATGTATATTATATCAAATTAAATGAACTCAATCTAATAAATCACTTATGTCCAACAAGTTGACATGGATCAGAATGCATTATACATTTTACATTGATCCCTTTCAGAATTCAAGACAGCTATCCAGGCCACTTCAAATAAGCTCATCATTGGCTGAAACCTAACTCCAGACGAGGATGGATAAATGTGCATTTCTTGAAATGTACATCCCAAGGGTATGAGAAATACATGTAGATTTACAGCTCCTGCATCAAAAGCAGAATTTCTAATAATAGCATTGTATAAATGCATGATTGCTGTGATCATCTTGAAGTCTTGTTTTCCGTATAATTCATCTACCATCTAGCCTACAGTGTGATGTCAATTACAGAAGTGGCTGGGTGCACTATGTAATGCATAGTTAGATTGCATTCCTCTTTGTTTCAAAGATTTTCGTCTGTTTTTTTTTTTTGCTAACATAAAAGTGTGATAGATAACTTTTTTTTTCAAGGGTCTTCACTCTCCACACCCATCCCCCCCCCCCCCAGTCTATCATCGCAGGAAGTTCTCCCAATACTCACTATCATCTACTTACCAAATTTTTTTATTTTTATTATGGACTGAATTCAAATCCATGATGGAAATTAATTAAAAGGTAAGATATTATTTTATACAAGGTGCATATGTACACAAAATAAAGTTTTCTTTAAAAATGAGGGAGGGTGAGGGACTTTTTAATTTCGAAAGAAAAGTGACATAATTTGTTACATAATACATGAAACCTAAAAAAAATAATTTTAGCTAGAATGTTTAAAATCAACCCTTAAAACTTAATCCCGCAAACTAGGGTCA
Source organism: Heliocidaris erythrogramma (assembly GCA_025617745.1). NCBI lineage: Eukaryota > Metazoa > Echinodermata > Echinoidea > Camarodonta > Echinometridae > Heliocidaris > Heliocidaris erythrogramma. The sequence goes on along the minus strand of CM046855.1, from coordinate 13,187,788 downwards.
TGTGTTCAGGAGCATGAAAAAAATAAAGGATAAAAAAAACCCCAAGTCTGACTTGAGTTTAAGTTTCATGAACGGTTTGAGAAGTCTACTAAAAATATTTGCTTTCTGTAAGGTTTTAAACAACCCTTTGGCTCCAGGAACAGCCAGGAAGCTCCAATCACTACATTTGTATTTGTAGTTTGTACGACCCTTAAATTCACCTTCCATATCCTTCTTAGTTCCTATCTTAGATTATTATTATTGTTATTACTATTATTATTATTATTATTATTAATTATAATTATTATTACTATTATTATTACTATTAATAATCATATTAACATTAAATATTTTCATCAAAATATTATTATCATAATTATCACTATCATTACATTATTTCCTGTTAGGGCGAATCTTATCAATGCAGTTCATTCCGTCACAATAGAAATTTGATGTTAAGGCGAAAGCGACCGTGTGTTAAGGCGAATGATAACCATATGGAAAAGTTGCGCACATCCGCTCCATACGCCCGCCGAACCCCGTTTAACACGGGAAATGAACATTGAAAAAAGCGCTTTTTGATGAAATGACTATAAGTACGTAAAATAAGTCATGTTTTTCACAAAACTCCGGACGGTTTTTGAAAGTTTAAAATTTTTTGCTGAAAATGATACCAAATTTGCTATTGTTCTAATAAAGGAAAGAGTTGCACTTTTGACGTTCGAATTTCAACACTTTCAGCTTGTCAATGGAGATTGTGCCATTTCCCCTATTTTGGCAAGTGGTTGGTACAATCAATGGCCTGTCAAATATCACTGTAGTGTGGTATCAAATTTCTTTGGACGGTTTCTGAAAATAGATATTTTCAGCTCTATGTTCATGTAACAATGATTCTTATTCATCGAGAGGAAACGGTTGCACTTTTAGCATCCAATCAGGTATAACTGGGAGCACTACACACACGCACACCAGCCTGCACGTGTCCTGGCGCAGCCCGGGCCGGCCACCGGAGTTACACTACTAGTGTAGAGGAGGACTCTCGGTGCGTGTAGCACTTTTTGCGCGTTTTAGGGTTAAACTTTTTCATATGAATAGGCTGAGATAAAAGGATTCGCCCTAAACGTCGCAGAGGTATTATCATTATTATTATTACTAATAAGATTATCATCATCATCATTATTATCATTATTAGTATTGTTATTATTTTGCAAAACAGGATCAAAGTCCATATATTCTTGAAAGACTTTGATTTAATAAAAACACTAAGTGCTACTAAGAGCAACCTTGTATTATACATGTATCATGTTATTCGACTGTCCAAGCTTCAAGTGTTTTGCTGAGTGTGGTTGTACCCACTACAGCTGCCTTCTGCAGGTCATATGGGGTGTTGCAAGAAAGTTGCAATCAATTGTAAATTGTAAAGCATATTAGAACAACCATTCTGAATGGTTCAGGGTCTGCCCATTCAAGAAGATGCGCTTGCAACAATGAATTTGATTGGTCAGTACTAATCAATTGCAACTTTCAATCAATCGCAACTGTCTTGCAACACCCCAATAGTCTAGTAGATTTGGGAAGATCTAGGTGATGAGACCTTCTATTCCCTTCTTCACAATGCCTGTATATTTGACAATTACTGGGGTCACCTCTGCTTTGATGTTCCACATTCTCTCTATCTCTTCTCCTCAGGTCTTGGTATTTAAGCCCTTTGTCTCTTTCCTTGATTGCAATGTTGATGTCATAAAGGATGGACACTGCGATAATGTTAGTTAACTCTATTTCCCTCTCTAATGAGCATATCTGGCTTGTTGCAGTTCACGGTCCTGTCTGTCACTATTCCAATATATCATATTCTCACTGGCCAGGGTAATCATCAGCGGCTCATGATTCCATGGATGATGATGATGATGATAGTGATTATCATTATTATTACTATCATCATCATCATTGATATCACTAAGAGCGAGAACACATAACGATGTTATTCACAGCTAACAAACTATAGTATATGTAATAATGTTCGTAACATTTACAAGCCTGCATGTATCAATATTTTCTACAAAATATAGTAGATATCACAAAAAATATTTACATTCAATATACCTGATTATTACCTATATAAGGAATTTTAGCGGCACATTAAAAACGCATATTTTTGTCCGCATGATTTGCGCGTGCAATATGAGAGGATATTGCATGGAACGCTGAATTCCCCATTGGCTACAGTACTAAACTTGCCGTGCAATATTATGCCATATTTTGTCTGGTCTGTTTGCGTGCGCGCAAATAATGCAACGCATACACACATACGCACATGGCATCATAAAGAAGTTACCGGTAAGTCAAACTTGTGTGATCACAATGAAGTATGATGAGGGGCTCTATTAACTGAATATGGTTGGTGAACTGATTTTTATTAAGTTCTAAATCATTCTGTAGGGTATAGATAATAGTAATTATATTGGATGGCTTTATTTCATGGAATACCAGAAAATATTGCACTCGTTAGCATGGTTAGGGCATATTCTCTGGAGTCTGGTATCCCATTCAGAACCATCCAATTAATATAAATGTTTTTATATAGATGTGTGATGGGATAGATGTGGACAAAGCAGTGTACGTTTACTTTCTTTATATATATTATTCAAAAGAGCAAATGCAAAACTGATAATTCAGAAATAAGAATGAATCAAATCAATAAATTATACCACTTACCGCACCAGCGGTGCCCGACTGCCCTACCGACGCCAGAGCTTCGGCTTGCTGGAGTATCAACAAGACAACGAGCGCCTCAGTCAGAGCCATTATTTGACTACCACGTTCACTTACAGTGTAAAACCACATTCTAGCAAAGTTCACAAAGTAAATGTCCCCTTTTCAACAGAATATAATATCAGAGATTTCAGTAGTGGATAACAGAGGCGTATTATTACACAATTCTAGAGCTGAACGTTTCTACAGGGCCCGGGGTGCAAGTGGTGGTAGCTCGTTTGAAAATGATTCGATCGCGATCGCATACACGACGCCGTACTGGAACCATGAAGCTCCAGCATACCAGAACCGTGCGTAACGTTGGGCTGTTCCAATCACCAAACATGACCTAACATTTCGGTGTTCAGAAATTCAAGTATTTTCACAATTTGAATTATTATGACCAACTAATGCTACTAAAGTACTATTCAAATTATTTGAATATAATTTCATACACAATTTGTGTACAATTATAGCAAATACTAATCTAAATATTCAAATAATTGGGAGATTTGGAGAATTTTTCAGAGGGACATGTTTTTATTAGATGACAGCGAATCAACCTGTTGCCGTGGAGCAGAGACGCCACGGAATGGGGTCATATTTCATGCTGAAATGGTTTCAAATCATTAATCATGGGTTAATATCGCATTTTATTCGATCCCTCGTTTAAAACATAGTAGTTCGTGTTCATTAACTTTCGCAAATTGGAATTCGTATTAGCATTCTGATCAATACGACATTGCTTATTCCCCTTTTCTATTGGGGAAAATAATGTGTCTTGGCCTCTTAGTTTCAAAGTTTTTTCTTTCATTAATACTGGACATGTAAGCTGCATAAACATATAACTGAATGATAAAACATCTCATACAACGATGAATTAATACGTTTAGGAGTAATATATGAATGGAAATAGGGCATGAAAGGAACATAGATTTGTTATTTTCATTTCCCTCTTTTTAAGAACTGTTCTATAATAATAATAATTATTATTATTATAATAATATGTCTTGTTTACGCAGGGTAGCCTCATCAGTACTAAATACTGTTCTCCCTGAGGGCCCTGCATATTATTCTTTTAAAATGCATCAAACATTAAATGTATTAATCATCAAGAGACAGTATTAACAGTTGGGTAAAACCACAGTTTTCGTTTAGTTTTGACATCTTATGAGGAATTAATTGTTTGATTAACATAATAGTTTTCATATTTATTTTTTATAAGACAACCTTTTTTTTTTCCTTTGCATTTCAAAAGAGTATAAAGTGCAAGTATACGGCACTTGTTAATATTTACGCCAAATATTAAACCCCTCAAAAACTGTAAGAAAAGGGACGAGAGTCTCTAATGAGGCAAATGAGGGTGCACAATACCATCACATCGTAAGCTCGTAGGCATCTTTGTGCGGGGCAAATTAAGCAATTAACGCTTCGGTGTTTATTTCCTTTTATGTACACTGGCTTAATGTCAAGTACTGCATGGATCATTTGCCTTTAACAATTAATGCATTACTATTTTTCTTTATTTTTCTTCTTCTTCATTGCACGATGCATATCGGTTCAGTGACCATGTGTTTGTACATCAAAGAAGATGAAGGTAATGAGAACAGAACAATAACAATGAAAGAAAAGAATCGTTATTGACCTAAACATATATATTAAAACAGAGGGGCATGCTATAGAAAGCAATGCTTGTGTGGGGCATGCCCCAACAACAACTTAGTTACATAATAGAATACGATCAAACAATTTATAACAATTTTGATAAATAATGGCGAGGTATATTGTACTGCCTATATGTATAGGCCTTCTGTTACGGGTGAATTCCTCTTCACATTTTACTATTTTTTTTTTTCATCCATTTCGGTTTATTTATAAAATAAGCTTGTAAAACAGTCAAAAGACTGATACATGCAAAGTTTACAAAGTTACATCATTAAAAAGTTACATTAAAAATACAATACATATCACTAAACTAACAAGGAACAAAAATTGAAATGAAAATGAATATGAATCGTGGAAGATATTGCACTTCAAATTAATGAGAAACACAAACAATTATTTGCAATTATACTTTAAGGACAGACAAAAGAGGGGAAAAGGGAGAAGCTGGAAAAGAGAAAGAGAAAGAGAGAGAGAGAAAGAGGAGGAATCCGTTGTGAAAAGGGAAAAATTATAGAATTAATAAAATGCTATGCCATTGCTTATATATATTTAAAGTATATATATGTCATGTTATCATAGAAGGCAAGAAAGCGTTGGATTAATAATAGCATATTAAAATAATCATTTTTGTGTATTAAAAAAAAATACATGTATTTCAGTTGAGAGCATAAATAAAGTGAAGATTATAGTGAAATAAAACAAACATGAAATACCATATAACATTGATAAGAAAATAAATGAAAGTGCATAGCAACTGCATGGCATAAGAAAACGGTCAAGAGAAAACAAACTGAATAATGAAGTATATTGTAACCACAATTCAACATAAAAAGCAGAAATGTTTCTATTATCATTCAGAAATCTACAATTGGTAATTAAGTATAAGAGAGGGAGAGAGAGAGAGAGAGGACGGAAAATAGGAGAGCGGGATTAGAAATAAGAGAGGAGAAAGGACAAAAAGAGAGAGACTGAGACGGTAAATAGGAGAGTGAAATGAAAAAGAAGGAGAGGAGGGAGAGAAAAGAAATAGAGAGAGGATAGGAGAGAGTGAGAGATGAGGAAATGAGCAAATGAGAATAAATATGGAGAAGCAGAAGAAAAGAAAAAGTATTAAGAGACTTAAAGAAAACAGAAGAAAGGAGTTCAAAGGTGCAATGGCATAAACAAGTGATGAAGTCAACTTGCGACAAAGTATATCAATTTACGAAGGAAACAAACTGAATTGAGCATTAGCGCATTAGCAGGAACTGTATAGTTTGTATAACTCTGATTTTTACAACATTCATGGTATGTGCAGAAGATTGGCATTTCTTAGAGTAGAACTATGTCCTGAGACATGCAGGTTGACGAATGGGGGCCGGTCACGATGGCATTCAGACTTAGAACACCAAAACTAACGACATGACGAGATACTTCATCTGGTCAAGTCGACATAAGGAAGTGTTATAGTGCCATTCTACTTGACGACATGACGAGATACTTCATCTGGTCAAGTCGACTTAATATGCATATCATGTCGACATGTAAGGATATTTAACTTGCCATGTCGACTTATCAAAAAGTACGACATGAACTTTTTGTGAAGTCAACTTCACAATAATTTTTTTGCGATGTCGACTAATAAAAGTTGATAAGTCGACATGGTAAGTTAAATATCTTTACTTGTCGACATGATATGGATATTAAGTTGACATGATATGGATATTAAGTCGACTTGACAAGATGAAATATCTAGTTATGTCGCCAAGTAGTATGGCACTTTAATGCTTCCGTAGTAATCTGTCTTGCCATGACAACTGAACTTTTTACTAAGTCCACTTGGCAAAATAATCTATCTCGCCATGTCGACATCCATTTTTGTATTAATTGTCTTGGCAAGATAATCTATCGACGACTTGTAAACGTTGATAAGTGGACATGATAAGGAAAGTTATCTTTACATGTCGAAATGATATGATATTATGTCGACTTGACAAGGTAAATTATCTTGTCTTGTCGTCAAGTAAGATGGCACTGAGATGTTTCCGTACACATCAGAATCTGGATCAAACCTATTATTCCATACACCTCGGAAAAGGTTCGAAAATTGTCAGTGTAATCAAATCAGCCCCTCCCCCCTTCAAAAACGCTCCGCGGCCCCTGTAATGTATATGAATATTAACCACACAGTCTTGGAGGATGTCCTCAGTTTTATTCATGTGTAATGATGGTAATGAGGCCATTGCACTAGCTGAGTTTGGAATGTGATAGCTGTTAAAATAGACAACCAGCGGTAAACGTAGAAGATAGGGAAGTGAGTAAAAACAAACTAAACAGCAGCACTACAACGAGGGCGGGCTATCTTTTCACGATAAATTCTGCATTGATCCAGTTAACAGTCAGACATTCCGACACATTTTATTGCCTTCTTTATCTCTGGGGCAATATTATAACACATGAATTAGTGAAAGTGTTCTCTCTTATATTTCTCTGTATAATACGCTATATATCAGATAACTTTCAAATTTAGATCTTCAGATTAATTCACTATTGAGTTGACCTTTTTCTTCCTGTTTAGTTGGCTGTCATCTAGGAAAACTGTATTGATTTTTTTTAATTGTTCCTTTTCTTAAATGTCCTACAATGGCATTAATATTTTGCATTTTTCCGCCTTGATCATTGTGCAAGTAGAAGGACTTATGTTAAGTCATGACGCTATGATCATATACATGGGCGTCAATCCTCACAGGAATTCTATTTAAGTGGGGGACACCCTATTGTTGCATCCAGGTGTGTCCCCCATTGACGCCCATGATGATATATCAAAAGTTCTTGCGGTGTTTTTCTTTTCAATATTTATGACAGTATCACAACAATTTTTCAACTGTAGTTCGAGTAACTTTCAGATACACCCAAGGAAAGTAACCTATTATATATAATAGTAATTTTTAAAAAATGACAAATAATAATAGGTTTCCCTATAACCCATGTAAAATCACACCGCGTCGTGTGCTTTAGTATAAAGGAAAGCCCTAAAACATGAAAAGTTCTTTAGCGAAAATCTACACAGCTTCGAAAATGAAACGACTGTGAATATTGGCCAACTGTTGCCATACGGTCACTTTGTTACGGCTTACATAATTACCACAAGAACGGTCATTATGGTTCTGTTCGGGCTAATTCAACACCATTCAACACCAACAAACAGAAGAGAGATATTCAGAATCGGTCTGAAATTTCATGGTTTTAGTAATTTTGTACTCAGCATTACCGAGACAACTTTGTTATCGATCTACATGATTGTATCATTGTCGCCATATACTTGCGCTTGAAAATCGAATAACATATAACGTCTATGATAGCAATACATTTACTCTACTTTGTAATTGATATTGTCATCATCGGGAAGATTTCACCAGGTTGCACTTCCTAATTTGGAGGATAAATTTTTCGCTTTTAGTTTAATCATCGAAAGGGTAAGAAATTATCAATTACTCCCTCTATTGATATACCCTGTCCCTCTCTCCCTCCCCCCCCCTCTCTCTCTCTCTCTCTCTATCTCCATATCTCCATACTCTCTCGCACCATCCATGTTTCATTTTTTACTTTTATGGTGGTATCATTGAATTTGAAATTGATGGTTAACTGGTACACTATTATATCGTAATACCGCGTTCTGTTTAAAAGTAATATTATTTAATCGGTGCTCCATGGATTGATGATTAAATCTCTTAAGTCATTTTCTTTTTATTTCCTCAGGATGTGTTGCCCATACTGTCAGTCGTGCATTGAGTGGATACAGAGAATCATCAATCCTCAGGCTTTCAAGTCAACGGAGGGAGAATGCACAAAAACTGTTGAAAGTGATAAGCTTGAACTCCTGGACGATGATGAGTTGATGAGGACGACATCGACTCCTAGCTCCATGGATTCGGAAACGACCACAGGGGCGAGAAAATGGGTCCGTAGCAATGCAATCAAAGTGAGACCAAAGGTCACTGGTCTACTACAATCAGCAGTGGCGGAGAAATATGGAAGTACGAATAAGGATTAAAAATGAAAACATTGTGTGATATTTCCTGTTGATTTCAAGAGTATTTTAAATGGTATGTGAGTGTGGTATTTGATTCTGATTGGAACGGCATAGTTTACAAAGTTAATTCGAATAGAGTAAACCGTGTTAACAAGGAGAAAAGGAAAACTCGAATCATTCATACAAAAAAATGATGACTGGCTTTCAAGTTAATCATTCCCATTGTTATGTTCCTGAGCAGATACATGAAGGCAAATTAAAATGTACGTATTTCAATGTAAAACTAATGGAACAAAAAGTTAAATTCTGTTTATAAAAGTATAACTCAATATGATAGCCAATCATTCCTTTTCTTAACCGCCATTGCCTATAACATGCCCTAGATATCAACAAAGCCAGCAAGGTTAAGAGATCACTTTATTTCATGACTTCTTTGTTAATACTCTTGTTTTTATTAGTTGCCCATGAGTACTTCCCGTCATAATAATACTTTTAGGCAAAAATTATTGTTTTATTCAATGAAAATGTTGACCATCACTATGTGTGGTCATTAATTGTGCTTACCACCATTGACATGTTTGAGGGGTTATGTTTGTGTAGTGGTTTATATTTAGGATTAGAAAATCAGGTATATTGTTATTGATGATTATCATTTTGATTGTTTACAGATGCAATGTACAATATTTAGCAGTTTTAAATACATTGTAATCTGAAATGATATCCTTGTCAAACTTATATATATAACCCTCCTATTGGTTAGACGCATTGCAAAGAAAGCTCATGTCTAACAAAATATGGATGCCCGCACTTCTATACTATTAATCAGAGCACACATTAATTTTGCTAAAACATTTAACATAAATATATATGCAAATTATATTATAGCAGTCTCGACTGAAGCTCAAAATATACAAATATACAAACAGTTTCCTCACTTACTGTCGTCGTTATGCTTGTATGGTTTATTGATGATACTTTATTTTTCAACATGTACATCGCGATATACATAACGTATATAATAGCTAACATCATTCATAAAACTTTGATATTGTTCAGTATTTTCAAAAATGTTTATTGTTCAATAAAATTAGTTTGAACTTTAAAGTATGCAAAGTAAATGTTTGGTAAAAGAGCATATTGGCCCTTATTTATGCATTAACTTTGCGGTAATGTTTTAATTTCTGAATAATATACCTGTGGCGTGTCTATATATTATGCAGGAAATGGTTATACCGCGAGGGTGGAAAGGTTGAGAGAGATAGATAGAGAGATAGAGAGAAAGATAAAGATAGGGAGGGATGAGATGGTGAGAGAGGGAGAGAAGGGTTTAGAGAGGAAGGACAAGCTTCAGAGGTGTTGTGGATCAGTGGATCAGTGGATAAGTCCCCGGACTGTGAACCACGAGGTCCAGGGTTCGTATCCCACCGCACCACTAGCGTCCTTTGGCAAGACGTTAATCTACATTTGCCACTCTCCACCCAGGTGTTAAATGTGGGTACCCGGTAGGATGCGAAAGTTAATGTCGTTTGTTTAGCAATTTGAGCGCCACTGCATGTGCTGCTCTTGCTGGAATACTCCCCAGGGAGCGGATAAAGTGCACACATTGTGTGCGGGCATGTCAGAATCCGAGGACCGGGGTAATAATAGTATCGTAATATGTAAAGCGCTTTGATATTAGTTTACTTCTGAAAAGCGCTATATAAATAGACATTATTATTATTATTATTATTATTATTAAGCGAGAGAGAGAGAGGGGGGGGGGAGGAGTTCTGAGAGGGGTTCTGAAAAGGGATTAAAGAAAATGATGGGGGAGGGAGAGAGAGAGAGAAAAAAAAAAAACAGAGAGCGCATGGAGAGGGAGGAATGGAGTAAAAGAGAATGCTAATTCTCATGTTTACGTTCATAATATCGCCCGCATATTTTAGAAATCAAAAGCAAATGGAAGGTGACACTTGTTTTCCCTTTAACATTGAATCGTTACAACAAGGAAGCAGACGGGAGAGATAGAGAGATATTATTTTTCCATTATTCCCACCGGATACAATTTCCTAAAAAAGCATTTGGAACAGTACTATTTTTCACTTGGATCAATTAAACGATAAAGGTAGGATCAATCAATATCCAAACATTATGAGTGACTGAATTGTGAGTTAGTTATCATTTTTACAATATACAGTACATGTACATTTGGAACACACAAGTTATACTTTTGAGAAATCGTAATGATATTACTTCATGAATATGCAACTTTTACCCTATACGGTTTGACTGATTAATCCATCATTTGATATTAAGCTATATATGTAAATAAAAATTACAAATATGAATGCAAATTGACAAATTATTATGTCGTGTGTTTTGTAAAAGCCGACGCAATGATAATATAACACTGTATAACCTGCAGGATGGCGCCTTAAAAATATAAACATCTGAAAGTTCGGATGTGTCGTTTTGAACTACCGGTAGGTTTTCTAAAATTATTCTACTAAAATCGTAAAAACTTTAGCAGGCAGCAATTAAAATAATGCAATACAATGGCCAATAAACTTTACCGAACATTTCATTTTACACGTATAAAACTTAACAGATTTTGTTTTGTCTTCACTCTAAAGATTTGAACGATGTCTTGCAAGTGTCCCCAGACTTGTGGAGAGGTTGTGGTGGTTATGTTCAAGGTCATTTTGGTGATCATCTGCCTTCCCATTCTACTCGTAGTCAGTCTCTTAGGAATCGTACTCGGTATATTATGCTGTCCACGTAAGTATATACCACGCAGATTTCAATCCAATTCAAAGAAATATACACATCCGTTACTGTAGTCCTATCAGACTAATCATGTAGCCTATCAAAATGTTACATCTAAGTTACCATTAAATATGTTTCTATATTCCTTTTAATGATATTGCAACGGAAACAGCAAGTAGTCACCCATGTGTATAATATATTATTTGAATGACAAATTGAAAGAAAAGAAAGAAAGAAGAACAAGGAAGAAAGGTCGAAATAAGGATTCGAAGATGGTGATGATAGAGAAAGAGAATACTGTAATGAACATATCGAAGAGTGAAAAATACAAAAGCTTTTAAAGTAAAGGGCGCATTTTAGTTACTGTTGACTTAATATAATGTAGAACGATTTCTAAAATGAAAATGCTTTTAGGTCATCATTTTCTGTCACATTGAAATATTGCCTATTAAATACTAATATCACTTATATCTTTATGTCACTCATCTCTAGTTAAGATCTGCTGTCCATGCTGTGCACCATGCATTGAGGCGATCCTAGACGTCGTCTTCTCACTCATAAAGCTACCTCTGAAGTGTATCATGTGGACAGTTGTAGCAGGTGAAGAGGAAGACAAGGGGGACAAGACTCCACTCGATCAAGGAAAGACACCGTACGATGGGTCGGCGTCCCAACAACAGACGGCTTTGAGCACAGAGACGCCAGAGCAAACGGATGGCTGAGAAGTATACAGACAGCCGAACTCAAACTTATTCAGTCACATTTTAGAAACTCATGTAATGATTAACCTCTGAAAAATCAAAGTTAGGAAAGTTAAATTTCGCAAACTTGGAAATTTATATCGTGCAATTTACAGCACTTAAAAGTCAATATTTGATGAATACCGGGGTACGATGTCTTCATTATTTCTCCTTTCCTTGGGGTGTGCGTGTATGTGGGATTTTTTTTTTTTGGGGGGGGGGGGGTAGTAAGTGGATGGGTAGAAGAGTCAACATTAAAACGTTTTTTAACTTAAATACATTAACTATTAAACTATTTTTACAAAATGAAAAACTGTGCAGTATTCTCATCTAGTGAAAACAACCCTATTATTGTTATATTTTGAAATGATTTCTACACCAATAGTTTTATCACTTTTTGTAAAATAATCTTGCAGTCATAGTGCAAATCTTTTAAAGAATACCACACTTTAAAAACATATTTAGTTTTGCATGACGTTATGTTTCATTTCGTGTTTTCTTTCCGAGATATTAACCCTTGCACAAAAAAAAAGATTATAACAATATTTACAACAAATCCAGTAACGGATTTCAAGAACATGCATAGCTAACAAGGCATCTATTTGATTAAGGTTTTATCGGTAATCAAGACCAAAACCATAAATCAGTCAGCAGACATGTCATCTTAAATCACTCTTTCACCAGATCTCTCCCAACTTATCATCATTTCTCGTCAATCCAACTCACCCCTCCTCTCATATCATTTTTTTTTAAATCTTGCATAGTCCTCTGTCATTGAGAGTAAACAAACCAAAAACAAGAAGAAAAGAAAAGACTCAGTGTGCATTTATTGCTTGGTCACCTGCCAGGTTTTTATTTTTTCTTCATAATAAAATACACAAAAGATACTGTACAAGTTGTTTAATCTTTCCAAATCAAGTAAGTCATGAAACAAACAGGCAACGAGTACATAGAATACAAACATGTATTTGGGTTTACTGTTCCACGCTTATCTGCTATATTTCATATTATGTACAAAGATCACTATAACCTGAACTGCAATGATAATGGCGTGTTGTACACACTAATGCTTTTGATGAAGTATAGCAAGAATAAATACATGAAAAGTACATGGTAAACATGCTTTGTGTAGTAAAGGAGCAATAGATCATGAAATCTCTGTGTAAAATAAGAGGACTCGTAGGAGTTTACATCATTCTGACTCTTAGCAGGCCAAAATCTTTTACATGTATAAACCTATGATTTATATTTAATAGTGGAAAGAAGAATTGGCCAACTATAAGCGTGCATAAAGGCCATATCGTCTGTTTGGAGCCAGAAGGGCGTTAACTCTATACTTTAACACAGAGTCAATGCCCTTCTGGCTCCAATAAATAGAAATGGTCACACATAAGGATTAAGTTGTGTTCCTATTCATGTCTTTTGACATACACATCTATAAAAAGCCAATTCCTTGAAATCCACCTTGTGCAGATTTAATATGAGCTACAAGAATAAAGGAAAAGAAAAGCAAATTTACATGGAATTATATATAATTTGTTACCTTGCGTTTGCTACCTATTCTACTTTTTCATACAATAACTTTGTAGTTGCTAAGAGTATCCTGATATTTATATCTGATAACTGATATATTATATCAGTTATAATCAAATAAATATATTTATTAAATTTCTGGAGCTTAGTGATAATGAAGATTAAAAACTGTTGTGGTGTTAAATACTATCTGAAAAAAATATTAAGCCTTTACACATGTATGTCTTTGAAAGGTTATATGCAGGTTTCCTTCTCTGATCTTGCATGTGTGACTCTCAACCTTCCTTGCTAACATAAAAGCAACAAACAATTAAGAATGGATGGATGGATGGATGGATGGTTTACATTTAACGACACTACCAACACATTTGTGTCATTTTAAGTGTCAAATGACGTGTCTTAACATGAGCTTTATAATTTCATCATAAAAATTATTCAATGAACAAAACCTAGACCAAGTCTTACATAAATTATATGAAACGTACATGTATATTAGCAGTACATCATCAGCTGATGTTTTAAACTACTTCATCGGGAGCACTGGATTCAAGTTATCCAAATCCCCTTTACAGAGAGAGAAAATATTATATTAAATGGTACTTTTCTGCTACACTATAAATCTCTATACCTTCATGTGTAACTACACTAGTTGACAATCTCTAAACAAAAACAAATACATTCAGGGTTATGACAGTTGAAACCAACTAAACAGAACAGCAAATGCAGAGATTTTTTTACCAATAAAGCCCTTTAGTTATGATTAATGTACTTAAGTTACAATGAAACACAAATTGCTTATCTTATCAAATCATGACATATCAATAAGAAACCTGACTGGCTAATTAATGTGTAAAAGTCAGGATTGGTTTCATACACAGTAATCTTCATATTACAAGGTTACAAAATACCGTCAGAAACTGAAATTCGCTTAAAACTTCACATGCTTTGTCAACCTTTCAGAGTACAGAAAAGGTGGAGTGAAATCACAAAATTATAAATACAAGACTAAAATCAACATATTACTTGCACTTAAGTAATCTCAGATCTACTTGACATATAAATTTAATCCTTCTTTATACGACAACAAATTACATAGATGTACTAACAAATCATTTGATATAGCCGTCACTTTAAAAATTTTCCTAGATTTAATAGGAATGAAAGGTATGTGAAATACAAACCATATTGTATGGTTGTTTCTTAGCCTCGCATTCCTTATACAAATGAGCATAAACATTTTAGGTATCACTTTCAACGGATTAAATATTAAACAAATTTTAAACATGGTATACAGCAAAAGCTACAAAAAACACACTACGAAAAGAAAATAATGTAAAACCATATATCTAAACATGCCATATACATAAAGAATATTTTACTGACACTAATTATGAAGATTTTTTTTTTTATATGAATGTCTGTTCACTGTTCATTACTCTGGAGCAATTGAAATATAAATAAAGTTATAGTGCTATGTTCAATGGAACAATTATTCAAACTACTTCAAGTCATTTATGAAAGAACCTTTTTAGTTTAAAAAGCAATCTCAGATAAAATCGTGAAAGCACCATTCAACCTATCTTCCTGTACCAGCAAAAGATACAACAATCAGGTTTTGATTGATATCTAAGAACGTATGAAGGTCCTCAAATTGCAAACATGAAACATACACCACTTTTTTTTGTTAGCCTTTTCTCTTCACTTGCTTGGACCTCAATTTATATTTCATGGACAAAACTTAAATAGCAGTGCCAAAAGCTAACATGTAATATATACATGTAGTTTAAAGACATCTGCTAACATAGTAATCAATAATCAAGAATCAAGTTCAGTGAATTCTTAACGAAAGGCATAACTGGCTTACTTTTGATTCATTATAAGATTCAATCGTTGGGCTCCAAGCAAAACAAAAATAAACATGAATTACCTGATAATGCATACTTCACACCAGGATGTGGATGGTGTAGAACTCTTAACATCTGAGAAGCAAAAAGTGGTATGTCACAGCTGTATCAGTTGCAAAACGACCCTCTGCTCTCAAAACAATACACAATTCAGTGAATCTCATTACCATTGGATTTCTCTTTTTGACAGAACCATGTGTAGATTAATCCACAGGTACCTTCTGAAATACAGGACCATACTGTAACATATGTCGTGACAATAAAACATACATATAAATATACTGGCTGGTAAATTACACCAGATATCTAATGTCAGCCACTTGTTTTATATCAGCAAACTACTTTAAATTTAAGTATCATACCACATACATGTTTACTCTCTATTATTCATAAATGAAAGCAAAGATCCTCATTCATCAGGATTTCTTCTTGTTGTCATGTTCTCTTTCTTTTCCCCAAAATAAACAACGGAAAATATTGTATTTTAAAACCGTATACTTCCTCCATATTTCACTCATTTGTTCTCGTTCCACTGAGATTCCAACTCTTAAAAATAAGAAAAAAAATTGTTTTCTCTCTTTTTACAAATGATAGAAGAAAATTCTAACAGGCATAGCTTTGTATTAGATTATGCATCCGCATTATAAACACTTCAAATACAATAGTTAAAATGTTCCAGTTAAGTAAGGATATCAAGTAAATTTACACATATTTTATATACTGCATGAATAACTAACTACCCATTGACCTATTTTTAGGCATTGGAGAAATATGATGAATAAACTGAGTGTACACAAATCACCATAATAGGTCCGTTTTAGAATGCATTGCCATTTCATACATGCTTTTTCAACAAAAGATACTGTTGTTCAAAAATTTGTTTGGAAAGGTTGAACAAAGTGTCTTATAATTATGAAGAATTTTTTAAAATTAAATCTCAATGCATTGCAGAAAGAGCCTATTACAGCATGATACTGCAAGAGTACATCATCGCCATCATCAATAATTTAAATTATCTTTGAAGCCTCTAAACATTTCTGGAACATACCCGTTTGATAAAGACATTCACTATATATATAATTATACAGTAATATCATATCATCTACGATAAAAGAACAAAACAAGTCTGAAATGACAGTCACATTGCCTTTTGAAGGAAAACTGACTCTGAGCTGTATTTGCATATTAAATCAATCATTGTAGTTTAGAGATGATTAGTACAACAAAGAATACCTTTAAAAAAGACGTACTGTAGCTTTTAGTCTTAGACTCATCACAGTAACATACAAGAATGAACAGAAAGCTGTAAGTGTAATCTATCGGTGTTCAATAAGTTTATTCATTCTTTCATTTCACCCTGATGAGCATCGCGGGACAAAAAGCTGCAGAATGTCTTATTCAAAGTCATTCGCCATTTTCCTTTGTAAAGTACATGAATTCTCTTATGGCTGTCAAGAATGCCTGTATTAGAATAAAAACAAGTTCATATAACTTATGCTGTGCATTGACCTGTACACATGCCATGAGGTCAAGAATAGTGCACGAATCTAGACGAAGTACCTCTTTGGTTCACAGCTGAAGCTACATATGTAGTGTATAAAATAAAATGAAGGTAAAACATGCAAACACTCCACTGCCAATAAACACTCACACATCGAAGCAGTAGCAGCAACATACACAGTATTACTTCATACCAAACACATGAAAGAAGACACACGGCAAATAACTGTCAAAGGTTATGAGCCATGCAGTTTCTATGGAAACAAAGGTCATCTTTCTGATATGTTTCAACAAAAGATTTAACATAGATTATTATTTAACCCCCCCCCCCCAAAAAAAAAATAAAAAAATAAAAAAATAAAAATAAAAATGAACAAACATGGTCAGCCTGTGATATAAGTATGCAGTAACAACCAGGGTGAGAGCATTCACCAGTGAGGGAAGATAATTTTCAACAAAATGATAACATCTCACAATACCAGCTAGGATGTTCAGGAGATAACACAAAGTGATCCAAGCAAGCTACCGCAGTAATTCAATTTTAATTTGTGAAACATCAAGCATGAGAGCAAAGAGAGGAAGGGAACAGAGGGGAGGAGCGGCTGAATGTGAACAACAAACACCTGTTATGGGGTGTTAACTGCTTAAAAGAAAAGTGAACAGATACATAACTGACATGCAAGTTATAAATACAAACAACTGATTATCAACATGACTGGTGTACCATTTAAACGAGTATAAAATATTGCTGCAGGAGTCTGCACCACTCACAAAAGTGTTAGGCTTTCATCCTGTTTGGAGACAACAAGAGCAACATATTTCTCTCTTTAATAAAAAGAATAAAAAGAAATATATTGGATCTTTTTTTTCTTTCTTTTCTCTCTCACACATTTCCAAACACACGCACGCACTCATTCTCTTCCTCTTACTCTCTCTTTATCTCAATATTTTTCATATCACTTCGTAAATTTAAAGTTAAATCAATTTTATTTTAACACGACTTCGAAATATCTAAATAATTATGTTCTATTTTTCATATTGTCATTCCTCTGTAGCTTTACCTTTTAATGATTTTTTTTCTTTATTATTGAGTTTTATTTTTTGTTGAGTATTATATTGTGGAATTTAAAATAGTTCTCTTTTCTTCACATCTTGCATAATCCCCTCCCCCCCCCCCCAAAAAAAAAAGACTTGGCCATTCCTTGCTTCATTGTAGCACCAAGCTAATAACTTCCTCACATCAATAATGCCTACATAGTTTCTGAAAAAAAATGTAGTGTATTAAACAGGGTATTCAAAGTCATAAAATATATCCAAATACAATTGTAGTTCTACAATCTACAATCTAGATGCCTGTTTGTATACCTATTTCTACTACTAATTATATATTTTGATGTACCCTGAATAAATATCCTACAGCTACTGATATTACAATCCCATTCAGGTGTACATGTAAATGACAAAGAATAACAATAAATGAAACACAATTCACAAGTGCTTCCTTTCTGTTTAATAATTCCCTTTTTTTTATTAAGTCAATATCAAAATTGCTTCACAGATATCACATCACTGAAATATGAACAGAAAGATGAAGAACAACACATTTCATTTCTATCTCATCCTAGAAATATAAATTACATGAGGTTTACAAACAATACTATGTTCCTTTGAAGGTACAAATCAATTTGTACAAAAGCCATCCATCGACCTCCTGTTTTCATCGTAACCCCTACTTTTATAATCTCTGGCAGGTTCTTTGGTGATTTTTCTTCCCTCAAAAAATCATCATCAGAGTTCCTGTGAGAATCAATGATGGGCGTGCAGATGTCTTACCTTATTTCCTCACTGACTGCTTGGAGCGGCGAGAGGAAATTCGTGACATCATCATTAGTTTTCAGACTGCATCAAGCTTTAGGATCAAGGCTATGAAATCCTAAGCAATACTTAAAACTGTTCATTTGACATTCAGGTTCAGTCTTATTGTGTTTTTTGCAATGGGTGCCTTAGCGTTGACAGGGATTGGGGAAGCTATATCGGGTAACTCTCCGCTGGGTACTCTCTGTGATGAAAGAAAAGAAAACAGGAAACAAGAAAGAAAAAAAAAAAGAGAGAAAGTATGTGTGCAAACACATGTGAGTTTTACTAGTCCTGTATGAGATTTTTTTCTACTTTCTTTTGCTCAAACAAATCTTTTACTACATGTCTGTGAAATTTTATCCATGGAGATGGGAAGTCATTTGATTTGACTTAAACCAGAATTTCCTAAACTGACATCACATATATGGAGGCTGAAGAAAATATATTTTCATCTTGATGAAGACTAAATGATATGGATATAATTATGTTCGAGTAATATATCCATGCATAGAGCTAGAGGGAGCGATTTGATCTTGCCATGTTTTTGTGTTTTAATACTCAGAGAAATTAAGGCCATAAAAACATAACGTGCATAATTATCGGTACAAACGATGCAAAAATGAGGGAAAAAAAACAAATTTAAAGTTATAATTTTTTTAAGGGGGATTATGGCCCCCCTTGGGAAGACCGAAGGATTGACTTTTCCCTACTTCCCCCCCCCCCACCCCATCACCCTCCCGTTACCCCAGCGTGAGGCGATACGGGAGTAATATCCTATACATGTACAGTCAACCTCGCCTAAGTCGATCATGACGGGACTGAAATGCGCCGACATAGGCGATTTTTTTGACTTGTGCGGAAGTCGAAGAAAATCCGACTTACGCGTGTATATATATATAACACGGGGACGCCGCGGTGCAGACTGTGGCGGTTTGATCGATTGGGAGTTCTCATCACATATTGTACCATGATTTATATTGTGCCGACATCGAGAAAATAATAACATACATGTACCCAGTATATTACTTCACACTCCTGTTACAAGTTGGACAATAAAGAATAAAACCAGACTCGTCCAGTGATTAATTTCAATGTATTAAATCTTCCCTTACATCCCTCTAGATGCATATGGCCGTGAAGGCAATAAAGTGCATGCAGGTACGGCGTCTGTCCGGCCAGTCGGCGGTGCAAACATGACTAACACATGATATTTGTTCTTCACATGAGAGCACGAGAAAGTGCGCGAGAGAGGACGAGGAGATCGCGCTGGAAAGTCGGGGAATTTTTGTAAACAAAACCGGTGTGTGGCAGTTTTCGAAAATGACTGATTTCGCATCGCCGTCTAGTTCGACTTGTGCGGTGTAAATTTAATGTTTTTTCATGGTATTGTTCTGAGAATTTGATCGATTTAGGTGAGAATTTGATCGATTTAGGCGAGTATTCGACCTACAAAAATCGACTTGTACAAAGGATTAACACACGTAAGTCTATGAGGATAAATTGGGACTTTTTATTTTCATCGACTTGAGCGACTATTCGACACATGCGACGTCGACTTAAGCGAGGTTGACTGTACAATCATAGTGGAAATATTTTCGAAGGAAATTTTGGTTGGTTTGGTTGTGTGTCTCCTTCTTTACACCGTGGCAACCAATGTTCCTAAGTGACGTGACCTCCTACACCTCCCCTCCCCCGAATGATGTCTACAGATCGGTTTACTCTGTCATAAGGGAATGAATCATATATTTGAGGCGATATACAATAACATGTTTCCAATCGGGCTAAGTTTGGTCAATTCTTTTGTTCATAAACAAGAACAGACCATTTCATTGTTTCTACAAAAGATATTTCCTACCAGATCTATCACAACTTAAATTGAAATTCAAGCTTTGAATGTTAGCAACCTAGTGACACAGAAAGGGTTAAAAATCTTATTGAAATGTCATCGATCTTCAAAATGTCAATGATGCAACTATATCTACATATATAAACCTGGGTCTAATTTTAAACATACTAGTTAAAAAGCTCAAATGCAACTGAATTTTGCTTTAAAAAAACATTCACTATATTCATTTAGTATTTTCTGAACTCTAAGGGAATTAACAAATTAAGAGTGTAAAATGTTATCACTGATCACCTACCTGTCGTATGACTAAGCGAGGTAGTGCTTGAGGACTTGTATCTTCTTCACTCTCTCCATTCTGAAAATGAATGAAAAAAATATTTAATAACAGGTAATACAATATGCATTGTAAGATATTTTCTGCAATATTTGGCAGAATGATCCAGAGATACATAATTGTAGAGCTGCAGCAAAATATTATGTAATATATTACATAGTAAATCCCTAAAGTTAGGTACAGTGGGCAGCACACTTCAGTTTTCCATTATCACCCAACAAGAGTATGTATATAATACAAAGTACAAGCTATGTGGATTTTTTTAAAGTCATAGGTAACTTACTCAGATCTCTATCAATTAAAAATGTTAATTATGAGATTTTATTAAAGAGTGCTTGATAAGCATGCAAGATTCAAGCATTGTAATCATAAAACCATGTTAGGGTATTAGTACAGTACTGAAGGAAAAGGCTTTCATCCTTAATTATGTGGCCTCCCACATAGGACTCTTCATGGTCGTTCAACTAGAGTTAATTTACAAACATATAAATGTCTCAGCACTTTAAGTGAAATGGCCAATCAACCATCTGGATGACTACTTCTTGAAAATTAGGTTACTAGCATTCAAAACCATGTTAGTGTACTAGCACCCAAGGGTCAGGCATTCATCCTCAGTTATATAGCCCTTAAGAAGGGACTTATGGTGGTATGTCTCTTGGACCTAATCTTCAAACATATAATTCATATCACGGCACATATGCAAAATGATTAATCAATTAGATAAGTACCTCATTGCAGTCTGAAGTGAGAGGTACAGGCTCTCCTCCTGCCTTGATTCCATTGTCTGTCTTCATCTTCTTGGGAGGGGACTCTAAGACCAGGGCAGGGGACGAGGGCCTCTTGAATGGTTGTGTGTCATCTTCCTCTGTCTCCTTTGCAGGAGTCACTTCACTCTCATCTTCTCCTTGTTCTGTTTCTGGGATTGTAACTCCACTGTCTGTTCTGACTTTCTTTGAGGGTGACTCTGACACTGGAGATGGGGAGGAGGGGCGTTTGAATGTCTGTGATTCATCCCCTGAGGGTTTTATTGAAGGTTCCTTTGTTTCTTCATCGGGTGCAGTGACCTTGATGGTGGGGACTTGAGTAGTGTCTCCAGTAGGGGCTTGCTCTTCCTGTAAATTCAGTTAGAAAAAAATAATTGGATCAAGAACAGATTTATATCAATTATTATCAATCTTTGTAAACATTGACTACAACAGCCTACAAAACAACTCAAGAAAAAAGAAATAAATAAGATTATCAAGTGCGTTTTCAGTAAAAGTAAAACTTGAGAGAGAGAGAGAGAAGTATTCCATCTACCTGAGATAATGGTTCTGTGTTTGGTCCATCGCCATCATGATCAGTACTGGCTTGCTCTGCTGATGGCTTGGTTCTGCTCGACTTGGGTGATTGGAATACAGTATCTTGAGAAGGCTCTGTCCCTCCATCCCCTGTCCCTACTGACTCTATAGAGCTGGCACTTGGACTGTCCCTCCCCCGTATATCAAGGCTGGAGATGAGGGCTGGGGAACTCAAGTTGGGTCCATAGAGGAATTCATCCTCGCTGATGCTGTCTCCTGTCTTGTTGAGGGGTGAGGGGGTGAGGCGGGATGCGGCATCAGAGGAGGAGTTCTTGGGCGTGTTGCCTCGGCTGCCCCCATCGGTGGATGGGAGGGATTTCTTCTTGCTTTTCAGCATGCTTGCTGGAACATACTCACTCAGCTTTTTTCTGTTGTAAAATGGTCAAATACATATTGACAAAATCAAATAAGTATCATTTAGTCACTTTTTTGGTTAATGTTATGTTTACTGTTCTATTCCAAGGCCCACTGGAAAAAAACCCATATGATTTCAACATCAACTTTGACACAGTTAAAATCAAAATAAAAGATCACACACCTGATTGCTTTGAGATTTTGCTAGTTCTATTGCAAAAAAGAACACGGCTTCTATGATGTGCAGACGGTAAGATTACCGAGCTATACAAAAATAATCTGATTGATTTAAACCGATTCTTACTACTGATAAGGTTCTAGAACTGCTTGATATTTTACCCACCTTTTGACATGCTTGGCCTCAATCTTCATGCCTTCCTGTAGTAGCTTAATAGTTACAGAATGTCTGTGGACGGTGTTGACAAAGAACTGTATATCTAGGGTCAGGTTCACATTGGTTGCTGGACCCAAAGGCTGGAACTCAAGGCCAATGAACCATAGGGTGGAATGCTCATCAGTCCTGACATGGAGAAGGAGATAAGAGATAAGACACAGATGGTCATAAATAAGGATTCTTTGCCAAAGTTTAACAATAATAATTATTGTCATTGTATTCTGTAAAAAAAGACCTTTGAAAGTGCACATTACATTCATCAAATGAAGCAACATTCAAACAACCCATGGAATATACTGCACTAAAAACTAGAAAAGCCCACTGCCGCGCAATGCGAATGTATCCCCCGGCAATGGCAGCGTTTCGAAGGAGGGACAAAGAACCTCCCCTAATCTACAATGTGTGTAGATCAGAGTATAATGCATCTCTATAGAAAATTCGAAAGAAATCTGTCAAGAAATGTGACCACAGAACGCACACAAGATATCCACTAAAATATGACCTTTGACCCTATGAAAGACAGAACACTGGGGGCAGCATCACCAAAAACTGTAGAGGTCTAGACTAATCTATGATGGACCTCCATACAAAATCTGAAAGAAATCAGTCAACAAGTGTGTCCTCCAGAATGCATGCAACCAAAATATGACATTTGACCCTATAAAAAGTGGAACACTGGGGGCAGCATCAGCAAACACTAAAGATGTGTAGATTTCACTAAGACACACTTCCAGATAAAATTTGAAATAAATCCATCAAGAAATGTGGCCTACAGAGTGCACTCACACCATTCTCCAAAGTATGACCTTTGACCCTATAAAAGACGGGACACTGGTGGCAGCATCACCAAAAACTATAGGTGTTTAGATTACAAGAGACACCTTCATGCGAAATTTGAACGAAATCCGTTGGGAAATGTGACCGCCAGAGCGCACACAAGAGTGCACTCAAGACATCTATCAAAATATGACCTTTGACCCTATAAAAGACGGAACACTGGAGGCAGCAACACCAAAATCTATAGGTTTTTAGACTATACCAAGAGACACCTTCATGCAAAATTTAAACAAAATCCATTGAGAAATGTGACCGCTAGAGCGCACACAATCTATCCCCCAAAATATCGCCTTTTACCCTACAAAAGACGGAACACAGGGGGCAGCATCACCAGAAATTATAGGTGTCCAGATTTTACCAAGATACAAGATACACCTCCGTACAAAGTTTGAAAGAAATATGTCGAGAAATGTGACCGCTATAGCGCACACAAGAATGTGATGCGGCGGCGGCGGCGGAACGCTGCTGAATCCATGAGAGAATGTGATATCCCCCAAAATTTCAAAAATTTATACATATTATACACAATAAACATCAGATTATGCACGTATTTTTCCCGGTAAAAAAAACACATAAAAGTAAAAGGACATTGAACTCTGGTAAGCTCAAAGAAGAAAATAAAATAAAAACTTAGCTCCCTTGAACAATTACATGGTTTTTGAATCCTCTGACAATGCATAGTGCTTCATAATTTTCAACAATCATGACAAAAATATACAAGCTGACTTACTTCTCTTCTTCTGATCCCTCTGATGAGGTGCTTGGTGAGATAGACTTGGGGTAGACATGGGCTAGTTTGATGTGAGGGTTCCTCTCTAAGTTACCAACCAACACTCTGATCTTGGACTCTACCAGACCAACCCTGTGTGTGGGTGAACGGAATTATTCAAACAGGAAAAGAGTAATAGAGGAGTTGTGATTTACCGTAAAAAATTCAATATGCATTTACATTAGACTTAGTATCTATACCTCTACTACAACATTCAAGCCTATTTATTAAGAGAAATGGTAATTTTGGAATGTAGTGAGATAGTTGCAAATATTGTGAAATAGACATCTGAATATCAACATTCAGTTATCATACAAAATTACATGTAAAGGCACAAAAATACAAATAATCTCACCACCAAGTACTGAGAAAATGCATGTTACATACATGGTAAATGGTACACAAAGAAATTGTCAAAACACGTCCATCAACCACATTATGTGACATATCTATATCAATGCTGTAAAAATATTTCATAATCATGGAAAATTGTACAAAATAATATGGGATAGGAAAGACTGAGCTATACCCACCACTTGAGATGATCATCCTCATTCCCCGCACTTGCTATCAGGACAATGTAGTGTCTGAAGATAAACAAGATAAAATATAAAGTGGAAATATATTGGAAATATATTGGAAATAGACAATAGAAATCATCTGTTCTGATTATGTACACATTATACTGGCTGTATTTCCAGATAAATTTGTGTACATGAGGAATTACAATAATGTGGTAAAGATTATTGGGTGTTTGTGGGGGGGGGGGGGGAGAGGCAAATGTGCATTTATTAAGATTCACTTTTCAACCCAGGCAAGTGGAAAAGTAATGGAATTTTACTATCAACTTTCTACTTCTTTCATAAAATGAATGATTGAGGGAAAAATGCATCTAACATTGTCTGAGACTCTAATTACTTTATTTTGTTGGCTTTCATCCTCATTTTCATAAAATGTCTACCTAATATGATTGCCCCCAAAACCCTCTAAAATGGAAGAGAAAAGAGAATAATGGGTCTCTACTTACTTGTACTTCTGGAAGAAGTTGGAGGGTTCAAACAGTTTCTCCCATGTTGCCTTGCCTTGCATAATTTCCTGAGTAATGCCTAGACCTGTACATTAATCAGCCATTAACAAAAAAAAAATGAAATTATATATTCACAAATATTACTTCATTTCATTGCTTTTAGTATGATAAAATTTCAATTGAAGCATACACAGTGTATCACATAAAATTCAAGCTTTGATCCATGAATTATCTTTTAAACTGTATCAGTAACAAGCAATTCATGAAAAGTAGCTTGCATGGACGTGTTATAGATAAGAGGTTTCTACACACAGAGGGCCTGAGCATACATGTCCGGGCCCCGTTTCATCCAACTTGTTATCAATTGTAACAGATCTATGACAAATGTTCTCTCAGCCAATTCAAATGCTATAATTTAAGCAGCTTATAACAATTACTGTGACTTGTTATTGATAAAAGTTTTATGAAACAGAGCCCAGGTTAGTCAACGAGATCTTCAAGGAAACAAAGCTTGAACATACAATGCATAAACACAACTAATGTGATGAAACTTAACATCATTGAATATATTTAGACATTTTGATCAACTACCTTCATCATGTACATAAACAAATTATTTTTTATCCATGCAAATGTATACTAAACAAGATGAATGCGACTGCGTCTCCTATATGCCTCCGCCTAAATTCAGTTGATGGCTCAAACTCTTCTAGAAATATTTGATAACGAGGCTAAAAACCAGTAATTTCATGTAATTTTATGTAAATTGACCTCTGTGACCTCTGACCTTTGACCTACTTACCCCAAAATCTAATCAGTTCATCTTTCTATGGGTATGCATACTGGTACCAAGTTTGAAGTTCTCACCTCAGATAGTTCTTGAGATATCGCGGTAACGGTGCTAAAAACCACTAATTCCATGTAATTTGATGTAATTTGATGTAAATTGACCTCTCTGACCTCCGACCTTTGACCTCCTTACCCCAAAATCTAATCAGTTCATATTTCTATGGGGATACATACTGGTACCAAGTTTGAAGTTCTCACCTCAGATAGTTCTTGAGATACCGCGGTAACGGTGCTAAAAACCACTAATTCCATGTAATTTCATGTAAATTGACCTCTGTGACCTCTGAACTTTGACCTACCTACCCCAAAATCTAATCAGTTCCTCTTTCTATGGGGATACATACTGGTACCAAGTTTGAAGTTCTCACCTCAAACAGTTCTTGAGATATCCCGGTAACGGTGCTAAAAACCAAGAATTTTAATGTAATTTCATGTAAATTGACCTCTGTGACCTCTGACCTTTGACCTCCTTACCCAAAAATCTAATCAGTTCATCTTCGTATAGGGAAACATACTAGTACCAAGTTTGAAGTTCTTACCTCAAACAGTTCTTGAGATATCGTGGTAACGGTGCTAAAAACCAAGAATTTTTATGTAATTTCAGGTAAATTGACCTCTGTGACCTCTGACCTTTGACCTACTTACCCCAAAATCTAATCAGTTCATCTTCGTATGGGGATACATACTAGTACCAAGTTTGAGGTTCCTACCTCAAATGATTCTTCAGATATCGCTGTAACAAGAAGTGGGACGGACGGACGCACGGACAACCCAAAAACATAATGCCTCCGGCACCCACCTTCGGTGGGCGGAGGCATAAAAAGACACATATTTGAAAGCTTCAAGATGAATAACTGACCTCCTTGAAGTTCTTGCTCTATGACAGTCTTTGTAGACAGAGAGACATTGTATGTAGAGTTCTGCTGAGGGTAGGCTGGTGTGATGATGGGCATTAAGTGAAACCTGTCACTCACATTCACCTGTTAAAATGAGCACAGATGAAGGAAGAAATATAACAGTAACATAATATTGTACAGATGTGCTTGCAGTGAGACAAAGAAAAACTTGTTAGTAAACGAAGAAGCTTGATGGGAGGAATTTTAATTTGTAAACAAATTTTTAGGCATTTTACTCCCAGTGTTAAAGATCCGAATCCGAAAAAAATTAGAATCCCGATGGTTCCAATTTTTTCTGACTTGTGTTTTTCATTACAGATCGAGCATACGATCTTTTACACTGGGAGTAAAATGCCTAAAAATTTGTTTACAAAAACTTGTTATTTACATCCAAACCTTGCAGACATTGGAAGGACATCTCACTAAAATATCCATACTGTGCATTTACTATGAGACATTTGTCCTGTAAAAGTGAATCATACTCTACAACCTCTGAAACCATATGTTAATTCAGTGGTCTGGAGTTGGGGAACAACACAGAAGGAACCATTTCAACAATGCATTCTTTGAACAACTATCTACACAGCTAAGACATATGTACAAGAGTGGTTTCAGTAGTTTACATCAATGTAACTTGTTATTGCTGTGAAGTTGATGAAATACTGCCCAGATGTGAACATGCAAACTCCAGTATGGATCACTTGTGTACATGTACCTGTATGTATGCACACACTAATGTTTTGATACACATTGAACAAAGAAATGAAGCCAAAAACTACCAGTCAATTCACATTACATATTTTGCATAATTACATGTTTTTACTATGCATTTCACAGGAAGAGAGTAAGGGCAAATGCATTTTTAACAGGAAAAATGTCATTAAAACTTAAGGGCAGTATTGTATTAAAACAAGATAAAATGTTCTTACCCTTGGGTCCCACTCTGCAAAGCCAAGGTCTGTTGAGGTGTTTGGAGGTTTAAGTAACACAGGCTGTGGCCATGCCCTGTTCAGAGTGGAAAGATTACCAAAATAGTCACCAACCATTACGTCTCTTTGGTACTTTTACATGAAGAACATGAACAATAAATAACAAGTACACAAAGATTAATTCAAGAAAGAATCCTGACCTTTGTTCATTTGAGATCTAAAACCTTCAATCTCTTCATAAATTGTAATACTTAATATGTATTTCTTCTTGTATGGAATTTGAGTGTACTTGACTTTAAAGTTAAAACTTGAAGGAGAGAATAAGAAAAATAGAAAAAGCCTTGGGAATCTTTTCAAAGACCATTTGACAAAATTTGACCAAAATTTGACCAATCTAACCAAAGGCATCAATGCATCATAAATTATCAGGATGCTGGAAATCAGTAAGCTACTAAGAAACCTATCGAGTGAAAACAAAAATGGGAGAAAAAAGAGCTTGGGAGGCATACTTTTATATGAAGTTGCCCATTCCCCAGCTGGCTGAGAGAGAAAAGAAAATCATAGCATCCTTCTTTGCACTTCAAAAATAGTAAGTCTATTATGCACTCACCATTTTGTGAAGACAAGGAAAAACTTGTTGACAAGTGTGGATGCAGCAGCATTTGGGTAGAGCTGACAGGTCCTAGCTACCAGCATAGCCCATGATACACCACCCAGGAAACCAAGGGCATTGGAATACACACCTTTCTCTGCAAATGAAATCATGGCATCAAGATTCTAAGTTTATACAGGACTCAAAAGAGTAAGCGTGGTGATTGCACACAATAAAGCAGAAAAATAAGTCTTTTACTTAATGTTAAAGAAGAGAAAATGAGAAATATTCTCCACCTTTATCATCTTTTAATATTATAGATAAAACTAAAGAGATGAGATATTTATTAACATACATGTTAAGCAACCGTCCTAAAGTAATATTATACATTCTTCTACATGTCTCTAATACACTCAAAAAAACAGGAAGGCATTTAAAATTTGGATAATTTCTTTTTACCTAGGAACTTTTTACTTACTTTTGGCCCAGAGTTTTATTGTTCGTAGTGTCAACCTGAAATTCTCTTTGTTCGGTACTACATTCAGAATTTCATCTGTAACACGGCAACCTGTGAATAGAAAATTAAAGAGATAGCAAACCTAACTCCAGAATTAAAATCCACATTATTGTACATACTTTCAGTAGAAAAGATCAGTTGTATTACATCCTAAAAATATTTTTCAAGAAAAGTTTGCCAGAAGTAACTTCCGGACCTTTATATATAGAAGTCAAATATTTGATAAAATTTTAAGGACATCAGATTGCAGAATTCAATAAAATTTGCAGTTTATATTTCTTTAAATTCAGAATTATTTGGTTATACTACAAAGTGAGAACTGCACAGTTAAGCTTTTGAACAATAATGGTAAACATGTTTCTAAGATCATGGCAAATTACTCGTTTCACAACTTTATATTCTTACCATTCAAGCTGCGCACACACTTTGGATCTAAGTTCTTGAGAAGGGAATCATCTGTGAGGTCTAGGTTCTCTGGTACAACTCGGAGGGCCAGGCGGGCAAACAGGATATCCATCTATTGTCAGTGAACAAGTTGTCATAAAATTCATATTTTCGTTACAAATTCCCTACAATGTCCACATTTCACCTTAAATGACGGCTACTGCAGACGTTTTATCCATATTGCTTATGGTCAATATTGTATATTCTTAGCCCCCCACCAAAAAAAATAATCATCGATTAAATTAAAAACTTCCCACAGCTATTGACTTAGTTCTGTAATACATTACAAATTATTACTTTCATATATATTCACAGAATATGCTTTCAAATTTAAACATATTCTCAGAAACTTATTGGGAGCTGGTGGGTATGACGTTTTACAGGGAATGTCTAAATTTACCCCACATATCACTTTGCTTTGATTTCAAACTAGCATTCATTACCATCAGTCTCTCTCCATTAGAGAGCATTATAACTAAAACTTGAACTATTGTCCTATCCTACATGTATTATTGTACTTGTATCTTGACCAAGCAAGTGATGTACATGTAGACTGAAACTGCAATTAAGGTCATCTAGATTTCCTTACCTCTATGCCATCAAAGACTAGCTTGATAACCGGAACAAACGCTTCCTCTACAGCCTGAAACAAAGAATAAATCTCAGTAAAATATTGTCCATTTCACTACTTTTTAACATGTACACTTGATGATTGTCCTAAGTATTAATATACTATAGGTAGTATTAATATACTATAAGTAGGATGGCGTTTTTCCATAAATTAAGGGTTCACTACACAGGTGTAAGTAAAATAAACTAGATACAGCACTCTCAAGATCTGGGTAACAACTGGCATAGAAGCACATGGAACTTGTTCCACTTTATTCTGATATTGTTCCTCCACAAAAATAAATATTCAAGATCACATTGACCAATCATAAAAGTCTCAACTATATAAATAACCAATCAGAAATAAAAGTTATGAGAGGGGTGAACAAAGATGAACAAAGATGAACATCAGGGGTGTGTGTGTGTGTAGCTAAGTAAGAAAGTAATAACATTATATAATGTGTTAAGCAATGACCATGACACACACAGTGTGTCTAACTTAAATACAGTGCATAATGAGTATATACACTGCACATACAACAGTGCCTGCACATGGAGTGAAATGTGGGATGAAATGTACAATGAACAGGTGGTGTGGATGGAGATGGTATGGAGGGTGACTGGCAGATGAAAAATGTAATGAATAAGCATGAAATAAACACGAGCATACATTTTGTACATGTAAATATAACAAAGCTCTCTGACTCATACATAGCATTCAAAATAATGCTCTACACTATCTAGTGAAAGCAAATAATGGTATACATCCTTGTAAAGTAAATACTTGAATTTCACTGAACACGAAGGTCATGCATCTAAGACTGACACCACAGTCTTGTACAGAATATCATTAATATAGGTAGATAAATCATACAATTAAAAATATAAGCTGTCTTACTTTATCTTTTACAACCAACAAAATTAAAACTACCAACTTCAATCTATACTCAGAAACGGCTGGATATTTAAGAATAAAGAGCATTGCTTAAAGGGAAATTAACCTCAAAAATACAGACGATAGTGTTCAAAGGTGTTATTTATTCCTTCTTGTTAGACTATATGGCTTCGCGTCAAAATATACGAGATCGATACGAATCAAGATTTTCTGAGCAAAATTTATCATCTGCTAGCAATATGTATCGTCTGCTAGCAATACATGGGGGCTGCCATTTTTTTTATGTGTACAAGAAGATTTTCTTAATCCAAATGCCCAATTGCCTTTTTCAAAATTAAAAACCCATTTGAGATTTAAAATATAGAATAGATATGTCAATTTATTTTTAAACTGAAGATTTCCTTATATATTTCTGTTGAAAATCGATATTCGCTTAATATAAATCTATTTTCTAGATACTGTGACGCAATGGACGGAGCAAATTAATTCAAATTTTATGGATGCTTCTTCCCTGAGCATCTATAGCGGCAAACTATGCATTCACCTGCTTTCGGATAATGGGACTTGAAAAGTCAGAATGCATGCTGCATATATTATGTTCTGCTCTGTTTGGCAAACCCAAGAAAATAGATTTTTGTTAAGCAAAACCAGACAATTTAAAAGTATCATTATAAAGATTTAATTTTTATAAATCATGTAAACACCCACTTTATATTTTTCGTCACATATGGGATTTTAGGTAATGAAGAAAATCAATTTAGGTCTTGGATTCAAAATATCTTCCTGACCGGAACATTTCTCAATGGTTCATGTACAAATCCAAATCAGCAAGAAAATGGCAGCCCCCATGTAAATGAGTAGTAGACGATACCGGGTGTTGGAATATCTTTATTATACCCTTTTCTGATATCTTATTGGAAAATGATTTAGGCCAATAAGTAGGAATATACTACACCTTTCAATATAAGTAAATTTGTACTCAGGGGTTAATTCTCCTTTAATGACTCACTCTGCAGTCCTTGGTTTCTGGCAATCCTTTGACGATATCATAGAAAGACCTGAAGAAATCATTTCTCTCTACATGAAGAGGGGCCACACACAGTGTATCTATGTCAGCACCTGTCATACAAAGAGATAATTAATTTACACATTGAATGTTTACAATAATGATAATTCATCTACATTTGTCTCGTAACTGTTCAATCTCAAAAATAAAAGAATGGAAAACTTGTACTCTGTACAACAAATGCAAATGTACTATACATGTAGATGTATGCATACAAAATTGTAAATGAATTGAGAAGGATGTAACTATTGTAATATGCTCAGTTGTCATGAAAAGTACTTCCCCCTGTAATGCTCTTCTCTAAGAATAATAACACAAATAAGATGATGCAAAGTCTCTTTGAGCCAAAATGCATACTTTAAACTGACCTTTTGTATGTACTCCTAGTCTGTAAGACCCAAACGTGTAGATCTTGCCTCCAACTGTATCTGCTATGTTTGGTGGAATGTTTTTCTCTTCTGCTACTTGTCTGATCCAGTCTTTGACAATCTGATCAAGCTTTCCAAGCACTACCAACCTACATGTACAAAATACATGTAAAATAGACATGCAGGTCTTAGAAAGTTGACAATATCCTGAAGAACTACAACTGTAGAGACAGAACTAATATTCGCTTTGAAAAAAAAACACAAGTGTTTATGATTATAGGAGACATGAATGAAATTTCAATGATATCAAAATCAAGAAATAACTTGTGGAAACACTTTATTTGATTATTAAATTTGTTGCAGAGAAATAACATGTATGAATGTTGGTGATTACAAAGTACAATTTTGTACAATGTAAGTATGCATTGCTAAACATCAGACATGCACACTTGTGTCTTTGACAATTTTTCTTCAAAACTAGAGGTAAAGTTATGTCTACTTTTCCAAATGGCAGTTTTACCTTCAAATTTTGAATATCAGTGAAGAGTAACTAGCTTCATCATAGAGAAAGTATTCTAAATTAATTCCAAATGACCTTGAAGAGCAAACTCTGATTAAAAGGCACTCACTATTTATTGTCACAATTTTTTTAAAGAAAGATTATTGCTTTATGCAGGTGTCATTTGTAAGACGCGCCTCTTGACCCCTGGGAAA
The DNA here is from genome assembly GCA_025617745.1 of Heliocidaris erythrogramma. Taxonomy (NCBI): domain Eukaryota; kingdom Metazoa; phylum Echinodermata; class Echinoidea; order Camarodonta; family Echinometridae; genus Heliocidaris; species Heliocidaris erythrogramma. Next base: position 13,154,322 of record CM046855.1, on the reverse strand, counting down.
GGTGCGTCATGGATGCGTCATGTACTCCCATATTGATGACGCATAGTACCGTCATGGAAGCAAATGGTCAGTCACAACACTGACCCATGTGTGCGTCATAATCGGTTACTTTACCATGAGCGCGTCACAAGGTTCGTCAATAGGACCGTCATGTAATTTGGCAAGGTTTCTTGCATAGTATCCCTCCGAGCTAGACTCAGTTGAAGAAAAAGAAAAAGGCGATCGTGAGAATGCCGAATTCACAGTGCAGTTTCGTCCGCGAGTAATTGGCCAAATTTTCATTCAGTTTTAATCGTAACACTCACTGTGCTCTCTGATGTCTTTCTCTTTTCCATCCGATCTCAAACTAGACTTCTTTCCTGAAAGTTTGAGCAAAATTTTGCCCCGTAACTGCACAAACCAAATACGATTTGTGATCTCCATATCACCACCACACACGCCCGCGGTACCAGAGATCTACTGACCTAAGCTTGCTACTGTGCAGGCCGGCTGCGGCCATGGCACCGTCCATACTGCCGTCAAACTAGGTATTGCCGGCGTGCGTGATGTCCATGAACTACGGTATCGTGAAATTTGAAGTTGAAGTGGTTTTTCCTAAGCAAGTCTTTGTTTTATCGTACATAAAATTTTAACAAAAAATGATTTGCTGATTTTGTCACTTTAAAATAAATCTTGTCATGCAATATTATACAAAGGTAATCAAAGAGTAGTTTGGACATTTTATAAACCATTTTATTTTATAAAATACGTAAATAGGCAACATTTTTAATATGCAAAACGCAAGTCGGGACAAGATCATTCTGCATTCCGGTATGCGCAAAATGACGTGTGTCATGGGTCGGTCATTTTCAAGAAATGGTGCGTCACAATTTTGACTAAAAAATGCGTCAATGTTTCCTAATGGTGAGTCACTTTTTCTGACGGAGGGTGCGTCATGGTTTATAAAAGGGTGACGCACATCAGTACGATGACGCACTTTTCCCGGGGTCAAGAGGTGCGTCATACAAATGACATCTGCATTATCACTAAGCCACTAATCACTAATGACCACAAGATGAATACTGTATCATGCAAACTTTTTTTCCTTCTTTTTTTTGTAAAACACTACAATGTACAGCATAAAAAATGTTTACCGTATTCTGCTGAACTTGTATTGTACACTGTACATTACTTAAAGAGAAAATATATTGGGTTATAAATTAAGGCCGGGTGAATACTTAAATTTCTTTTCACATTGTTCATAAAACAGACAAAATATATTGACTATCATCATTTACATGTAATCTAATGTATGTACCTGTGGTTCAGCTCCTCTTCATTTTCAAAGACGCCGTGCGGCTTGAGAGCTTCTACCAATTCCTTGGTCTGTCTGATGTCTTCAGGGCGGGGCCCTGCCATACTGATAGCTGATGTGATGCCATAAGTCTTCTTAGTTGAAGACTCTGAGCTGTGACATAAATGCAAGAAAGATAATGAGGCATACATTAAAGGCAGTTGGCAACATTGTCTTTGATCTTATAAGCTTGAAAAAAAGTCTGGTTAACAAAATGACGTTCTCACAGGTACACAACCCCTTGGTGCTGATACTAAAGGTGAGGAATTTCTCAACAAGGGTACCAACAAGGGTACCAACAAGGGTAATAAATCAGTCAATGCCTACTTTCAATCTCCAAAGTTGTTTTGCTCCTCCCAAACCATCCCTATATTTCACTCAATATGGCCCCATAAATGTGTCAATGATCACACTGAGCCCCAGTCCTCTAAGCCCTAGTTTGGTTATAATCTATCAATAGTTTTTAAAGAAGAAAAAAGAAAAATGGTCCAATTAATGCTAATGGAGCTCTTGGTATGGTGTCCCAAGGCCCCCCCCCCCCTCCTTGAGGGGCACATGTAGGTACCCAATCTGGATTATTTTACATCCTTTTTGCCTAAGGATGATTTATGGGTGCTCCCTGTTTGAACAAATTGAAGTCTCCTTCCCCCTAAGAATGATTCCTACTATGTTTGCTTTCAATTTGGTGATAGTGTTTAAAGCTCATTGACAGTATTGGTAGCAGAAAGGCAACTGGAAAGAAATGTGTTCATTACAGTCTCATGTTGTTCTCCTTGTATCAAAAGAGGTTTGTACGAGATCATGTAGTATTTCATCAATGATTTCCGGTGAATTTAGTGTAAATATCTGTAAAGAACGCTAGATCACAGTAACATACTGCCATACACTAGGACCTTTCCACCCCAAAGGCTCCCCACCCAAAAGTCTCGGGGGCTTCGCCTGGATATAGCATGCGTGTTATTCAGAAAAGTATAATACCCTTTGTGCACAACATTCAGATAACATCATCATGAATAATTAATGACACTGGGCAGCAAAAGCAATGTTCTGAATAAATTACTGATACTAGGTCAAACAGTGAAAAATCAGCTTTTGACAATTTAAAAAGAGGGAAAGAAAATGAAAAATGTCATTCCTCCAATTTTTTTTATATGATGTAGAAAAAATGTTGACGTATTATTTGAGCAAACTTCATCTCAAGATCATGTGACGCTCAAGGTAAAATTCAAGGTTAAAGCAAAGATCAGCAGGTCATTGAACTTTATGTTAAATGATGGCAGATGTTAATAGATAGCTTGGTGTAATTACCTTTCTAAATGTGTCAATATCAACAAAATTTACCTAGTAGTTACAGATATATGGGCATTTTAAAATAGAAAAAAGTTTCCAGTTTTGGAATGCATACCCTAGCGCAAAAAACGTTTGGCCGATGGGTCTAAAACTTAAAATTTTAGCTTGGGAAGAGTTGATTACCCCATATACCAAATTTGGGACAATTTGAAGTTGGTAGGGATTAACCCATTGGGTGATCTGACAAGGAATGACCCCATGACCATATTGGTTTGGGAGTACAAGGTTATATTATAACCTTGTACATTGGATGAGTGCATGCATGTAGAGACAAAACAAAATATTTTACCAAAAACATAACTGAGTTAAACTGTTAGTAGGTGTCCTTTATGATGAAAATGTAATATTTAGGTACTGTCTTCATTTAAAAGTGGGTCATATAAAGACAATTCCTTACCAAGATCGAGGAACAAATACTGAAGTAAATATTCAAAAGCCTAACCTTACGTTAAGTTTTAGGAATGCAATTGAACACATTTGACCTCAATTGACCTTTGATATAGGCTTGTCTCGAGTGGGTGGGTTGCGGGATGGGAGCGAGAACGGGCACACCCTTTCGAGACAAGCCCCCCCGGTTATCTCGAATGGACGCGTTCCCAGCGAGAAGTTCAATGAACGCGCCACTTCGAGACAACCGGGGGGGTTTCCTCGAATGGGTGTGTTGAGTAGACTTTTGTAACAGACGTTTTAGAAATTTTTGAAAAATGTACTCTTGCTGGTTTGGGGGTTTTTCTTTTGTCTAAGATGTAGAAAATATAATAAAACAGTATCTGAAAAAAGCTTTTGACAAGGAAATCATTATTTGTGCAAAATAAATAGGAGAATTGAATAATTATGCATTAAAATACACGGGGACGAAAGGGCAAGTGGCGTAGCTAGGATTTTTGTATTTATTTATTTATTATTATTTTTGTTTGGCGTGACCTGGGCCCCGTAACATAAAGAGTGTTTAGCGATTAATTGCTAAACTCCGATCAAGCGCTAATGGCAATCAATCGCTAAAATCCGTAACACAAAGCCCCCCCCCTTCAATCAAACGTTATTAGAGCTTGATTCATAGCGATCGATCGTTATTAATTTTTGCAATGAATTTAAATAACACGTAACGACTTGTCTTGAGACTATGACAATTCCACATTTCCCCGCTGATATCGCTGAAAGCATGACTTTGGAAAAATGAGGTACATGTAAGTACCTCCGTTTTATTCATATTATATGACGATGTCAATATTTTTTAATAAATCATAGCAATAATTATGTAAAATTCTAATGTAAGTAGCATTCTATGACAATGAATTGTGCATATATAAAGATGAAAGCTGATATTTTACCGCAATTAAGACGCCTATTTATCTTAGATGAAAAAATATTCCCGGGAAAATGTAAATAGGGGTCAATTTTCGCAGACTCTGGTGGTTTCCTCCCCGGGGATAGGAGGGGGGGGGGTGTTAATTTCCTAAATTGCCTGGATAGGGGGTCCAATATCGCAGAAAATTCCCTGGGATAGGGGGGTAAAACAAATTCCAACTTCTCCGGGATAGGGGGTCACTTTTGAAAAGGAGGTACGAGCATAGGCCTACCCCTTGTATGGGGAGTTGGGGGGCCGGGTACAAATGACCTTTTGATATGCGTTTTGACTTTTTATAGCGGGTATTGATAGAATGATAGTGGCATTAAAAGGTGTTTCTAACTTTGGAAAGATGATAAACACACCTTGGTTTATGTCAGCACATGTCTGTAACACAATTTCACAATATTTAACAGGTCACGCCAAAAAAAATAAAAATAAATAAATAAAAAATCCTAGCTATGCCACTTGCCCTTTCGTCCCCGTGTGTTTTAATGCATAATTATTCAATTCTCCTATTTATTTTGCACAAATAATGATTTCCTTGTCAAAAGCTTTTTTTAGATACTGTTTTATTATATTTTCTACATCTTAGACAAAAGAAAAACCCCAAAACCAGCAAGAGTACATTTTTCAAAAATTTCTAAAACGTCTGTTACAAAAGTCTACTCAACACAACCATTCGAGGAAAGCCCCCCCCCCCCCCGGTTGTCTCGAAGTGGCGCGTTCATTGAACTTCTCGCTGGGAACGCGTCCATTCGAGATAACCGGGGGGGGGGGGGGCTTGTCTCGAAAGGGTGTGCCCGTTTCGCTCCCATCCCGCTCCCGCAACCCACCCATTCGAGACAAGCCTCGCATGTGTGATTGTCTATAACCATACTGAGCAGTTTTCATGGAAATTGAACAAATAGGCACTTTATATACATGTACATGTCTCTCTAAGATATTCTTACATCCTCATACATAGCTTTTCCTGTTAGATTTCTTGTCATAGGTGTTGTGTGCAATGTGCATTAGCCTGGATTAGTCCAGTCTAGATCATACCACAGGTCCAGCACTAGTGTCTTTTGGCAAGAGATTAATCTACATTTGCCACACTTGACCCAGGTGAGGTAAACGGTAGACCGAAAAATCAGTCTATTTCGTTTGGGGATATGCTCCGCTGAGACTACGTTCGCGGAATCCCTCTCCTACATAGACCGAAGTCTGCCCCAGCCACTCCCGTTGGGGTTCATTGCTATGTGCTTCCCTATGGTGCTACAAATATTTGGCTCGTCGCGGAGGATCTATGCAATTCTTGTGCATTACTTTTGCTTTGGCCAAAGATCGATGGAAATATCACAAATACCACATCACATAAAATCACCAGCTCTACTCATACTTACATGAAAATAAAAAAAACTTGCAATAGGAGTAAGGTTTGTGAGATTATCTTACGTGGTATTTGCAATATTTTCACTGAAATACGGTGAAACAACAAATTTATCAGCTTTTACTGCATTTCAGTGCAGAGCTCCAGAGCTGAGCAGGGACTAGTATTCTGTTCGCCTCGATTCACTTGCGATAACCCCGTTGACAACATGGCAAAACAGGGTTACCGTAATTTCCTGAAAATCTTGGATTATTTAAAAAATCAGGTGGGTGCTTTAAGAACAGACGAGATAAATATTGGTCTAAAAACTATGATCTCGTTTACGAGCCATTATAGGCTGTATGAGTCAATATCTTCCACACATTTTTGTCCTTTCCCACACATATCATCGACTTGGTATGACATGTTATGGAAAATGTATAATCATATGATACAACAAGCTATGATAGATGAACAGGCATTCGTCCTATATCATCGTGGGATTAAAGTAAAGTAAAGTAAAGTAAAGTAAAGAAATGCTAGAGCGCCGTAAGTGCAGCCAGGGTAATAATTATTGTGGAGCACCAGGAGTGTCAAGTCTGACAGACATGTGCGCTATACAAGAACCCACAATTATTATCATTATTCATTTTCATACTGGAAACTCACATTTTGTAGCATAGTATAGATCGATTTGAAAAGTCCCTGAATCAAGTCATCAGAAAATAGAAGTTAATTCAACAATGCTTTTATTGAATTTGAGGGGTTTTTTTGGCTAGAGTTCCATACGTCGAATATAATTAGAGGAATTTAAAAGAAATTTTGTTCAATTTCAAGTAAAATCTTAGGTGCGCAGACACAGGGCTCCGCATACACATCTTGCTCGGGTGGCTGATGCCAAATTCTATTTTTTGTTTAATTGCTCAAATGAGGGTAGAATTAGCCTACATGTGTGACTAATGATAATACAAAATAAACCCTGAAAGTTGCTACTGCATAAAACTACCCACATTTGAAATAATCCAACTTTTAGAAGCAACTTTTTCAGTCCACTTCCCTATGCAAAGAGCAATGCAAAACATGTCACTGCGCGATCCCCGATATCAATCCCACAATCCAATTTTCAAATCTCAAACAAAACATTACGTCATCACGATCGCCAAATTCGCCTTGCAGACCCTAAAATCTATTTACACAGTTAACATTCGCGCGGAACAAATGTAGACAGGATTAGTGCCCATATGTTCCGAGACTTAAATTATGCAAACATACATGTATTCCAAATATTCCGGTATGCATTTAGTATAGTAGTTCAGTAAAAGGTACTTTTTTCGTAAAAAGCGGCACCTTTCTGCTGCATAATTTTGTATATCACGCGCTCGCGGCCGCTCGCACATAATACGCACGCACTGTAAAACGGTCTAGTTTCTGAGACTAAGTAGGAAAATCTACGGCAAACCCAAAGACACGAATATTACACCATGATCACAGACTTGACCTTATAAGGAAGTTCTCGGGAGGGAAACCGCAAAAAAGAAAAAAGGCTTTTGTCACCCGGCAAAATTTAACTGGATCGATCCAGATTTGTTACCAAAAAAAATCTTGATTTTTCCCCTTTTTTTGATATAGGCCTATGGCACAATACAATTGGAAAAAAAGTGTTTTTGATAAATATATTTTTTTATTAAAAAATAAGTTCCTGTTATTTTTCATATGTGCCATATATCATTCTATGAAAAATCTTATCACCTTTCAGGTGATGTCATCAGCATGAAATTTCATTTACAAGAAGTGAGGTGGAAATGTAAACAAAGGGCCAGCTGACCAGTGACGGAAGTAGTTGCTTCCGAAATACGTTTTACTACGTGACCTCTGAGAACTTGAGCAAGATTTCCTGGATTTTTATCAGATATACGAACTTTCACTAGGCCTACTGTGAAAGGTAAGAGAAATAAATACAAACGATTGTTTCCATGTAAAATTTATGAAAAGTAATTGGAAATGCAAATTACACAGCATTGGAAATGCAAATTACACAGCATTGGAAATGCAAATTACACAGCATTTGAAATGCTCTGCGCAAGAATTGCTCTGCAAAGCTCAGCCACACAACACACACGACACACATGCATGATCACGAGTGGCTGAACGCGAACCCCGCGGCAGCAGCCACCCTAATCTTGCTTAACATAACATTAAATGTAATTTTCTTATTCCATTTTATTTCATCATTTTTTGGTAAAATCCTTTGATTTATTGTTGCTGTTGGGATTGTCGGTCTGCAAGTTGCAAGAGAAAGAACACCCAAAAATATCAAACAAGTTGCAACAATGCTCCATATTTTATCAAACAATTACCTGTTAACATTTAGTGTAAGTTGTTACTTAGATTTTTTTTTTTTATTACGGCCTACTGGAGATTGGTTTGTGACCATCACCATGTTCAGATGTTGTCTTGTTGTAATGTTGACATCGAGTTCTGTCTTGAAACACATGTCTGTCCCAGACAGCTTGGCTAAGTCCTTGTCACTACACTAAAAAAGTCACTAGATCTACATTACCTCGGAGTCGAAGTTGACATTCCGACTGATCTTGTAAGTCGCAATGATCCACCGTTCCAAGATTTGATTCACCAACTGACGATTCACGACCGACCAGTGTTCATGAACTATGTTACTCACTGCAATCGCTGTGCCGGTGTACGGACTACGGTACGTTACCGTAACGATTGGCCTTGGCTGCCTTCGCAGAGTTTGTCAACTCAACTAATCCCTTCTTCGACAGCTACATTATTCGGTCATATCTCGATGAAGACTACCTAATAACATCTACCCAATTACAAGAACATCATATGTATATTATGAGTGTGGATTTTAAGAGTACACATGAAAATATAAGAACAGAAGACGATCTAAATAGATGAAAACCACCGACGGCGGACGCTCTACGCAAAATTAGGACAATGGAAATTTATGTCACAGCGAAAACTGAATATATCGAACGTTTATTGTATGCGTACGGCATAGAGTTACATACATGTAGAACTAATGGCGTACAGTATCCTTATGATACGGTACGGTAGTGTTAACAAACAAACATTCAACGTACTACATGTATGTTATAGAAACTTGGGCGGAACGATTTGAGATTTGTAAATAGCCTACTTAGCCCGTTTCATTTGTTCTTTTACTTGAGTAACATTCAAACTTCTAGCATTTACAAAAATAGGTCTGTTATGATGAAAGGGGCCATGCAAGCAGCGCATGTCCCAACTTAACTGATGCAGGAAGTTGGTTCTGTGAAGGGCCCCTACTGTCAGTAAAAATTACTTGAGTAATCATTAGGCACTAATTATAATATATAAAATAATGGTGAGCGGCCCAATGAAGTATAGACTGTCATAAAAGTAGTGTCCCAATTAGACCGTGAGGCTAACGAACGAGAGACAGAATTTTCGGTCTATGTCCCAATCAACTGATATATGATTCTTTGACTTTACCAGGGAAACACATTTACATTTCCCTGATTTGACATAGGCATAAACAGTAGCTGGCATTGGCAACATTATAAAGATGATGATCGTCACTAATCACTATAGGGCAATGCTAGGCCGTATTTAAGAGTCTGAAATAGCTGACAAAATGAAGCGTTGTTGGAGATATCTTTAACAGCCAAGTTTACACGGACATTTCTTTTTATATCACGTGCTAACCGTGACTTATGGCACACATGCCCGTCAATCACTGCCCCAAAGATGGGGCCATGAATTTCTCAAGGCACTTGTATCATGCTCGAGATGATATTGGGAATTGGTCATGAAACATAGTTATACCATGAACTCTCCAGTAGGTCCGTGGTCAGACATAATGATTCTCATACTGATATGTTGTAACATAAGAATACAGCAAGCTGGTTGTAGGGAAAGAAACACAAATATGTCACAGAGCTACCATACAACGAGAGCGCTCATAACAGCCCGTTATTTCATTTTTGACGAATTTCGAGGAAAAGAGTAGCGCCATCCACGATAATCGTCATCGTTTTCCCAGAAGATGAGGCTGGCTCTTTTGCAGGATGCCACCCTGGTGGAGCCACTCGCACGCAGAGGGGGACGCATTATGACCGTTACCACAAATGCAAATAACTCCCGTTTGCAATCAATTTCAAGTACATTTTGTGAAATTTAACCCTCTTTTTTACGTCAAAACAAGGACAAAATGTTATTTTGAAATTTAACCCCCTTTTTTACGTCAAAACAAGGACAAAATGTTATTTTAAATACCCCTATTTATAAGATTGTAACAAATGTAAGGACACTTTCGCGAACTTACCCCTATTTTACCATAAAACTTCAAGGACAAGACATTTATACCCTCTTTTCATTAACATAAAGGTGTCCAAGACCTGATCCTCGAATAACAAGTTCACACACAAGTAATACTAGTATTCAGTTCACTAAGTTCACTAAGTTCAGTCCTATTTCAGTACATACGAAATCGGTTAACGCACATCCGAAATCTGCTGCTCCGTAAGGCACAATAAATTTGTCCAAGACAATATCAACAATTAATTTACCGTCCCTAGATAAAAAAGAAAATACAGTGAAAATGTAATGTCCTGAAATGTCATATACAATTTCTTGCACAGATGAACTAGTCAACAATCTCCTTAAGAGTAACCCCATGATAAATGTTTCTTCTGCGTGTAGATCTCCTCCTATTCTACCATCTTCAGGATTACACGTTGGGGTAACTGTGATGCGAATTCTTCCATCATCAGGACCCGAGTTTTCAACTGCTCTATTTCTGCATTGTGAAGTAAGACTAACTGACCTTGTATTGCTTACAAAATATGTTAGCGTATTTGCATCATACTAGCTCAAAACAAACTGACGTTCAATCGTGTCCTCCTCTCATCCATCCTCGATCCTTGCAAACAAGTTTCACCTTCATGATGACAATCTTTCAACACAGTATCAACATTGGTGCTTGTATTGGTGAAGACATTTTCCGGGATTTTTCTTCCCGGGTTTTCTTCCTTTTCCTGACCCCTATTTTTATTCGAGGACACCTGCACACCCCTATTTTCTATATTTCGAGGAATACTCTGTCCGCGGACATTCCTTGAAATTTACCCCTTTCCCCGCGATTTTGGTATAACGGTCAACCGTCATGCGGTCCCTAAGTCACATTGAGTGCCTCCACCGGGGATGCCACGTACTGCTGGCCAGATTCAAACAAATCTATATAAAATCATTTGTTTTCCAGGGGTGATATTCTAAAAATTATGTCACGTTAGTAAAATAATGTAATTTGTCATTACAAATCAATATTAGAAACAAGTCATTGGTTCATATGTCTGCGCTTTGAGTACGTGTTCATCCATTCAATTTGTTATGACAATCAACATCATCTACCCAATCATAAAACATACTGGAATTCGGAATACGGCCCCGTGAAAGAAATAAAAAGTAGTGTAAACAATCTATAAGCAGGATCAATACAACAGCAACAAATACCAAATATTGCATTCAAAGCATATGTTAAATGTTAGGCCTTATACGCATATTCCCTTTGCAATATATTTATAATTTATGTCCAATATTAAGGAATACTAGCAGAATGCTCTGTACTTTTATGCGACTGGCTAAAGTAATTTTCCATTTCATAATTTTTTTTCTTAAACGGACACACTTTCGTTATTTAGGACATTAAAAATCAGCCTATTTTGTTCGGGAAAAGACTACGTCTGGCAGGAGCTTTAACTGGGCGTTGTGGCGTGCGCCTGTAATCCAGCTACCAGTGGAAGTTATAAACTGATTCAGCGGACCCAGGTTCGAGACTGAGTCACGTCTTTCGGATGGTGACGTTAAAGGTCGGTCCCAGACGTAAATAATCATATCTGATTGATACACGTCTGTAAAAACCCAATTACACACACACACACACACATTAAAAACACAATCAACACGCACACACACACACACGTTTACATGGCTTTACTTCCGAGGACAACTATTGTTCCTCTATTGTTCCTCGTCCTCGGACAGTCGACGGAATAAGGCATAAATTCATTGTTCGACGTTCGAGGACTATTGTCCGGCTTCCGAGGACCATTGTTCTCATGGGTTTTTTTTTGTTCTCTGTCCGAAAATGTCCTCGGACATAATGCTAAACAAACGCACACACACACACACACACAAAAAAAATACTCCGAAAAGTTCCTGACGTAAAGTCCGTTATTTACTCTGAACATTCAGTGAAGGGACACGATATTGTTGTGGTCAATTGTTTAGTGTAATAGTGTGACATACTCAAATTTAAATGTAGCTTGTCGAAGAATGGAGAAAGCTTTTTCTTTGAGATGAGTACTGACTGTGAAAGTCGCATAGACCCTAGCCACATTGACCGTGGAATCTAGTTTCCACAATAATGCTTACAATTTACTTTACGTATATGTGATATAGTCATGTAATTTTCAGCTTAAACTGATGAAAAATGAATGTTATTATGGAGAAGCAAATCATTTATACCCTTATAGAATGCCTCTCGGAAAGAAACCTTGGGCAATATTAAACTGGTATTATCCGTGTATAATCGCATGAGTTTACCAGGAATTGGGTCATTTTAATAGAAAAGATGCTGCGCTTGAAATAACCAGGCAACGGGGTCGAAATTAACAGCTTTGTGTTGGCTACCAGTCAACCCAGAACTTCGGTAGAGTTTAACACTTTTTGTGTTAAAATTTTATCAGGATTTTTTTCAGTGTACATATATAATAGCATACTTGACATGGTTGACTCCCTCCCAAACTAAAGCAAATCATGATGCTCTACAAAACCTGAATATTGTTATCATCATTGTATACAAAATATAAATGCAGATTTTCACTGATTTCTTGAAATAACATTGCCGTATCGGTCATCGTCAACAACTGTAAGTGATATGAGGCAGTTTTCTACCATGGCATAACAATTATCAACATAACTGGCCTTCTAAAGTATTATCTTGAAGTCTAACTACACACATAATACAACATGAAGATGGGATCTATAAAAATTACAACCTCGGATTTTCTCAAGATCTGACCCCAAACTATAGAGGCATATCGAATGGATTCAGGGTATACAATGACTTTCATCCGTTGTATATCTAGGGGGAAAAAATGAAATCCATTTCAAACTATTTTAGGAAAGGACTGAATACAAACCTTGCCCAATCTTTTCATGAGAATCAATGAGCGCATCTCGATTGAGTTATTTTCACTTCATTGCGTTTTATGGATATAAGCCTATCCACTCTTTTCATTTCAACATGGCCCTTTCATTGTCATTATTATAGAATTTATTGCAATTTACCTACGGTGCTTTAATAATTTTGCATTTTTGTTATTTATCATAATTATGGCACCGACACTACTTCTGTGGTGTCTTTTTTTAAATAATTAATTTTATTACTTCGATTTTCAAAATAACATCTTCACAAATAATAAAGGTAAGAAAACACTAACAAGTATATTCACGTGCAAGAATCATATATGCAAATTTTATATAATCATTACATTGTTTTTGTACAATGAAAAGAAATCAATACCATTAAGTCACACATAACATTTTACATAGAATGAAGTTTAAATTTAAGATTCAAAAAGAGGGGGAAAGGGAAAAGAAAAAAGGAGAAAAAAGAAAAAAAAAAGGGAAGGAAAAAAAGGGGAAAAAAGAAAAAGAAAAGAAGAAGAAGAAAAAAATTCTCCTACACTCCTTTACACAGTCCCCCTCCCCCACCCCTCCCCACAAAAAAAAAGAAAAAAAGAAAAGGGAATGAGGGCCGGTATTGTTTTGCTCTATGTGTGCAACTTAAATTTCGGAATTATCGGAATTTTTGACGATATTATATGTACTTTTAGCCCCAAATCCATCCCACTTTCTAAGATGCAATGAGAGGAGAGGGTACCTCTCTCCAAAGCCATTTCCCCCCTCTAAATGATTCCCTAACATCATTGCATTCATTTCTATTACGGTCGGAAGTGTTTCTCTAGTCCGACAATGATACGGCATATATTTAATTAGTAGAATGAAATGATAATAAATTTTCTTTCCCCACCTTATTCATCTCTACTCCTAAATAAATTCTCTCCCAATTTAAATCTTTTAAAATAGGATATTTGAATTCATTACTAACCTTTTCCCGCATCTTTTGAAAGTGAACACATGTACTTACAAAATAACATGACTCTATATACATGTATGTTTCCTCTTCTCTTTTACGAAGTGAAAAGTAATTATTTTGAATTATTCCAAGACGATACCAATTATGGTTTGTATAAATAATTCTATTTAACAAGTTTTATTCAAATTTCCGTAGCTTGCTGTTGATAATGCATTTTCTCGGGCTAGTAAATTGCCATATTTAATGGGTACATTAAGCGAATCTTTTAACTTTATCAGTATATATGGAGAGATTTGTTATCAAGTAATTGTATGTATGATTTTTTTATACGATTTCACTTAAGGGTATTACTCTATGACCAAATACAAAGGTAATTTCTCCATTATAATATAAGCCTCTTTTCCCTTCCTCTTTTCTCACCATTTGCTTCTTACACACTAAGAAATTAGGGTTCACTTTAGGGTGCAAATTTTGGCGGAGCACTCGTATATCTCGGGTGGAATTTTGCACCCCTACGGGTACGCTTTGCATAAACCGGGTTTCAAAATTGTGTAAGGTTGAATTCTGCACCCTTCGAGTATTAGTCACACTAGCATTGTTGACACTTATGTCACAATATATCATGAAGTATAAGACTTATTATTCACAAGCATAAAAATTAAATTTCCATTTCCATTTCGATCAGCTTGTGTCGTAAATTTGCTTAAATTGAACATCTCCGTAGTGACGTGTTTCAAGAGTAATCGCGCAAAGACTAACAGTAACCGGCTTGCAAGTTGACAGCAACCAACGTATCGCTACTTGTAGGGATTAAGGCAGGAAAATTTGCATAATTCGCATTTTAAAATTATATGGGGATTTTATCACGGCTCATTTTGATAGTTTCTTTGTAAAAAAAGTTATTGAAATAAGAATACGTGTTTACATTTGATAATTCAGTCGGGATTATATCATTTTAAGGGAAAGTGCTAGTTTTACTAACAGTTACTATACTGATTTGTTATAGGAATAGATAGTAGAATATACACTGCAACTTAAAAGTTGAATAAGTAATCCTAAATGTGAGACTGTAGAAGCCCCCGGGCGTGGCCTGATGGATTTCACAGAGGTCCCCTCATAGCGTGTATTGTACTGTCTGTGTTCTATGTGCGTGAAATATGAAATAACGGCAACTTTAAATGGTCTGCCGCCAAGCTGTGAAGAGGCGAGAATGGTGATCGATTGTCATCGACATTGCACCCATTAGGGTGCATTATGAACCCAGAGGGTAAAAATGCACCTTATATTGGGGTGCAATTTTGAACCCCATACAGGGGTGCTGCTATTGTACCAGTAGTCTGCACCCCTAGGGGTGCACATCTGCTCCCAATAGGGTGCTCATATGCACCCTAAAAGGTTCAAGTCTGCACCCTTAATTGGGGTGCAGAATCTGCACCCCCAAGTAAGGGTGCATATCTGCACCCCAAAGGGTGCTGCTATTGTACCAGCGGTCTGCACCCCTACGGGTGCAAAATTGCACCCTAATTTCTTAGTGTGTACAAACTATCTGGGATAATTTAAAACATATATTTTATTCGTATACAGTGTGTTTCGGAAACCCAACTTTCTACAGCAACATTTCGTCAAATAAACATAACTTTATTTATTGTAATACATCATGAAATGAGGAATTTTATCCCACTTCTTATGCTACCACATCTGTAATGATAGAGCCTGCATGTGATCGTCGAACTAAAACAATTTTAAAGCAGCAAAGTTAAAATTGATTTGCACACGAGAGAGGGATCTATTCATCTGCACAATGACAATGACAATGAATGAACTTTGACAATGAATTTGTTCTTATGTAACCCTTTTTGGGGCATTGAAGAAAATCAAGCAAGTTACATAAGAATGAAGCAAAATCGTTTTGATGAAATTGAAAAAAAATCATTTAAAAATACATTAAAATAGGCAAATCATTAAATCTCACTCGGCTTCCTCGATCACACACATGCTAGACAGACAAGTCAAGGCGGTCATTAATTTGGAAGTACATTGGGGGTAATTTTGGACTCATATCTCATTCAAGGTTGTATACATCTTGAAATAGGAATAAGGAAACATCATGTAATATAACTTTTCTTTAATATGCGTCTTTATCACTTGTTAAAATACCACTCACTTAAAAGCTTTCAAATTTATTCATGCATGACAATATCATTACATATTTGGTAACATAATGAAAGAGGATGAATTGAAAATTTGACATGAATAATAAGAATCAACCCGGAAGTGATTATTTTTCAAGTAATTGATGTGAAAAGTTGGGTTTCCTTTTTTAAGAAACACACAGTGCGTATTCCATGCAAACAAGCCCTTTCTAATAAAATAATAATGTCTTAATATTCTAGATCGATGAAAGGAACTCACAGTGGTAAAGAGAGGTATAGAGAAAGAGAGAGAGAGAGGGAGAGAGATTCGGGGGGGGGGGGGCTCAATTAAACACAATGATCATTCTTTCTGTCAATGAGTTCACGTTTGCTGAGAATATCATATAATGAAATGTATGTGATGGAACGCAAAATAACGATTATATACATGTATATAGATCAACAGGTACTTTACCAAAGGCAGAAGTCCTATGCTACAGTAGCGGATTTAGGGGGCACTTCCTGTACATTGTGCCCCCCTTTATACCTTTTTGTAAATAAAGAAATTTGGAGGAAAACGGTACCCCAAAAATGCTTCCCCTCCCCCCTCTTTTTTCTGGTCAGAGGTTTGTCCCCCCTCTATTACAAAATCCTGAATTCGCCCCTGTATGATATATAATAGATATCTTGTATGAAAATCTGCATTATTTTGCGATTCGATTGAGCACGCAGGAAAGTATACAGACATGATCAGATATATAGTCCTGAATTTTAAAATCATTGTGTTTGTTCTATCAACACGATTTTTGCGTTCAAAGAAAAGAAGATAAAGATAAAATGTAAAAGTTTCACTTTATAAACTTTTAGAAATATATACTCTCACATTTCAAGCGACTTCAACTTTGATAATTCTGAGCAGAGACAAAACATTGTCTATTTTTTTTGCGTGCTAAGCATTTTTTTAATTGTCCGGTATATTGGCATCAATCCATTTACAATTTGATACAGTTTCAAGTTGTGCACTTTTGCAATTCAAGGACAGGTTATTTTCTGATCTTTTTACAGTTTTGGATACAATATACATGAAAAGGGAAAATATTTCAATAGGTGCCATCTTTTATGTTTGATAGGAGGGATATTCAACAAATACTTCAATTGTGCAAGATTTCCATTGACAGCTTTTGATCATGTTCCGAATAATATCCATATAGGCCAGGAGACTGTCCCGAAATAGTCACCCCATTTTACCCATAAGATTCTCCCCCCCCCCCCCCCGTGAAGGTACTTAGACCATCTTAAACCGGGTTTAGCCCCCTATACAGAACCGGCCCCAAAGAGGCCCCAAAGGCTACTGGACATTACAAAACACCCCAAAAATGACAACAACTTCCGTCGGGATGGGGTGTCAGACGGTCCCTTTGGGGGGCTCTGGGGGCTAATCCCGACGACTAGGGTCAGGCTGACAACCTTTTAGTCAAATGACATAGAATATTAGATGATCTGAGTAACTTTAAGGGGTCAAATCTTATGGATAAAATGGAGTGACTATTTCGGGACAGGCTCTTAGACTACTACTTCGTGGATGAATGCATCCAGGTTATGATGAGAACAACACAAAATGCAGCTCACAAAAAAAAATCACTATCCAAATCTAGCGTTTCTATTTATCTATCCAAATTTCCCCTTTCATGCCGGAGGGGGCAAATCCAACCCAATGATATGAGTGTTGAACTTACATTTTGTATGGACTCACAATCTCAGATTGGCTAAATAATTGAAAGCGGCCTTTATTGTCATGCCCAATTTATAATGAAACAATTCATGACAATTTAATTTATGACAATGCCATAAAACTTAGTAGCATGGAATAGAATTCAATGAAGAGATATTATATGCGTAGAGGGGTTTTTGAGAAAGAAACCTAACAAAAACAAAACAACTTCAAAATCAGTAAAGGCTATCTTATGATTTTACACAACGAAGACTTTATAATGTAGAGACAATTTATAAAATTCAAATATCTAGTGTGGTGTCCATCCGATTGAATAATGATCCAGATATTTCCAAAGCACATTCACTTTTATTTCATTACCAGAAATTACATACTCACGATATCACGATGCAGATGTTTTTTAAGTCATTGTTCACAATAGGGTAAGATTTCGTTTTACAATACTGTATGTGCTCCCTTGGGGGCATCCCCGTGCATTTTTACCTCGTGCAATTTTTACCTCGTGCAATTTTTACCTCGTGCATTTTTACCTCGAACCCATGTTATTATGCATGCATACATGCAGATTGACATTATTGGGGCAGCTGTGAAATATAGTTGTGGCTTGTCGTACTTTGCCTTCAAAATTGTCAATTTTTAAGCGATGGGGTTCATGATATGAAATGTATCCCGCATTGTAATTGTTTCAGGCCCTCTCATGACCAGGAATAGTGAATTAATATCGGAAAACAGTAGTTTGGAATGAGTTCATTGCAAAGTTGCTGTTCTTTAAATAGGACCAAACAAATTAGAGATGGGCATCTTGAAAAATCTTTTCCTGATTTTTAGATACTAGCTCATAGAATTGGCGGATCCGCAAAGAATTCTGATAGTGAACGACTACGTGCTATGAAGAGAGACAAGTTGAACAAACAAAAGCCATGGTTCACTTCTCAATATTTTATACTTAAAGTGTACGTATGCACTCCAATAGTCAACATGGGACCAGCAACTTGATCGGAGGTCGGCAGAAGTTGCTGGTACATATGATACTCTTTTAGTTTGGATCAAGTATCATTTTAGAGTAGAAGGTTTTGTCAAGCTTATCTAGTATATGATGGTGGACATCAAAAGCAGTTCTCACATACTTGTCATGTAGTTATGGACTATAACCAAACTCCTCTATATCCGTATCTACACTGCCATTAACATAAAAACGTCCGAGATCTTTGTTGGGCAAAGACTGTCGTGATTTTGGTTAGAAGTACCAAAGCATCAGAAGTTATAGATTACTCTACCACGCATCAGAAATGGTATGTATCTCATCTCACAACTTTCTAACCCTCCCCCCGCAAAAAAATAGTCTATTGTAAGTTAACATACTGTTCTGTTACCAC